>JASTUK010000031.1:27258-112377 GCA_031125475.1 Saccharomycopsis lassenensis
GATGCCTCAAAGAACTACTATGGCCACGAAGATGTCACTCCACTCAGCAAAGAGTCCAACTCAACGAAAATCGAAAACGAACCATTTAAGTACTCTTATGACCCAGATTATGATGCCTCAAAGAACTACTATGGCCACGAAGATGTCACTCCACTCAGCAAAGAGTCAAACTCAACAGAGGTTCAAAATAAGGGTATCGCAAAACAAGCTGAGCAATCAAACACAACCTTTTTCGATGACCACTTTATGCCAGACTCAGTACAAAATAAAAGACCATCATTTGCTGAAAAGTCACACTTTAACGAGCCTCCACCGTTTGATATGAACGCCGAAACATTGAATAACACCGAGCACAAAAAATACGAAGACTTTTTTGCCGTGAGTAACACGACGTCAGTATTCGATAGCAGCATTCAACGTAAGGAAGTAGCTTTCAATGCCTCAGAGATAATTTTGAATTCTACTTACAGCTCATAGGGTTTGAGCAGCACTTTTGGTGCCGCCTCAAGCAGCGGGTCTACTGAGGTGAATTCATAGCTCGAGAAAAAAATTTAGTTCAGACGCTTTACTATAATGATCAAAATTTATTGCAAATGTGCACCATGTAAAGTTTTTCTTTGATATATGAGTAAAACTAAAGACGTAATGTAATTTGATTTACTTGTTAAATTCCTTTTAGCAATAAAACCCTCGTTTTTGAGTGCAGAACATTTATTCAATTATATAATCGAGGCACATAATATAGGCCCTTGCAAGCACACTTGAACCCAATATGATGGTCCCGAGTTAATACCGCTGCTGAAAGCGGGACTCGGATTATACACCCGTGCCACAGAACACATCCGACAATTCAACTTTCAGTGACTAATCTCATCGATTCCTATATAAAAAAAAAGGATTCTCCTCGGAACTGAAAAATTAAAAAAGAAAAAAAGTATCACTTCAAGTCCAATGCTTTTTGCACAGTTGAAACAACAGGCCGTTCGTAGTGTTGCAAGAGTTTCGGCTCGTGGGTACGCTTTGTCCACTAAAGAGCTTAATCTTTTGTCTCAACATGTCAACGAGATTGACCCAGAGATGTATGCCATTTTAAACAGAGAAAAGACAAGACAAAAAGAATCTATCACTTTGATTCCTAGTGAGAATTTCACTTCCCAGTCTGTTATGGATTTGCTTGGGTCTCCAATGCAGAACAAGTATTCGGAAGGTTATCCTGGTGAGAGATATTACGGAGGAAACCAATTTATTGATGAAGCTGAGTCATTGTGCCAATCTAGAGCATTACAAGCTTTTGGTCTTGACCCTGAATTATGGGGTTGCAATGTCCAGTCTCTTCTGGGTGCACCTGCTAATTTGTACGCTTATAGTGCCATCATGAATGTTGGCGATAGATTGATGGGTCTTGATTTGCCTCACGGTGGTCATTTGTCTCATGGATACCAAACACCAAGCTCAAAGATTTCGTATGTCAGTAAATATTTCCAAACGATGCCATACAGAGTTGATGAGAAAACAGGAATCATCGACTATGATCAACTTGAAAAAAGTGCTTTGCTTTTTAGACCAAAGGTGATTGTTGCAGGTGCATCCGCCTACGCTAGAATCATTGACTATGCCAGAATTAGAGCAATTGCTGACAAAATTGGTGCTTACGTTTTGTCAGATATGGCACATATCAGTGGTCTTGTTAGCGCTGGTGTTACACCATCTCCATTCCCATACTCTGATATTGTCACTACAACTACGCACAAGTCTCTTAGAGGTCCAAGAGGTGCAATTATTTTTTTCAGAAAGGGTGTCAGAAAGACAACGAAAAAAGGTGACAAAATTTACTACGATTTAGAACAAAAGATCAACTTTTCAGTATTCCCAGCTCATCAAGGTGGACCACACAACCACACAATCTCTGCATTAGCCGTGGCTCTCAAGCACACCCAAACTCCAGAGTATAAGGAATATCAACAAAAAGTTGTTGACAACTCAAAATACTTTGCTGATTGTTTGCTCAACAACGGGCTTTCGTTGGTTAGTGGCGGCACTGATAACCATTTGATTTTAATTGATTTGAGACCAAAGAAAGTTGACGGTGCTAGAGTTGAATATGCATTGCAACAAATGAACATTGCTGCGAACAAAAACACCGTCCCAGGTGACAAAAGCGCATTGACTCCGTTTGGTCTTAGATTGGGTACCCCAGCAATGACCACTAGAGGATTTGACAAGGAAGATTTCTCTAAAGTGGCTGATTACATTGCTAAGGCCGTGGAGGTCACTGAAAGATTGAACGCCGAATTGGCTAGCGAAAAAGGTACCAAAAAAGAGCTCTTGAAAAAATTCAAAGCTCTTGCCGACACAGACGCCGAGTTGCAAAAGTTACATCAAGAAGTGCGTGACTGGGTAAAACTTTTCCCAATCCCTGGCGAATTGTAAGTTACGATTGAATACTAACATTTTCACCTGCTTGTAAAATCTATTCAATCTTTTGCAATTGCTTGAGAAGAAACTCGAGTCCCATTTGAGCAAACAACTCCATATTTTGAGCTCTGTCAGTTTTCCCCGTACTCAATGTCGTGCATTCCATTCCCAGTGGTCCACAAACTGCAAAATAAACAGTACCAACTGACTCTGTTGACTTAGTGTCTTCTGTACATGGTCCCGTGAAACCCGATTCTGCTAGCGTATAGGTAGCACCCATCTGAATTCTCAAATTACGAGCCTGCTTCAGCACCGATGTCTCTGAAGGGCCTGTATAAGCTGAAATCTCTTCTTCAGTCCACCCACTCAACTTCAACTGTGACTTGATCGAGTAAAGCAAATTACCTCCATGGAAAAACTTTGAAGCTCCAGGCCTTGCGACTAAGTATGCAGAAATAAGACCTCCACTAGAGCCTTCTGAAATTGCAAGTGTCAGGTTTTTGGACTCAAGAATTGTTGCAATCTCGTCAACGAGAGATGCTATTGAGCTTTGAACAAAGGTCATATATCACTCGGAATGCTCAATTTTGATTCTAAATTATTCAACTTGATCGAGCTTGACACGGGATTACCCGGACCTATATACACCCTGGAGTTCGCTTGTGATGAACTAAAACGCTCTCATCATCAATCATTACAACCAGAAAACAAACGCAATTGGCATTTAAAAACTATAGTATCTCAAACGTAAGGCTCAATTTGTTTCTCACACCACTCCCAAAACTTTTTGGCGGTTCCGTTTGTACGACCAAGGGAAATGTCAGAACGCAATTTGTGTGAAAAGTTTCCAAATGGCCCAATGTACTCACCGGACTGTTCCAAAGTGACATCTGGGCTCAAAGCGGCAAACAATTCCGTATAAGAGCCGTATTCCGTTGGCCATGAGGTAAATTGATAAATTCTGTCAACAATCAGAGGCAAACTTGAAGCTAAATCACTTCTGATGAGACCTGGGTGAGCGGACACACTGATTATTCCGTCATTCTTGTGGAGTTGAGCGTAATATGCAGCTTGGTATATATTGCCTGTTTTAGAACGTCCATAGAAATCAGGAGTTCCATTTTTGGCTACATTTTTCGTGAACTTGTCATCCAAATCAATTCCACCCTGTGGTTTTGAAAATCGATGACCAACAGAACTTAACCAAACGACCCGTGGGTTAAACGAAGGCAGAGCTGCTGCTAAAACGTACTTGTCCAATTTCTGCATCAACATGAAATGTCCCAAACAATTGGTACCCATTTGTAGCTCATAGCCTTGTTTGGTGACTGTATTGTTTGGTGGCGTCATAACACCAGCATTGAGAATCACATATTCAATTTTGGAGACACCGTGTTTTTTTAAATCAGCGTCAACATTCTTGAATGATGTCAAGTCTGCCAAATCAACTATCACGCTCACCAACTTGGATTCTAAGTTGATTTGTGGAAGATCTCCTTGCAATCTGATAAGTGACTTCTTGAGTTTTTCGGACTCTCTGTTGAACACCACGACTTTAGCATTTTTTTCAAGGAGCAACTTTGTTGACGTGTACCCAATTCCTGAAGAAGTACCAGTTATAGCGACAGTTTTACCTTCAAGATCTGGATAGTGCTCTGGGAGAAACGTTGGCTTTGGTGGCCAATAAGATTTGTAAAACTCCAAAATGAACTCGAGCATATTGTAATTTCAACTTTGTCAATTATCTGAGTATGTAAAGTGGTGAAAATAGAAAGTTGCTATCAGGCTGGAAGTCAAAATCAATTTTTTACAGCTAAAAATCTAAATTGATTTTTATAGCTGAGTAACCCAGATTATTTTGCCGCCCTATTGTCTCATAAAATGCGGCTGTACAAAGATAGATAGTGATGAAATTGATTTGCAGTATTTAAATGCCTAAAAAAATCTACAAGAATTTGAGTCTGTCCCAGGTTAAAGTTTTATTCATTTGTTTTCTTGTGCTATCTTCGCCAATTTTACACAATCAGTACAGACTCACTTACTACCAAGTTAGTAGCTTCAAATGGTAATTCGTTTTCGCCTTCGACACTTATAACCAGCTCAACTTTTACACCAGCAAAATTGAAGGACTGGCTCTGGAACCCGAATGACACGTTCATTGGGAACAAGTAGTCTTCCACGTTGGTGGCTGCAGTGAACTCAATAGATCCACTAGGCTCATCAGGTGTGATGTTGGCAATTGTGAAGCTCAACTGTCCATCCATGTTGTTGAAAATGACATTTTCATTTTCCTCACATGTGACTTCGAAATCCAAATCATAAATTGATATTTCCACATTTTTCAACTCAACGTTGTTAGCAATAAGCTGTTCTTGTAACTCATACTCAATAGTAACACTGGTTGAATCACCTTGGTCACTAGTCCACACTGAAAAGCTCAATGGCATAAAAGAGGTATCATCATCTTTACCAATACCACGCCATCTCAAAACACCCAAAGATTGATCGTTAGCTGGGAAAGACTTGCTAGAGTCCTTCAATGTAATAACGTTGCTATTGAACTTTGCCTTATCAACATTTGGATGTGTTTTGTATTGAAATTGTTTCAGCTTGTCACTAGCCAAAATTAATCTTGAATGTGCCAATTCTGCATCGTTGATTCTTAATTGCAAATCACCCTTGATCTCACTGGTGTTAATATTGCCTTCTCTGCTAATTTCTGCATTGATTTTTTCGTTGATGGTGACCAAAATTCCATGATTCTCCAATTCCACAAACCCGTGAGAACTTCCGCGCGAAGCTGCTGCTCCGGAACTTGGTTTCTTACTATGCTGCACGTGTGCCTGTTCTTCCGGTTGTTCGTGTTCATGCTGAAAGTGCAGCGCTTTGTGTGATCTTGCACCTCCCAACATTGGTGAAAAGCTACCAGTGCCTGCAGTTTTCTTTTTACCCAATTGCAAACCTCTACCACTTGGTGCCGAGCTTCTGTAGTTGGCGGCCTGAGCATAAGCAAGCGTAGGATCTTCTTCAGGTTCATCTGCATAAGCTGGGGAAGAATATGTTTTGGATTGTTCGAGTAACCCATATGATTCGGGGCCACTGCCACCCATTCCGGAACCAGGTTGAGGAAAGGCGCTTTCTGCAGCTTTCTTAGCCAATTCTCTTCTTTGAATTTCTTTAGCGATTTGTTTTCTTTCCTGAGCAACTGCATACTCTTTATTTTTGTCAATGATCTCTTGAAATCTTTCATTTTGAGAATCCATCTCCAAAAATTTACTGACTTGTGATGGTGTTAAATCTTCTTTGTAACCTTCAGTAACAATTTCGTCAAATGAGTTCAAGATCTCAAAAGAGTGCATTAAAATGTCATTATTTTCAAAAGTTGAGTTCAATCCCAAACTCGTGTTGTCTCTCAATAAAGATGAAATGGTTTTGGAGAAAAGCTGTAAAGTCTCCATATCTTGAATTATGTTAGAGTTCAAATTGGTAATTATTAACAAGATGAAGTTTTCAACTGGCTGATACAAATAGCGAATCAATTCAGTCTCAATAGTCGTGTGTTGAGAATCTGATTCCAAAAGCTGACTACTGAAACTTGTCAAGTATGCAATGATCGAATCCCTTGGCATTTCCTTGAATTGTCTCGATAACAAAGGTTTACCTGTGCTAGTGCACACTGCTGCAGACAAAACAACCATTTTTCTATCTTAAATTGCGCGTTTGTGCTGAATTAATTTCCAATATATGCGATTTCAAACAACTATGTGTATGTTTTTTTTTCAACAACTATTTTCAAGGACAAGTAGCACGAATATCACGTGATTAATATTACTATGTTACTCACGGTGAGCGGGTGTAAACGTTGTGGTGTACGAGTGTTAGGCTTCACAAAGTTTGATGCTACAACGTGTTGAACTAACAAAGAAGAATATCTTAGTGAGAAAGCCTGAATAAGTTTGATTAATATGATTTTTCAGATTGTTTGCGGACAAAACGCTTCATTCGACAAAAAAACTCGCCTTTTCAGTGCATCAAAATTAAATTCCCGAGATTGTGAAATAGACGAAAAACGGATCAACGAAAAGTGCTGTATGTAATGAAAAAAACAGTATGCTATGCGCACTTCACTCATCTCAAGAGAGAAAAAAAATTTGAGTAATCATTCTACTATTCTTCTACTAAAGACCGCTACTAACAATCATGGATTTGATTGGAGATATTGTAGAAAAAAAGATTGAGCCTCCGGGGGAGTTCGAGGTGCAGCAATTGAAAGAGCTAAAGATCAATAAGAAGCCTTCAAAGTGGAAGCAAAGATTGGAGCAAAAGAAGATTGAGCTGAGATCAGATAATGCGGCTCCGGTTCAAAAACAATACGAGAATGAGGCATCAGAATTGGAGTCAAAGAAAGAGTTGACTGAAAAAGAAAAAGTTCATTTAGAGAATTTGAAGTACTTTGCTAGTATGTCCAGCTCTCAGCTCATGGAGGAAAAGAAAGAGTTGATGGAAACGATTGATCCAAAGATTTTAAAAGCTTTGATGAAAAAGATGGAGAAAGGTGACAAATATTTGAGTGGGGAAAGCCAGGAGCAGGCAAAGCCGAAAAGTCACGATAAAACACTGAGCGAGGTTTCTACAAAGAGTTCAAAGAAAGAGAACGTCAGTAAAAGTGTGAGGTTTGTCGAGCCACCAAAATCAGACCTTAAGCCGAAAGAGCAACAATCGCAATCATTGGAATCACATTTTCCAACAGAAACAGAATTCAGTGAGCCAGTACCTACTTCGGAAAAGCTTCTTGCAGCCGATAATACACCTCGGTCCGAGCTCCTTGAGGGCGTTCATTTTGTGAAAAACCCAAAACCCACTAGTGAAGATGACATCAACATTGATTTAGAAGATCCAGAATTTTTGGACAAGTTACATTCCAAGTACTTCCCTGAATTGCCAAAAAATGTTGATCAACTTAAATGGATGCAGCCTGTTGAGCCTTTTGATAATAAAGAGCAAATTTTGGAACCTCTGGATATTCGGTTTGATTTTAGTGGTAACATTATGATTCCAGATCCAGAACTCATAAAAAAAATTCCTACTAGTTCAGGGTTATACCATCATAGTGAAAACCCACAGCTTCCAGGTTATACACTCAAGGAACTCTCTGAGCTTTGCTGGTCAAAATTCAATTCTCAAAGATGTATAGCAATCAGAACTATAGGAAGAATTTTGTATAAGTTGGGCAAACACAAATACGAAATCATGGATGAAAACGGAATGAGCAGCGAGGAGGATAGTTCTTTGAAATCGGATTTTGAGAAGAAAATATGGGAGTTAGTAGAAAAGTATAACGTTATTGACGCCTTGACTTACAGCTCTGATGAGAAAGCAACTCCAAGTTTAAGTGTCCGCAGTTACGCCGTGGACGCTTTGTGGTTGTGGAAAGAAGGGAAAAATTGAGTTCTGTCTTCATATAGTATTTGTGTATATATAATATAAGTTATGCATTCAAATACTTCTAAGATATTCTAGGCACTTGCGAACTTCATTCAAATCACTGTAATTCACATCCAACCCAAGTTTCTTGTCATTATACAACTTCAAGTTCACCATTGAATCACAGTAACTTCTCTCTGATGATGTCTCAACAGTCAAAACCACTTTGTTGCTCATTCCAGTGTCATTGTCAAAATTTATATCCACCTTTGTACAAGCAGGTCTTGCAGCCTTTTCAAACACCTCAGAACTATCTTTGTTTTCAACATGACAGTCTTTCGTGATCACCAAATTTACAGGCGTGCCCAGCAACTCTGTGCCGACGCTTTTGTAAATGAACTCGTTGTCTTTAGTGTTAACTAAGACACGATGTCCCAGTTTTTCATAGAATAGCACTACTTCCTCAATTGTCTTTTTCAAAAAGTGTTGATGCTGAATGTGGCCAAGTAGTGGTCTGAGTAAAATGGGCAGCACTGACGCTCCCGGATTCATAATGTGAGCCTTATGATGATGACAAAGCATGAGTCTTAAAAAATTGACAATGTAATTTGCTTTTCTAGAAAATTCTAACAGGCCGTTGTCACCAGTACTATTGCTGTACACTATTTGAAGCAGGCCCAGCTGCAATTGAACCAGAATACAAACATTCAGCACAATGGATACACCATATGGAATCAACAGTTTGGCTTCTTTCACTAGTTGATAAAAAAGCTCATCCTCAAAAACTCTCTGGCGAGCAGAGGCAACTTGCAGCTGCAAATCGTCCAATCTGTATTTGAGCGCACTAGACTCACCAATGAGATTTTCTTGCTCATCAAAAAGTCGTACAATAACGAATGAGTCCTCTTCGTTGCATATTCCGGAATTGGATGATGACCCAGGAAGTTTTTGCAACAGAACTCGACCCTCAGAGTCACTTTGGATGACTGCAACACCTCTATCTAACCTATAACGTGACCCAGAGTCCTGGTATCCATACTTTATGGCCATTTTTTCGTTAATCTTGAACAAAACCTCTTGATAGAGCTTGAAGTCATTGTTGTCATAATTCGACAAGTTCTGACTTTTCAACGTTGAAACCTGCAACAACTGCTCAAAATATTTTTTGTCCCGCACCAAAAGAGCCAGTTTCAAAGCTGCAGATTTGTTCCTTAGAAGTGTCAACGAGTTGTCCAAACTCTCGAGCTTCCAGCTTACCATTGCTTTCTTATTGGTAGTTTTATTTTTCAATTCTGCCGTGGCATTCCGTGGCTCATATATGCGATCACTGTTCAATGATTGAAGTGGGATATGTTGTTTCAAGTGGGGAGACATAGAATTTTGTCCCACGTTTGGTTTGACCGAGGATATTAATAATGACAAAAAATCCAACAGCAAAGAAGCCTCATTTAGCGCTGCCTTCACATGCTCCACCATTTCGTGTCTTTTAGTGAAAAACTCTTGCTGCTCTTGTTGTGCGGCAGCAAGTTTTTCAGCTGTTGTGTCGTCAACACTTCTGATGTTGCCAGCCTGACCTTCTGTATCATCAACTTGAGCATCGTTATCTTTATTTGTCGTGATACCCGAGTCTTTTCTTCTGTCTATTTTAAATGCTCGAATCTCTTTTTCTATATCTTGTTCAGTCAATTTCACAAACTGGCCCTCTCTCTCAGAATTGATTTTTGTGATTAAGTTGTAAAGGGTGAGCTCGTCAGAGTCCACCTGAAAGGGGTCTTTGAACGCTGAACTCGATATGAGTTTTGGATCAAGTTTTATAGGTATTTCACTCATTTGTATTCGATGTGTGGAAGACAAACCAAACCGGCTTTCTTGCGCTAGTGAAAAACATAAATGAAGACGAAAATATTCACAGGGTAACCTGTCAAAATAAATATAGAATTGTTTTCTAAAATTGAGTATAAAGAAGTATACTGTTGCGTCTACGTTGGTGTACTAATATATATATATATAAATCGTATATATATTACATCTCCATTAAATAATTAACTAATCATATGCATATATACATAAACATCAAATTAAGCTGGAATAATGCTCAGAATATGCCTGAACGTTTGCCCAGCATGGCAAAAACTTTTAATCTTCAATTTTGTTTTTGATAATTCGTTTATCCTTTCATAAATTTTGATTCAAATTGCTTTGAATTATTTAGCAACCTTTGTTCCATTTTGGGGTTTCTTGATGAATGGTTTTTTGTTGCCATTGGCAAATTTACCACTCCCAGATCTATTTTTGTCCTTTCTTGGCTCAAGTGAAAGCTCCATGTCGTCTTTGACAAGCAATGACTTTGCGGTCAATGCATTACTTTGACCATTGGCATTTTTGAATTCAACCAAAGCAATACGATCTTTGATTTGGCACTTAACAACTTCTCCAAAATTTTCCTCTAATTTTGCGGTCAATTCTTCGTTCGTCAACTTACCATGGATGCCTCTAATGTAAATTGGGAAAAAGTCATCGTCAAATTTTGTAGCTTTTTTTGCTTTTTTGACGTTCTTCACAATTCCAAAACCATCTTTGTCTGTACTGGTATTTTTTGTGGTATTGGCTGCAAGAGAAGCCCCGTTACTGACAGGTTTTGAACTTGATGATGCTGAAGATGGTGCAGTTGACAAACTGGAAGATGAATTTCCAGCAGATTTTGGGAGCTCAATAACACCTTTCTTGGCAGCTTTAGCGGCCCAAGAGGTCGGTTTAGCGTGTTCTGCTGGTTCAGCTTTTGACTTCTCATTAGTCTTGACTTTTTCTTTTTTGTCAACAGGTCCCGCTGGTTTGGCTTTTTCAGACTCGACCTTCTCGACTTTCTCAAGCTTTTTAGCTTTCTCAACCTTCTCAACCTTCTCAACCTTCTCAATTTTTTCAACCTTCTCAACCTTTTCAATCTTCTCTGCCGACGCGGCAGATGGTGGAGCAGTGGAATCAGCGGACTCTACTTTTTCAGCAATTTCTGGCTTGTCACTTTTGATTTCAGCTTCTTTCTTGCTTGGCGTAGAGATAGTAGAGGTTGCAGCGGTAGAGACTTCAGCTTCAGACCCTTCTTGGGATTCAACTTCTTTCGCAGACTTTTGAGCTTGTTCAACTGAGTTTAATTCTTCTTTCTCGGCAACTTCATCGTTTCTTTCCTCTTCAAATAACGGAACGAGTCTCAAAATATCGTTAGTCAAAACGTAGTTGACTTTTGAAGACTTTGAAATAATAAATGTTTGAACAAAGCTTAAAGCAACAGAGTCATTCTTGGCAACCTCACCCATGACGAAAATCAAGATAGTTTCGAGTTCATTAACTTCTTGAACATCGACGTTGGTTAAAACAAACTTGAATGTATTGGCTTGTTTGCTACCAAAGATCTTGGATTTGATTTCTTCAATGCCTTTGGCTTGAACGTTGATCAAGTTGCACGAATTTGGGTCTTTTGCGTCCAAATAACTGTCCAAATCATCGTGGGCAACTTTAGCATCTGGTGAGTACATCTTGTGCAAAATGTCCGTTTGTTTTGAGAATAACTCATAGTAAGAACGAACAAACGACCACCCAATTGCATTGGCGTCTAGTTTGGTTTCTGGTTTCGAATCTTTCGTCATTTTTGGTGATTCCTGAATGGAAATTGTTCAAAAAAGTACCACTTTTTTCGAAAAAGAAAAATGATCTTCAAAAAGGTAAACTTGGTTGAAAAAAAAAAAAATCAGAGAAAAAATGTTGATCGATGAAAAATAAAAAAGTCGGATGAACTCAGATGAACGAAAAAAAAAAAGAAAACGAGCAATAAGTCAGCATAAAGCTACTCACAGTAGCGTAACTACATACAACAATGGTGGTTGCAAAAACTTTCACTGGTCCGAGTTGCTAATTGATTTGACACTCTGTAGCAATTTGTATTGCAAAAATATCTAAAAATACGGGCAGCTTAGTAAATAAAAACCAAATTACATTACTATAGCCTATGGAATTTATTGCAATAATTCAAAAGTTTCTGTAACCATCTAGTTAGTCAAAGTTTTAGATTTATTTTTTTTTCGATTTTTTTTTCTTCGTTTTAGAGTTTCCGCTGCACATTTTTCCATCTGATTCCTTCAAATTCTACTAACAATGAATGGTAAAAGCAGACAGATAAAAACTATCTTCCAGTTGGTTCCAATAAAAAGCGAAAGCAACCAAGAATATTAAAAGCCCATTCTTTTTGTGACGTAACTTTGGGCTAAAACTCCAAATGATAAAGCCAAGCCATCTTTGATCCAGTTTTTGACCCATTCGGATGGTTCGACGCCCATGTCCGCGGATTCCTCTTTCAACTTGTTCTCAGTCAACCAGTCGGCCCATGCGATTGGGAAACTTTGAGACTTGACGACAATGGTAAATTTGTGTTCTAAGTCTTTCAATGTGATCAAAAACTGGAAACAATCGCCATTAGAGTCTTGGATTCTCAAAGTATCGCTGTGTGTCGCACTTGAGTTAGTTTTATTGGTGTTCTCTTGTGCCACGGGCAAGATTGTGATGAAAATGTGAGATAAACTCGAGTCTGATCCTGACTCTGCGTCAAAATTCGCCTCTGCTTCAACATCTTTTTCTTTTTCTGTGTGTGCTTCCTCTTGAGTGGCTTTCTTTGCAACTCTCATTTTCACAAATGTCTTGATACTCTCATCTATATTGGCTAACGACAATTTCTCAGCGTCAATGGGGTTCCCCTTGAAAAAATCAATCTCTTTTTGCTTCAAATCGTTATCAGCGTTAGTTAAATGAGTCAAGTCCATAAAGTTCAACAATTTAGAAAAGTTTTTTGAGTTGGTGATCTCTAAATTTATCGATCCCTCAACTTGATCAACAACCTCGTGGAACTTGTTGTAAATCAAATAGTCAATGTAATCAAAATTTGTCAAGTTGTCGTTAATAACAAATATCTTCAATGTTTCATCACCTTCTAAATTTTGCTTTGTGGTGTTCTTAATGGTCGTTACCACAGAGCTCAAAACACTTTCAAATTTGTCAGTTAAAGGGTTGATGGAGTCGTAATCTTTGATCTTTTCTTGTGCTGTTTTGTTGATCTCTTCCACAACTGACGTAGCTGAACCCCAAAAAGAATTCAATTGTTTTGATCCAGAGCTCCCCCACCATGTGGAAAGCGGATTGATAATAGTTTCGTTCACATTTGAACCCAAATTTGGCAATTGTGTCCCGAACTGGTGTGTTTGTGAATCCTCGGTATTGGATGATGTGCTTGGTGTTGTTGCTGGTGTTGTGTGTTCATCGAAGTCTTGCGGCATTTGCGACTCACTTTTATCCGCAGTAGCTTTCACTTCTTCGTTCTCCTTAGCTTTTGGTTGAGCCAGTTTCTTGTTTTTTGCTGGCTTCAAAGAGGATGTTGTGTTTTTGCTCTCTAACTCATCCAAAAAATCTAAGATGTCACTATTATCCCCTTCTTTGGCCCCTTTACTGTCAGCCCCGCCTTGCTGTCCTTCTGGCAACGAATCCAAAAATTCGAGCACATCGTCTGCTTGATCTTTTGACATTACAAGTATTTGGTAAATTCAGATGATTAGATATACCGTAAGTGGTTGTTTACTGATTTCTTTGTCAAACTCCAAACAAGTCTTGTTGTTTTTTTACTTTTGATACTACTTGTTTGGTGTTCGGGTGCCTTTAGATGTATCGCGGTGCGCGCTCATCGAAGAGATTTTTTGAGATTCTACAACCTCGGAAACAGATAAATATATTTTATGAAATGAAGCTTTGAGTGTTCTCATCATAGCTTGCAGCATAATCGGAAAACAAGTCCGCGTAGTCTGGATCGTGGATGGCCACTTTGGAATTAGCAATAGATTTTTGACTGTATGATATTCTGAATGAATCATTAGCATCAATTGTATTTAATGATTTGTTCGTAAGCATTGCAATCTTATGATCGTTAACATTCTGTGATTCGTCTTTGGAATGTTTCAATGAAACAACAGCAACTTTGTGAAGCGTATCATCATACCTCTTTTCCTTTCCGTCCCCGTTCTCATCTTCGTTTTTAATTTCATTCTCGGGCACAATTTTCCCATTATATTCTTGATTGAATTCTTTGTCATTAAAAAATCTTTTGAGATGAGTGGCCTTATTGTTTGGTTTGACGGCCCCAACAGAGATGAGCGCAGCGTCTAATGAAATTTGGTTGCTTGTGAGCTTTTGAGAGTACTTTTCTTTAGCATTTGTAATCTGGGTGTTTTGCAGAGTTGCCTCATTGCCAATTTCAGTGATTACATCTTTTTTAGAACCCTCTATTGCATATTCACAGTCATGTATAATGGAAGAAGATACCATTTCTAATATAGGTGAAGGAATAATGCGTAACATTCTGAATCGGTTTCTTTTCTTCGCAAAATCAGCTACAGAAGTTCTATCAATTCTGCGAAGCTCATTAGTAACTTGTACTGACTGGCCGATGGGGTTCTCTGGCTTGTGTCCTTCAACTGGAAGCTCAAACTCTGAATTTTTGCTATCACTCGAGTGCTGCTCGTGATTCTTATTATGCAATGCTTCCTCGCTTTTGCACAATGGAATGTCTCGTTGTACCAACAAGGGGGAAACTGGACTACAAAATCCATCAAAATAGTGATCAACGTCAGCGGGCACGCCCAGGCTATCACATCTGTCATTGAGGCTATAAGTAGAGACTACTTTATCCTGCCTCATTTGATCTGTGTCATTTCTCAGCGTAGTTAAAAATGCGCGCGATTCCACCTTTTTGAGCTTGTATCCCGTTCCATAAGAGTATCTATAGTGATTGTACTCGATTTTGGCCTTTTCAAACTTGTATCTGAGCTTGTTCCAATAATAATCCATGTTGCAGTACAAAGCGAAGTTAAAGAAAAGTCACAGAAATACAAAGCGCCCAAGCCATAATTGCAGACTTGCATGACAGATAAGTATTGCGAAAAAAAAAAGCAGCAAAACATGTACCAATTTTACTATTATAAGGACCAGGAAAAGCCCGTGGCAAAATGGAAAACTGGTGTTATATCTTGTGCTTCGATACGTACACTTCGGTCAATATCTTTACCACTGAGTACACTTCGAGAGCAGCACCAAAACTCATCTCATATCCCAGGCCGCCAGCGCCGTAGCAGTTGATCAAAATAGATTCTTTTCCGTCAACTACTATAGTCTTCTTGTTGAACTTGAATCCGTTCTTACTTGCAGGCCGAAATCCAACGTTTGTCCGGACAATATTGAACTTTGGTTCACCATTTTCTTTGAACAATTGCGGGAAACATTTACTGGCTCGCTGAATCAATTTGTCATTCTGCTCGGGCTCTGCCACTTTTGGCTCGCTCATGTTTTGTTGCTTAGTGCCACCCAATATAAAAATGCCATTTGTCAATGGTGGTCTAGGTATGAGAAATGTCCAGTCAGTCTGGCTCGGGTCTTGTGCATTAACTGTCTGGAACGTTATCGTTTTGTCATAGTAGTCGGTGTGCTGCAACTCGTCACTTTGAAGCAAGAGCGTTTGTCCTCGGATTGGATATATATCTGGATCGTGGGTGGCAGCACCGCTTTTGTCAATCAAATGTAGCCCAGAGCCGGAACAGTTGATTAAAAACTCAAACTTCGTATCCACCACATCAAATACTTCGTCTAAAGACTTGAGCTCTCTCTTGATAACTTTCACTCTGTTTTGGAAGTTCGAGAGAATCTTCTTGTACAAGAAGTGCAAGTACACCGGTGGATTTAAACTCCAGGACTGGTACCTTGCACCAAATTTGATACCTGAAGGTAACTGCGACTGTTCTAAAGTTGCAAACTCCTGCAAAAATGCTCCATTGTATCCATTTTCACATAAGCTATACTGTCTGCTAGGGTTCTCCAAGTAGTCAAATCCCGGCATGAATCGGATGCCACACTCTTCTTCACTCGCAGTACCCCGAATCTCTTGTAATTTTTCGTAAGTGACCTTAGTGTACTCCTGCTCAATCTCGCCCTTGGAGCTTGTGTAAGGAAATGGTCTGTAGTGAGCACCAGCCCACAATGATGTGTAGTCCACTAATTCACCTTCTCTTGGTAGTTTTTGGGCATCAAAGTCAAAAGGAATAGTTTTAGCAACAATCACGATTTTGAGATCCGGAATTGTCGCAAGATCGTACGCTACGCTGAGTCCAATGACTCCGCATCCCACTATAACAGCTGTTGGCATCTTGATATCACTGTCCTTTCTTGTACTGTTGTTTACTTATTGAAGTCCGAGTTGTGGTGAGTTTTACTACTCCGCTTTTCAGTTTTTCTACTTTTTCCCGAGTGCAAATAAATTTCTATTTAATCGTAATTTTATTTTTAAACTTCCCCAGACCTCACTCTAGTTCAGTTTCCCAAGCTCGCTATATCCTCTTTGGTGACGGCTATAGCGGCAGAACTCCAACCGCCAGCTGCTAAAGACATTATTACCAAATTTCCCAACTCGAGCTTAATAATTTTGTTCAACACAATGTCCCCATTGTCTCTTGTTTCAAATGCGTCTCTGTATCTGGACTCCATTTCTTCGTCTTTTCTGAACCCAATGGCCCCACAACCTTTGGGTTCTGTGCCCCACCCATATAAGTCGCCATTCTTTGCAAGTGCTAAGCAATGGTAATCCCCAAATTGAATGTCCACAATATTATTGTTTTGAAGAACTTTCGGAATTGCAACTTTTTCATCGTTTTTATTGCCTAACAAAATCCGGTTTTTTGAAGTATACGCTGCGAAAAATATAAAGCTTCCGTCAACCTTTGTGAAATTTTCGCCCTTTTGCAAGTTGGCATTCATATAATTGAGAGGATACTCTTCAAACTCATCGTTAGCAGTTCTTCCTGTAAACAACTCGTCTTTTAAATCAATTCTGGTCAACTTCCCTTTGCGAATAAGAATCATGAAGTTTTCACCAATCCAATAATCGTCAACACCAACGCTATTCGGTATATAAAAGAAAAGTCGCTTTTCCTCCTGCTTCTCAGTACTTGTCAGACGAAAATCAAAATTTGGGGGCACCATAGGCTTATACACAAGTATGCCAACATTTTCGACATAGCAAGAGCAGTACTCCCAGCCAGACAATATCCGCAAAACTTTTTTCAGCTTCAAAAACTCCTCCCCACAAAATTTTGTCTCAAACGTAATCTTGATGGGTGTAAGATTTCTTGGATGACATTGCCATATGTTTCCAGCGGAGTCTAAGTACGACAACGCATTTCTTCCACTTGAGAAAGATATAATCTTGCTATTTGCACTTGATGGATGTTCCACAAACTGCACAGTATCCGATAGCTTTCTGGAACTGTTCCTGTTGCTGTGCGTGTACTTCACACACGCGATCTCGTTCGACGCACTCATCAACCAAAATGAGAATCCGCCGCCAAGAACGTCTGTCCAAACAGTGCCTTCTTCTTGGACCTCGGGTACAAGTGTGGGATAATGGATATGAAATGTGCGTATAGAAGCAGGTCTCAAATTGTTTTGGCCCCAGATGTATAATTTTCCTTTGCTTCGAAGCCTGTACCGGTTCACCCAATCTGTTTCAACAGTCTCAATAGCTTTCATGCCTTTGGCACCGTATGTCTTCAAAAACAATAGCTTATAAAGAAAAGTAGAGTTCCTCTTCACAATACTTTGGAATTGCCTGTTCGGTACGTTTTCCAACATTTGCAACTCATCGAGAGACAAATGCGGAAAAATGTGAAAGACAAGAATGTCCTCTCCCAATGCAAAAATGTTCATCTCTTGTGATACTCAAAATAGCTGTGGCAAATGCACTTAAAGGCTTTGCTCTTCTCTATTACTGATTTGGTTCCGTGCGATTATGAGCCATTGCTATTACCCTGACTAAGATGCCCGTGACAGTCGTTTGGATACAATGACAACGACAATAACTGCAACTACGACTAGAAAGTGCTATTGAGTATTAAATACTCTCACTCATTTGAGCAATGGTAAAAAGCTTTGCATTTTCGCCATTACTCAAGTTCAGCTGAACTGATCAATTATTTTCCGACAACAGCTACACTGATTGTGATTTCCACACTCATTTTTCAATTTATTCTATAAAATTCAGTCCCAATCGTCAAAGTCAACGTCAAAGCTGACTTCGTATTCGGACGCCAAAGTCTCCAATTTCTCCACCATTTCTTCTTTCTCGTCGTGGTCTCTGTATAGCACGCGTTTGGCTATACCACTATATTTCTGTAACAATTTACGCGGGCTATTGGACACCTGAAGCAAAACCGCCATATCATTTTTGCCTTTTAACCAATCTGGCCAGCTCAGTGGTTCGTTGAACAGTAATGCGTTGTTGAATTTCTTTAAGTTTGCTCTTGTGACCCCGTAGGCCAATACAGTGTCTTCAAAGTTTCCTACCTTGTCAGAGTCAACTACACCACGTGAAATGACCGTTTTGTTGAAAAAATAGCGCTGGTCTTGGGAATTAAGGACATCTGCGGAATCAAACACGCCGAGCTTAAAAGTTGAGTCAAACTTGTTGTGAATTTGCAAGTCTGTAATCAAGTTTCGGTTAGAGTTCCACGTGTATTGCATTTGGAAATCTTGCATGGTCAGTTGCGAGTTAGTTTGCGCAAAAAGTGTGAGCAAAGTATCAAAGGCAACGTCAAATACACTACTCTTACCGTAATTTGTGTCCAAAACAGTTTTGTCAACATTTAACAGCTCATGCAAGTTTTGTGGTACTGTTATTGGAAGCACCAAGTCACTATTATCGATCATCGACAACATCGCCTTTATTCTCGTCATAGTTCTGGCAGGTTTCAACGTATTTTCGCAAAGTCCCCAACTGAACAAAGTCTTTTTGCTCAAGTACTCGTCTTTGATTGTAGGGATCAATTCTGAATAGTAACCAGCCCAGCCAGAATCAACCTCCAAAGAGACGTTTAAGCCTTGAAAATTGTCGCAAGACTCGAGAATGGCTCTAAATTTCGTATCCAAATTTTCCAATTGAGTTTCCAACGGCACACTACCCCAATCCTGAACGCCCATCTCAAAATCTTCAAACCCTTTGCTATCTGTGCCTACTCTCAATTCCCCTTTAGGATTGGCTCTGTTTATTTGCCAGTTATTCAAAGTGTTGAAAGACCGTTTGGGCTCAAATATCATACAAGAATAATCGGACCAGTAGAAAGTGTTCTGCTTGTTCAATCTGGGCAATTTAGCATTTTTGTCCAAAGCAATTTGAAAATCGCTTTTTGTTGGTTTAGCGCCAATGCTCAATGTTTGTATCTTTCTTTCCCAGCTCTCAATGCCTTGCTCTTTGTAAATCGTTTCGCTTCTGTGGCTTAAGATCTCGTCATATGACTCGGTTAAGTCCAAATTTCCAAAACCGTTTTTCATGTCCCATAGTATGGCTCTGGGCCTGTAAGACATGGTATTGGCTCCAGATATAACGGACTCGTTGTAGACGTTCAAATCAATATCATCTTTGGGCTCGGGCGACGTGTAGTCAATATAGTTTTCCTGGCCATTGTAGAAATGTGTATTCAAATGGTTAGTAAGCTGTGAAAGCGACAAATTGATGATCTCCTTCATGCTCACTGACTACGGTCGGATTCTGATTTTTTGAGCTCTATTCAAAATTTTTTAAATATTTTTTTTCTTTGATTTATTTTATCATATCGGGGAAGCAGATGAGCTAGATAGTTTAATACAATTATTTCCAATTTTTTCCAATTTCAACACCACTCGCAAACTTTTGAGTTCCCATTAACTGAAAATTCTACGAGGACCTCTCAGCTGACACTGAACCAATAACAACCAGGACAACAGACTCTTTATATCAAAAGGGCATCTCAGAACATCCCCACCTACTAGTTTTGAAGGTACCAACTTTTCTGGTACATCAGGACACCAATAGCGATATAGTTACAGTTATCCAGTTTTTCAAACAATAACCATTGTAATTTTGGCGCAGTGACCTTTTTTTCTTCTTTAATCACCTCATCTGAATGTGGAAACGAACATCAATATGGAGAAACCCCTCGGAGCAGCTAAACTACTCGTCGTGTTTTGATTTCAGCCTTGTTGGAGTGCTAGTACAGATTGTGGTAGAAAATAGCAGTCTACCTTACAATGAGTTTACACAAATTTCTTACAAGCCGGGGTGTTTTCAAAAGAGACCTATTTACTCGACCAACAGAAATGTGAATGTTCTGCGGCTACCGGTAATAGTGGAGGATTGGAAAATGTTCTTGGAAGGACAACAAGAGGGAAAGTTCATGTATAGCATTTATCCCACGGTATATTCCTTGACTGCTGCCACTATTGTCACATGTTTCTTATCGATTATCGTCTTCACCAACACAAATAGACCAAGCTTTTTTCTAGTGTTTGGACTGTTTCTCTCACTGGTGAATTTGTTGAACATTTGGGTAAGCTCTATAAAGTTTTTATCGGACTCAAGCACGCAGTTTGGTAGGGCAAGCGGTGAACACCTATTGGAGAAGATTCTGACAAATTTGAGTTTCAGCGTGATAGACTTTTTCACTGTGTTCATACTACAGTTAGTGCAAGTGCAGGTAATCATGAGGTTGTTTGATCGTCAGAAGGAGAAACGATTCACCTTCATTATGGGGATTTCGTTATCAGTAATATCACAGGTCATTTGGGCAGTCTCGACTTTTCACAAATTTTACGATCCTGACAAGGCAGACACAGATAATGGACTAAGCATATTGCCCGCCTTTATATATTTATTGAGGATAGCAATGAGTGTGATGTACAGTGCCTTAATTTACCTCTACTGTTGCATTAAATGGGAGTTCATCATCAAAAAGGAGCTTATTCTCATATCGTTGGTAGCCATACTTTCTACCAATCTTCAGATTGCTTTTTTTGTTGCAGACGTTTCCAACGTGTGGGTGTCTGAATTGTCTGAAGTTTTTAATGCAACTGGTTATGTTGCTTCAACGGTGATAGTTTGGGAGTGGATCAACAGAGTACATGCATTTGAGAAAATCAAACAGGGCAAAAGCGTTTTGGGAAGACCTTTTTATGAAGAGGAAGAGACAGAAAGAAATAAAGTTGATAGATTCTCGTTGTTCAAAGATGACAATGATGGGTTCAACTACGGATTTGGTGAAAACTATGATGACTTTGTTAATAATGAAGGTATGGATGTCAACAAGATTCCAAAAGTGTTGACCAAAGCTGCAAACGCTTTTTGGTATTTCACGGATCAGGTTATTGCCTACGGATTAGCAGTACCAAAGAGTACATCCGTTGGCAGAAACTCCAACCAAGCGCACGATCAGACAGACAGTGAAAGCGAGGCTCCGATTTACATGTATTCCAAAAAACGGGTGGTCATAGAGCCCTCTGAAGCTGGAAGTTTCTCGGATGAAGGAGCTTAGGGTTTAAAGACACTGGATACTAATGACAAGAGTCATTATGCAGTCGATCAGAACCAATTTACTAAACTTGAAAGTTAAAGTTTAGACATAAAAATAAAAATAGCACAAAAACAAAAAGAACGAAACGGTTGGTGCAAGTTGCACCGCGGAAAGTCAGGGTTTGGGTCAAAACTGGATAATTTATAGAATACATAAGCAAAGGAGCTATCAAGTGAAACTAATCGTATTTTTGCTTTTATTCAGCAATGCTTCCATCGAATTTCTCCCCAGGACGTAAGCAAATGTCACGTGATACAAATGATGGATCCTGCGATACTTTTTGTTTTTCCAGTTTTAAATTAATTACTTCCAGTAATCTAATCTATTTTTTGCCCCCAATAATTAGGTGATAATTGGTAATCAGCAATTGACAGCGCATAAAAAACTTATAGACAAAGATTTTTCCAAATTTCTTACATTTGTGTTTTTTGATTAAAATACTCAAAAGATCATGTCGTCAAAGAGAATTATGAAAGAGTTGGAAGATACTCGGAATGATAAAAACTCTGGAGTCACACTTACATTGAGAAATGATAACGATTTAACAAAACTCATTGGAACCTTTCTTGGTCCACCAGACTCACCATACGAAGGAGGTAAGTTTGTTGTTGACATTGAGGTACCTATGGAGTACCCATTCAAACCACCAAAGATGAAATTCATTACAAAAGTGTACCATCCAAATGTCAGCTCACAAACAGGTGCCATCTGTTTGGATATCTTGAAAGACGCTTGGACCCCAATCTTGTCCTTAAAATCATCTTTAATCTCATTACAAGCATTGTTACAAAGTCCAGAGCCTAATGATCCTCAGGATGCTGTTGTTGCTAATGTTTATATCAATGATAAAAAGAAGTTCGAAGAAACTGCCCGTCAATGGACGAAGTTGTATGCTAACAATGAGGAAGAGTTTGATGAGACTTTCGGGATCGATGCTGAGCTCATTCAGGTTTTTGAGAACATGGGATTCAGTAAGACCAAAATTGTGGATGTTTTGAGAGACGTTGATGTCAAGAGCAAGGACTCTTTGTCTCCAGAGATGGAGGACAGAATAATTCAAAGATTGTGTGGCTAAATCTATGTTCATTAATGATCATTGTAATTTCATATACTGCCTTCGCTAGCCTAAGTTGAAGGCTGTAGGCACGCTGATAACAGTACCGTCCGGGTAGGTTTTTGTTGAAAAAGAACACCTCTTGACCCCACAAAAAGTGGTAGTTGTCAAAACCCGTGAAGCTTCTAATGAGCATTTATACCCTGTACATTAATCTCAGTGATCTACATATATTGCACAGATTAAAACTCAAAGATAACTTATCAACATATATCAGATTAGCTGTGTGACTATGTGGACTGTCTGATACAAAAGTTTGATTCAAAAAGCTCTCTCTAAACCCCGCCTTTTGGTTTCAACATCTGAGCAGTATCATCTTAACAGTGTCTCTTAAAGATATTTGTGAAGTCTTTCAATGTAACTTTTCCGCGAAAGGCCCACTCTATAGCTGGCGGCTTTACGTGATGCTTTAGCACACAATTCTGCCAAACTAGGTTTGTTTTTACTCTTTCCAATTATCTCTTGTTTCTCTTGTTTCTCTTGTTTCTCTTGTTTCTCTTGTTTCTCTTGTTTCTCTTGTTTCTCTTGTTTCTCTTGTTTCTCTTGTTTCTCTTGTTTCTCTTGTTTCTCTTGTTTCTCTTGTTTCTCTTGTTTCTCTTGTTTCTCTTGTTTCTCTTGATTCTCTTGTTTCTCTTGTTTCTCTTGTTTCTTATTCAGGTCAAACTTACTTGCTTTCACATTCATAGCAGCTGTCTCGTTTTCTATACTATACGCTATCTCATTGTCTTTTTCATCAACAACTACCACAACATCATTATTATCCTCACTATCGTCATCACCGCTCAATTCATCCATCACTTGAAAAAATCCACGCTCTATTTCATTCTCTGGTCCTGTCCATTCGATTACGTTTTCTTCTTTCTCCTCGTCGTACAGTGATGGTATTGTCGAATGTGTGCAATGATCATTGTCCAAAGGTATGTGCTCGCCAAGTAAAATCACATGGTCTTTTATCTTTTTGGCCAGTCTTGTAAACTCCTTCTCTTTTTCTTCACTTCGTGCGCGTTTTTTCGTACTATTGATGATAAATTCTGATACCATTAACTCATTTAAATATCATTGCTTTCAGCTATTAAGATCAGTATGCGATGAGAAACGAAAAACAAAAATAATGCCGTATTTTTATTTTTCATTACATTGAATTTTTTATAGCGCGACGCGTCTGTTCATTCTTTGCAATGAATAAGAAAATAAATACGTATGGATCGAAAAGGAAAAGAGTTTTAACACCCAGTTTTGTTTCAGACTTGGCCAATGGCAGCACAGAGAAGAGGCAAAAACGAGACTCAGCTTTTGAGAACTCCGATAATACAGAGCTCAGTGATAACGAGTTTAGTGGAACAACAGTATCTATCGGTCAATCAAAAACGGCGCTTGTTTTACAAAAGGAAGAACCAAAGTTAACAGTAAAGTCAGTGAAGGCAAGTGAGTCTGAGACCGTAGAGACTGAAAAGATCTCGAAACCAGCTTTGGCTCCTTCCTTTTCAAAAGAACTCGAAGCTTTCAGGTTTTTAGAAGACATAACCGACCAGACTTGTGCGCAGCCGAAGAAAATAGTTTTTAACGATGACCAGTTGTTAATAACTTCGGAGGATGAGCAACAGCAGGGCTATAACGAAAGTAGCGAAGAAGGCAACGAAATGGCGTTCTCTCAGACTCTCGATGAGAAGCTCTACGATGTCGAGTCAGAAGATGAGCCCATTTTCAAGCCAAGCGGGACAATTAGCTCAATAGAAGCAATCAAGACTACAAGTGTTACTGCTAGTCCTAGCGCCAGTGTTAGTGCCAGTATAAGTGAACAAACTAATAGCTCTAAAACATACGGTGCTCTCAGAAGCTTTTTACTAGGAGACGATGATAGTGATGAAGGCGATAGAGAAGACATTGGGCATTCTGCTACACAATTTAGTAGCAAGAATTTTTCCAACATGGTCAATTCAATTAGCACGAAACTGGCGACCCGAAAACAGCACGCAGAACACAAGTTTAAGGAGGAATTGGAGTTCATTTGCACCGGATTAGACGGTGCTGACCACATAAACGTTATCAGAACAAGTATGATGGAAATTTGCGTAAAACTCATAGATGACGCTGATTTTAAAGATTACTTGAAAAAAAATGAATTCCCTCTGAGTTTTTACAATGCAACATTGAGCAGCGACCTCTTGACGAGCTTTTGTTTCATGTTCATTGTAAACGAGCTGATGTATGAGAAGAAACACTTAACTGCAATGACCCAATCAAAGAAAACTTGTTTGAGCAACTGTTTAAAGGCGATTGGTAGTACCAAGTGCCTTAATATTAGCGAATTGGATACAATTGACCCTCCATTTTCGAAGATATCAAAAATATTGTTCAAAGAGTTTGTATCTAAAATCTCAAAAGAAACGTCCAATTTAGAGAGCTTTATTCATAAAAGTTTGCAGTGGATAGGTGAAAGTGTGCTAAAGTACGATCAAACTGTTCTTGAGCTGATACTAGACCTAACAATCACGAGAGACATTGACAGTGGGCTAATAATGTTCTGGTTAACCTTTTTTGAGCACATTGATCAAAACAATTGTGACATGTTAGAAAGTCGTTCGGGGAAATTCTCGGATGTCTTAGAAAAAGTCATCAATTCCATCAGCAAAAACAATCCAGACACTATGAAATTGGTAGTTTTGATGAGCTCTCAGTTTGATAAGTTACAAGAGCATTTATCAGCCAGTATATACATCAATTACTCTGAGCTTATATACTCTCCACTCTGTTTGAACAAGGTGATTTGTTCCATTAGTGAAAGCGTTACACTAGATAACACGGTCCTTTACAGTTTCGGATACTTGTTGAATGTTGTTGACGATGAGAACTCAAGAATAATCAACGACAATAACGTTGAATTGTTGCAAACCATCTTCAGGGATTTGAGCGTCAGGGCCGACCAAACCATTGTCACACAGCATTGTCGTGGATACTGCGCTATAGTACTCGGTTTGCTATCTGAGAAATACCCAATAATACTAGAATGCAAGCGCGAGATAGTGATGAGTTTAAATGATTTTATAAAAGTGATCGCAAACGAGAACGGGCTCGGTCACATTGAACAAAAAGTTTTGGGGTTAATTGAGCAATTGGCATGATGATGGTGGGGTTGGTATAATAGCATAATGTAATAGAATAAATTGGTAAAAATAGAAAATCTCACTCTCACTAGTAGATTTATAGATCTACATTTTTTACCCGAAAAATGCGGTATGACTCCCGGCAGTAGCTTCGAAAAATTCAAATCAAAAAATGGCACTTTTTTCGAAACTTTCCGCACTGAAAATACAAATTATTCGTTTATGTTAAAAAGTATACTCAGAATGACAGCCACAAAAGACAAATTAGTGTTCGCACCAAAGACGTACCAATACGATAAGGCTGTGCTCATGGAAGACAGCATTTTGAGAGATCCAATTGCTCAGTTCAAAAAGTGGTTTGACGAGGCTTGCGAAGAGAAAGAGGATATTCCCGAATCTGTGACATTTTCAACCGCATCATTGCCCTCAGGCAGAGTTTCGTCAAGAGTTGTGTTGATGAAAGAGTTGGACAGCAGAGGCTTTATAATATTCTCGAACTGGGATGAGTCCAAGAAGTCAAAGGACATTGCTACTAATAAATATGCAGCCTTGAATTTTTTCTGGAAGAAGCTTCAGCGTCAAGTCAGGGTCGAGGGCAAGATCGAGTTCATCAGCAAAGAAGAGAACCAAAAGTACTTTGACACGAGACCTCGGGGGTCCAAGATTGGTGCATGGTCTAGTCCACAATCTCAGACTATAAAGGACCGGGCTTCATTGGATTCAATTGTCGAGAAGAACGGGGAAAAATTCAAAGATGTTCCAGACGACGAAATCAAGTGTCCACCATTTTGGGGTGGCATCAGAATTGTGCCACTCGAGATTGAGTTCTGGCAAGGGAGACAGAGCAGATTGCATGACAGAATTACTTTTAGAAGAGACTCGCTCGACGCAGAGTTTACAATGTCTAGAATTGCGCCATAATTGCCATAATTACTAAGCAACGTGTACATGTGTACCAATATATAAACTTATATTCACTATTACGTGAAAAACATGCCAAATGTGATGAGAAATGTGACCAAACTGTAGTTTGCCAAAGTATGTTTGCCGCTGCCTCCGCTGGATGATGAGCTCGATGTTGTGTCTTTTTGGGTGGTGGTGGATGACGATGCCTTCACCAAGATCGTGCTTGGGAAAGTGTCATCTGTAGAGTCGGTGGACTCGCTTGATTGTGTAGTTGAGATTGTAGAGTTTGTGCTTGAAGTGATCAGTGACAGTTTGCTTTTAATCGAGCTGGACATTGTGGTCGATTTACCGGACATTGTGGAGTTTGTGCTTGCGGTCTCGTAGGGTGACAGTTTCGTGGTTGTTTTCAACTTTGTGGAGGTTGTGGTGTTGTGGAGTCTGGTAGTTAACAACAGCAACGTATTTTCGGAAAGCAACTTTGTAACGGTCACTGTCTGTTTGCCGCAAACGTGACATATTGGCTTTGTTACCGTTTTGAAGTTGTAATTGGTGCTCGTACTCTTGTACTGTTTGGACACGTGCACGGTGGTCACTACCACAACCGTTTCATGACCCGACTTCACTAGCTTTGAGGTCACAGGAACTAACGTTGTGCTGTAAAGTGTGGTGTACAGATACCCTTTTGAGAGAACGACATAAGTGTTTGCCACAGTTGCGGTTTCTGTCACCGTTACAGAGCTGGAGTCAACCGACAGGATCAGACTCACGTATTCGGTAACGGTAACCACAGTGTCATCACCTGTAGTACTAACACTGCTTTCTGCTGAGGCAGTTGCAACGGATGAACCCGACTCGTTGGTCTCAGTAGTGTCAGTTGAACCAGAGTTTGTCAAATCAAACGCAATGGACTCCCCCTTAGCGATTTGAACACCTTGCAGAGTTCTCAAAATGTCCGGTATAAATGACGTTATCGAGTTGCTGGTCAACGTAGAGATGGCTCTAAAGTTGACAGCTATACCATTGTCACACACCGCCGTGTTGTTATTCGCGTAAATTTCGTAATCGCCATCGGAACTTGCACACGCAATGAACTTGAAATACTTGTCAAACAAAATGTGATTGTTCGTTATGTAGAAAATGTGCAGCTTGTCTGCGCTGTCCGAAATGCTCAACTTTCCGTTGTTTGAGGTGTCGACCAGTACGTATTTGTCCGTCCCGTCAATATTCAAGTACCCGTTGTAGTCGATTTGTAAACTTAACGTGTCACCGTTAGCACTTATCACAACATTGTTGCTGCTGTCCTTGGCTAGTGGTAGCGACTGTATCTTGTATGCGCTGATGGCATCATTCACGTTGTATAGCTGGAATATCTCGGACACTATTAACGAATGTACACTGAAAAAAAGTGACAAGTATAGCGACAAGTGACAAATCCTCATAATTTCTTTTCTGGATCAAGAATAAGGTTGTGTCTTGCCTCAATGCTTTTGTGTACAAATTTCAGTTGAAGCCAGAGGTATTTATACCATTTTGCAACCCCACGGTGTCGCAGTTAAAAATAAGTCTTTTGACATTCTAGACGGACACTTTTTTGGATAGACGGGATGTTGAGAAAGCGTGCAGGAAAATTGGCAGCCAGTTAAAGAAGGAAAAAAAATGGAAACGAACATTAGTACCCGCCAGCACTGAAAAGCTGGTTTCCACCGAAATAGCCAGGGTGCATGTCTTGTCTAGGCTGGTGCTAGAAAGGGCTAAGCACTAAATGTCTCACTGAATGTCTCACTAAATGTCTCAATGGCTTGTTTGCACAACTGTCTCTAGCCAATTTCCAGAGCAACACGTAGCTGTCGCGTCCTCCAAAGTTGACTGCGATCATCGAGTAACATTGGCAAACTTAAGCGTTTGCTTTATTAAGTTTGCTCATATTTTTTACTCGCTCATTGCTGGGGGCCGTGAAAAGCTCGCGAGTCAGTTTTATTCTCGACAGCTGAGACGGCACGCTGCCACAATGCAATTCTAGGAAAGTTTTTAGCACCAAACAATGCAATGACTTAGTCTCCCGAAAGGGCGGTACGACGATCCCAAATTAAAAATATCTGGGTAATCGACTAAAGTGCCCGCGCTCTATGACCTACCCTGGCCGCGCAAGGTGACCAGCAGATTTACAAACTGCAAAATCCGCTCCGTTCTAATGGTGCACTTAAATCCGTACACCGATACAATCGCACGCAAACGAAAACTAGGAGGAAAAAAAAACATGTGCACCGTAATTATTCGCCTCGGTTTGCTAATCTAAGGTTTCGAGTTCTCCTCATCGGCATACCGGCCAATCGATGCGATTTATTACTCAGCACTATGTTGTAAAACTGGCGCAATAGTAGCGTAAACTATTCAAAAGATGCCCAATTGATGGCCATATTAGAATACAAACACCAGTTGTTCAGCTCCCCAGTCAACTGCTTGCTGTTGGAAAGTAATTGTGCGTGGAACAACAAAAAATCCTACGGTTTTTGTCACGATTTTTGCAGTTCTGCAGTACTGATGAAATGTCGTTCGTAAAAAGCAATTCTATCCCCACAAAGATGTAACGGAACGTTCCGATACTAAAATGCAATAAATAGAGATATTTTCCATAATCCTGAAAAAAAAGCTCAACTACAGTTTTTGAATTTTTTATTGTTTTTTTGCCTCAGAATCAAGTATTGTGTTTTCTAAAACTTTCGAAATAAGCCATTGAAACTACGACAATTCAATTACCATGACTAAAAACGACAAGCCAACATTCACCACATCGCAAGGAGCACCAGTAGCTGAACCATTTGCTACGCAAAGAGTTGGACAAGATGGTCCTTTGTTATTGCAAGATTTCACTTTGATCGACTCATTGGCACATTTTGACCGTGAAAGAATCCCAGAAAGAGTTGTTCACGCCAAAGGATCTGGTGCTTATGGGTACTTTGAAGTCACTGATGACATCAGTGATTTGTGTAGTGCAGCATTTTTGAACAAAGTTGGCAAAAAGACCAAGACCTTCACAAGATTCTCTACAGTTGGTGGTGAGAAAGGGTCTGCTGATACTGCAAGAGATCCAAGAGGTTTTGCTGTCAAATTTTACACAGAAGAAGGTAACTACGACTTAGTCATGAACAACACTCCAGTCTTTTTTTTGAGAGATCCTAGCAAGTTCCCACACTTTATTCACACTCAAAAGAGAAACCCGGAGACCAACTTGAAAGATGCTGATATGTTCTGGGATTATTTGACCACCAATCAAGAGTCAATTCATCAAGTTTGCGTTTTATTCTCAGACAGAGGTACTCCAGTTGGTTATAGATTCATGAATGGATATTCTGGTCATACGTATAAATGGTCGAACGCCAAGGGTGAATGGAGATATGTTCAAATTCACTTCAAGTGTGATCAAGGTATCAAAACTTTCAACAACGAAAAAGCTGGAGAATTGGCCGGCTCTGAGCCAGATTTTGCTCAAGATGATTTGTTCAACGCAATCAAGAAGGGTGATTACCCATCTTGGACAGTTTATGTTCAATCGATGACTCAAGAAGAAGCTGCCAAATTACCATTCTCTGTCTTTGACTTGACAAAGGTATGGCCACATTCTCAGTTCCCATTGAGAAGATTTGGTAAGTTTGTTTTGAATGAGAACCCTAAAAACTACTTTGCTGAGGTTGAGCAAGCCGCTTTTTCGCCATCACATACTGTGCCAGGCATTGAGCCATCTGCCGATCCTGTGTTACAATCTAGATTGTTTTCGTACCCAGACACGCATCGTCATAGATTGGGAGTCAACTATGCACAGATCCCAGTCAATTGTCCATTTGCTGCCAGAAATGCAATTAGTCCACAAATCAGAGATGGTGCTATGAACGTTAACGGCAATTTAGGAGCTGCACCAAACTATTTGGCTACAAACAAACCAATTGAGTTCAAGAATGTAAAATTGCAAGAGCATCAAGAAGTCTGGCACGGACCTGCTTTTGCTAGACACTGGAAAGTTGTTGGGGACATTGATTATCAACAACCAAGAGCCTTGTACGAGAAGGTTTTGGCCAAACAGCCTGGACAGCAAAAGGCTTTGGCTCACAACGTTGCAGTACACGCTAGTGCAGCCAAAAGAGACATCCAAGATCGCGTGATTGAGATGTTCACAAAAGTTCATCCAAAATTGGGGGCTGATATCAAAAAGGAGATCTACGAGTTGGACCCGAGAAGCAACACTAAGGCCGAGTTATTTAACAAAGGCGGCAAGCTTACAAAGTGCCCATTCCACAGTAAGTTGTAAGTAGTTTAAAAATAAAATTTTGGCTGAAATTTGCAAAGTCTAAGTAGGCAATCAATCATTTGACATCTCTTCAAATTATGATAAACTTAAGTCATTGCTCCCTATCCCCGTTCAGGGTGTCAATCACGGGACGGTAGTGCCAAAACCCCATTTTCTTTCATTCGAGTTTAGTTATTAGATCCTTTCTATACTCCACAGACTCTGCTTCAGAAATTGGCCGCGCTTAATTGCTTAATTCAAAATTTAAGCATCACGCTTCATGGGTTCACGGCTGCAAATTCGTAAAACGATACTGGTGAGTCAAGTGTGGGTGTTGCGAAAATTCATGTTTTCGTTTGATACTGGTGCTGATCTACCAAAGTGTGTATTTTAAAAGATAATTGTTTAAAAACGTTCAGGCTGTACACAAATTCTATATCGGATTTGCGATCTGAACGCAAACTTCTTTGACTCGTCGTCGTCGGCGTTGCACTTACTTTTCTGACACTATTGTTATAAGTATGCATGTTGTATTTTTTTCTTATCACTCGAATTTTTGCACCAAACATATCGGATTTTGAACCGAGCTGTGCAATTGTCGAATTGCTAAATGCGGAAAGCCACATCGAAACACTTACGGTCGGGTAACTGAAGCGGTGCTTATATGGAGAGTCAGTTGAGGACACCAAGTCCAGGATTGACTCTAAAACTGGCCAGGTTTAAACAAATTTGAGCGTTTCATTTTGGGCTGAATGAATGATCAGGTTTTTATTGTTTGCAGAAAAGCGAAATTGATAAAAAAAAATTAAAATTAACTTTCTTCTATGTTTTCGCTTTGTTATTTTTAATGTATTTGGGAAATACTCAATGCGAATTAGCTAGAATTTGGCCAAATTTCAGCAACGGACCTCGACTTTCAAGAGTCACAAGTCTATCTTCCGATCACGCAGAAATTGATTAAAGTTTATATTGTATGTTATTCGTCTAAATACAAAATGAGACAATCACACTTCCAACTAGTACGCGCACTCTTAGCTGACAGTTTGGGCAGCTTTAATTTCCAAGCTGTATACGTTTTACTTTTTATTTCTGTTTCCAGTCTGAGTGTTCAGAATATTTAAAAAAAAAAAGACTCACAACACTGTTAGGGAAGAAAAGAGAAATAAAATTCAAAAACTACAAACTAAAAAAAAGTAAGACAGAAAAACCGAAAAAAAAAGAAAAACTAGAAGAAAAAATAGTCTCGTCTCACCCTTTTTTTTGTTGAAATTTGTGAGTAACAACAACACAACAACACCACGTTTCTCTAATTGAAAAAAATTCACCGCAATAGTCTTTTATTTCAATTCACATCCTATTTTCAGATTCGACTCTACTAAATTACTGAGTGGTTCATATAGAAAAGTCTTTGGTTTTTGTGTTATTAATAGAAGCGTTCATCGATTACCGTAAACAAGTTTGAATATCATTTTACCAAGCCGGTTGAATTTGGGTAAATCATTTTCAGGAAAAAAACACAGCATTCAAAAAAAAAACAAAAACCAGAAAAATCTTTTCCTTCTCATACTTTTTTTTGTGAAAAAGAAAACAGCAAACACAGATACTTTCACCATCGATTTAGGCCAAACATGTCTTCATCTAGTCAAAACTTGAATGGGAACGTCGTTGGTCTCCATTTTAAAATAGGCAAAAAAATAGGTGAAGGTTCTTTTGGTATAATTTTTGAAGGAGCAAACCTTTTAACTGGCCAAGTAGTTGCAATCAAATTTGAGCCTAGAAAATCTGAAGCACCACAGTTGAGAGATGAATATAGAGCTTACAGAATATTGCACGGTTGCAAGGGTGTCCCAAATGCCTATCATTTCGGACAGGAAGGTTTACATAATATTTTAGTTATTGATTTATTGGGACCATCTTTGGAGGATTTGTTCGAATGGTGTGGACGGAAATTTTCAATTAAAACCACAATACAGGTTGCCAAACAAATGATTACAAGAGTTCAATCGATTCATGAAAAAAGTTTGATCTATAGAGATATTAAGCCAGACAATTTTTTGATTGGATTACCAAACACAAAAGAAGCTAACCTTATTCACATTGTGGATTTCGGTATGGCAAAATATTATAGAGACCCCAAAACAAAGCAGCACATTCCTTACAGAGAAAGAAAGTCTTTGAGTGGTACTGCCAGATATATGAGTATAAATACTCATTTAGGGAGAGAACAAAGTAGAAGAGATGATTTGGAGAGTTTGGGTCATGTTTTCATGTATTTCCTCAGAGGTTCATTACCATGGCAAGGTTTAAAAGCACCAACAAACAAGCAAAAATACGAAAAAATCGGTGAAAAGAAACAGAGCACAAACGTTGAAGATTTGTGTAGAGGATTTCCAAGCACTTTTGCTGAATACCTTCATTACGTTAGAAATTTACGTTTTGATGAGACTCCTGATTATGATTATTTGAGACATTTGATGGACAAAGGAATGAAAATGATTCAGGAAGAAGAAGATGGCCATTACGACTGGATGGATTTGAATAACGGCAAGGGCTGGGATTACACAATTAACAAAAAGCCAAACTTGCACGGATACGGCAACCCAACTCCAAGAAACAACAATAAGCATCATCAACACAGAACGTCACAAGGTCCAACGTCAAAAGCACAATATCCTGTATCTGGAACCAAACAAAGAACTAATAACGTGGTACCATTAACTTCACAACACTACTCTCAACAAAACGCACAGGCTCAACAGCTTAACCCAGCTCAACAGCAACAAATGCCACCAACACAAGTGCAGCAACCTACGCAACAATACAGAAATTCTGCTCAATATAAAGGATCTGGCCACAAGAATTTTGTTAATTCTCCAACTTACCAATCATCAAGCATGAATCCAGCTGTTATGAATGCACCAAATTATAATGGCTTCAAAAATGATAATAGAGTTTCTTCAAGACCAAATTACAACGAAAATGACAATGATTCAGCTAACAATGACAATAAGAATTTCTTCCAAAAGATGTGCTGCTGCAGCTGACATTTTTGACTAAGAGCAAAAAGTATTATCAAAAAACTGTAAAAAAAATGAAAAAATCAGAGTTGAAAACATCATCAACATAAAAAGCTTCATCAAAAAAAATAATTAAAAATTAAAATTTAAAAACTTCAGAAAAAACTGCTCACTTGTCTCTTGTTCAACTTTATTGGCGTTATAATTAGGTTCTTGGGGGTTGAAAATTGAAGATTATTTCTTCAGTTCTTTTATTTCTCTTCATATTTTGTTATTTGTTATAATTTGGTTTTTATCTTTATCTTTACATATACATATATAAATCATGGCAATACTATTATTGTCTGCTTTTATGTTGTTACGTCATCTTTTGTTTATCGTCTTCTAGGCCAATATACAGAAGGAAAACTTATTTTTTCTTATTTACATTATTTGTAAGTTTAAATTCTATTCTATTCTATTGTACAATTCTATTATTGTCTTGTGCTAACTATTTGATCGTAAAATTGGACTCCGAAATCTAAATCATCGAAATTCAACAAATTTATACCACCATTCAACACCAAGTCTTTCCAAATACCAACATCCAACTCGGACTCTGCACTTTGGAACTCAAGCTTGATATTGTAAATAAGCTTTTTGATCGTCGAGTAAGCTTTGTAAACAAAAGATCCCGAAGAATGTTCTTTACCGTCTATCATTACTTTCAAATGGTGTTGTGGAACGCCCCAGATTCGTTTTTGAGTCGTTTCGCAATTTGAAGTAAGATTTTTTAAATACTTCAATTGGCCCGCAGTGAAATATCCGTTAGAGTACGTTGCCAATGGCTTTGACGTTTTTGGGACTGACGTGTTCAAGAATTGCTGACCATCTCTTGCCTGGATGATTTTTGAAACTTTATTGGAACCAGCCCCGGTAGTTTCTTTAACAAAATCATCGTAGCTAATGGACGAAATGATGGACAACTCTTTTAACTGTTCTTCGTGGGTCCCTATGTTGCTGTCTATGAATATGTGTCTTCTGCCCAGAGCTTTTGCTTTCATGATTCTGTTTTCATCCTTCAAATAGTCTATTGGAACATTGCCAGATATGATAATGTTTAACTGCTTCTCGACAAATACATTTTTTTCAAAGTCGAAGTAGCTGAGATATTCGGACAATGGCATTAACTTCTCTTTCAAGACTTCGTAAACGTCAGCACCGTTCTTGTTTTTGATATCAATGATGAAGTTCATGGACTCGTTTGGGAAATTGTGAAAGAGCTTCTGAGACTGTTGCAATATTTCCTGCAAGTAGTCGAGGTAGAGTCTGTTCAAAGTGTGGTACTTGCTGATAGAGTACGTGTGATGGCCCACAAACAACTCTCTTGACCCAGTTTCAGGAAAATACCAGATGTCAGCTTCGACACTCTTTATGTTTCTCTGCATGGCGTCAAATAACGGAACGTCTCTCCAGTAGTCATTGTGCGAGTGAATATTGTAAATTTTGTCCAAGTGACAGCCGCCATTGATGTTCTCCAACCATTCTTTGTTTTCGGTAGATCCAAAGTTTTTGTCCAAAAACTCTGTGGCACCCAAAGGCTCTTGCAAAGTTTTCAAATCAAATTTTAGCAACCTGTTGGCCCAGTCGTACCAAAACTCTTTGTGGTTTTCCTTTGGATTTAAGCTCGAGATCCCTGTGTGTGCGACACTGCTTCTGACAAGTAGAAAGCACTCTGGCACAGTTACAAAAAAGAAACCCAAAGCAATCACTCCCATAAGCACCCATCTATATGGCCTCTGGGACACTGGCTGTTTCTCACCAGCAATTATTGGTGTATACTTCATAATAAGTGCGTTTATGTAAAAATGTGTAATAATGAGTGTGATTAACAATGTGACAAGTCTCCGGATTTATATTGATTTTAAATGAATTTCCGTCATTTTGACTACTCTGCAGTTCCATACTCTAGGTTTGTGCGGTATATACAGATTACTCATAGTGGTTCCAGTATCTCCGTTCTGCAGGACTGTCGAAATATGTATCAAAATTGGCTTTATTTTGGAAGGTGCCAAAATGTCGGGTGGAAACGAGAACGAAACGAAAAACGCTGGATGGTGCCACATTCGCGACCAATCTAACTATGTTTTGCCAAAACGCTAATTGCTACATATTCAAATGGAACGTTTCTTACACATAGCGACTCCATAGGTAGAGTAGAATAGTCGTCGAAAACGAGTGCGCGAATTTTACATATACCAGACTCGAAAGACTCGGAGCTAGGTACCCTTTCCCGTTCACTTTTATGTGACCGTCGGCCACATTGTCCGGCGCGCCAAACTCGTAAAAACCAAAAGTGAAAAGTTAGAATTACCAACAAAACGGGAAAAAGACAAAAAAAGAAAAAAAGAGCTAAACATATTAACTTCAAACCGCTTGTATGGAGTTAGTAAAAATTCCAAAGTTGTGGGAAGCTGTTGTTTTGGATCAGACGCGAAACTGTGCAGAGAAAAAATAAACAGAAATATTAATTTCTCTGGCAAATGCTACCCAAGGAAAAAGTAAAGAGAAGTACTTTTTTCTTATGGAAAATGCTACACAAAGAGCATCGGATTAAACAAAGACATTTTATTTAGAAGTGCAGGCATCCATGATTACTCGGACATCTTCCAGCCAAGCACTGACACTTTGTCAACGTACTGTTGAAAAAATTCTTGCTTTGTTCTGCTCCAAACACCCACAGATAAAGAATAATGTCTTCCCAAAAGATTCCACTCTTCCAACTCGTCAAAAATCTCCAATTTTGATATTCTCATTAACTCCTCCTGTGATATCCACTTAGCGTGTATGTACTCCATATCTGCAACAAACACACGCTGTTTGGTCTCATCTTTTAGCACCTTGTTGATTCTCTCCAACTGCTTCTCCATTGTTGAGTATATCTTAAGTGCGGGTATGTTTATGCCTCTTTTCAGTAAGTTCTCAACCATCACGTTGCCAAAATTATCGTTCAACGCCATTGGGTCATACGTTACAAACGCACCACATGGAAAATAACTGACAAACTTTTCAAGAATTTTCTCAGTGATGCTCGGTTCAATGTAACATAAAACACACTCGCTCAATACTAGTGTTGGCAACGTTTCATCACAGTTTTGAGCCAAAAATTTTGCAACTTCCACCTCGTTTCTTAAATCCACCGGTACCAATTTGTATCTGCTCAATTCAATAGAGCTCGGGTATTCTTTAGGGCCAGTATCAAACTTGTCACCCACATTTTGCAATACCTTTATATCATCATTATTTTTTTCGAAAATCTGCATCAATTCTGGACTTTTAGCTATAACGCTCGATTTCAACTTAGTAGAGGTTTCAAAATCAGTCTCTATGTATCTCAAATTTTTGTGCTTCTGATAGAGTTCAAAAGCTCGTGTATCTGAGCCTGCACCAATTGATAAAATCTGACAATCGCAGCCGCCACAGCTCTCCAAAAAAGATTCGACAAGCTTATTTATCGTTTCAGTTCTTAAGTATGTGCCTCTATTTATCACGGGAAACTTTGAACTACTGTTTGGCCCAAAATACTGTTGTACTGTTCTCTTTGCACTCATTGGCGAGTTGCTGATTTTTGGATAATTCAAAACAACGCCATCCACGAATATTTGCAAAAATCGATCTTGAATATAACCTAGTCTATGTGCTGAAAGTCTCAGTGACAAAGCGTCAAAATCTGTGTGTCTGATAACTGAGTCTTTTCGCTCCTGGTGAAAGTTCATTGAGTTAAACAATTAATATATTAAAATGCGATGAGATTTAATTTAGGCGGAGAATACTCAGGTTGAGATTTTTTGTCAATGACAATTGTAAAACTCGGCGCAACCAAACAGAAGACTTTCATAAAATTGTTACAAACTGAAGAAAAAAGCTAATCTTTTTTGCACAAAAACATCTACAATGCTAAACTCTTTACATCGAACTATTCATTAATCATACATTCACTGTCATTTTTGTTATTAAATTGCTCAAATTACCTACTCAGTCTTTTCATTGACTTTCTCAGCTTTTGTAACCTTGTCATCACTCATTTTTTCGCTACTCTCAGTCTTTTCCTTTCCACTACTTGGTTTCTCACCTTTGCCTTTTTGAGAACGCTTCTTGCCTCCTCGTCTGTTCAGTCTCTTGGAAAGTTTATCTGCGCCAGAGTCTTCCAAAGAAGTTTTCGGCTTGATGTAAATGGATCCACCTTTATTGTCCTTTCCATCGGTATTGTCCCTCTTGACTCTCCAGTTCATGTCCAACTTATCAACTCTCTCACTCTTTTCACTCTTTTCACTCTTCTCATGCTTTTCTTTTGTTCTTTCAATACTGGCACCACGCTCATAGCTTTTCTCAGCATTATCATTCATACCCTTGCTTGGTCTGCTCGGTTTATCACGTCTACCTCTTTTGCCGCGTCTAGATCCCCTCTCGGAGTCCCGAGCTGGCTTCTCTTTGGTTTTTTCACTAACGTTTCCCTGATCATTAACGCTCGTGGGAATTACAAGGTTTTTGCTTTCCTTTTTGAACTTTGGTTCTCTCGCATTATCAAATTTTTTGTTTCCATTCAATGTATCTTTTTCTTTATTATCACTTGGTTTGGAAGCTGTGAGCTCATCCCCAATTGCCGTCTCCTTCAATTTCTTATTTTCCTTAGATTTTCTTGAGTCCTTAGTAGCCGAAACTTTCTCAGATAGTTCGAACGAATCCTTCGATGATTCGTGCCTGGCTTTATTATCTTTTTTGTTTCTTTGAGTGGACCTAATCTTTGTACCATTACTATCAACGGCTGGACTCTTCTTTCTGAAGTCAGCCGCATCATTCACATCTTTTGAATCTTTAGACTTTGCAGGAAATCCTTTTTCACTTCTTTCCCTTCTCTCTCTTTTTTCTTTTCTGTCTCGTCGCTCTCTTCTCTCCTTTGACTTCCCTTTGACAGGAAATGTGCTTTTTTGACCATTTTCACTCTGGCGTAGCTCAGTCACATCCTTTTTGTTAACATCGCTGTCATTTTCAGCTTCACTTGTCACAGTCTTGTTCCAAGGGTTTACTTTTGGTATCTCACTTGGAACATAGTTTTTGTCCTCTCTCAACTTTTCAGCTGGATTTGAGCCTTTGTCAACCGCGTTTGTTATCTCATCTTTCGACTCAACTGTAGCTGAGGTCACATCTTCCTCTTCACCCTGTGTAGAGATTTCCGATTTAGAGACGTTTATCTTTCCAACCTCATCATCATTAGTGCTCTTTGCACTTTTGGATAATGAAGCTTTTTTGTGCTCTGTATGGGTATGTTCACGTTTCAATATTTTTGGTTTAAAAATCACACTTTTATTTTGTTCGTTTGAATCCCCCAAAGAAGGTGACGCATTACCACTGTTCCTCACAACAGAGGAGTATGACAATCCTGGTGACACACCTCCTGATACTGGCTTGTTCTTTGAATCTTTGTGCTTCCCATTAATTGAGTCGCCGGGCACCCCTAATTTGAAAGTAGTGGAATTGATTGCACGTCCATTTAAAAGCTTATCGACTTCCAACTCTCTGGACAAAAAGTCCACAGGCTTAGCATTACCAAAAGGATTTGGTTTGGGCTTTCTTTTGATCAAAAACGCATTCTGGCTCATCAGTCTCTGGTAACCCTCAGATTCTTTGTATTTTTTGAAATCTTTGAAATCTGCTAACTCGAACACAATCTTGTCGCTTGCCATCGCTTGCTTTTCACTGTCAGGGGTTTTTTTGTATGTAGCTTCATTGCCACTCAAATATTCTGTATAGTTTTTAACATCCTTGTTGTAAACATTTTGGTCGTTCCACATGAGGACCAAATTCAAATCAACTAAGTTTGTGACTTCAATAAATGCTACTTGCGTAATCTTTGAGAAATCTGTAGCAAAATTAGAGTCAATTATTTCCCAGTACAATTTGAACTTAGCCAATCTGACGCCGTTTCCCGCAGAATAGTGAAGTCTGTACTGAAGTTGGTTTTCAACGAAGAATGGGGGCAAAACGCCTATAATATCCAAGTAGTTGTTGAATAGTTTTAATAGGTTTTCGTTGGTGAAATCTGAGCTCAATTTCAGAAGCTTCACCATGTATGGCTGCGGCACATCAACAGGTAATTTTGGGCCAGAATCTCTGTCCATTGAGTATCTTCTAAATCCAAAATTGCTACCATCGTGATTATTGTGATTATTATGGTGGTAAGAATCGAAAAAAGTGTCGTTATTAAACCTCAGACTTTGACGGTAGTTGTTGCCGTGACTTTGGAACCCAAAATTGCTATTGTGGTAGCCAGGCATGTGCCTTTCATGATGGTTACTGTTATTTTGATGCTGCTGTTGAAAACTCTCATGACCATGTTGCCCTTCCCCAAATCCAAATCGACTGCCGGTGACATTACTTCTCGGAGTGGGAATCTGAAGAGACAGAACGTCAATATCGTCGTCAGCCCACGAAGTCCCAAAAGCTGTAATTTGTTAGTATTTGGCCAAAAATAAGCGACGTGGCTGCGCAATGGCTCTCACTTTGTATCAATATTTTGACTTACATTCGTCTTTCAAAAATTCAAGATAAGACATTTTTTTGCTTCCTAAACATATGTTAGTACGTCACAAGATCATCATCAAATAATAAAGTGCTGTCCCACTTACCCATTTTTTTATCTGCCATCGGTTTCTACCAATTATTCTCTCTTTTGTTGCGCAAAATACACTTGAAGCTAACTATTAGTTTGCACGCTTATTCGAATAACAATTTCCAAACTTACTATATGGAATGAATTTGCTAAGGGAGTAAAGGACATGTGATCAAAAATTCTGTAGACGGCTGACTCTCTCTGCAGGGGAGCTCAGAAAAAAAAAAATCAAAAATAAAAATAATAAAAAAAAACGGAATACTAAAAAAAAAGCCCTATTACTAAAGCAGAAGCCCCACATTGAGGAAAGAATACGGCTCAGGGCACTGCAACATGACAGAGTCACAGTGATGGAAGAGGAAAGAAAATATAAGAAGATGACAATTTTAAACAATTTGTATGCCTCGTTGTCGTCACCCAACTTATTGGAGAACGTGAGGACAACGGAGAACAGGATTTACGAATATGAAGATATTTTGAGAAAGAAAGGAAATACGACAAACGCCAGAGTGCTGGATATTTTGGCTAGAGAGTCTGATGTTATCATAAGTAACAAGATTACTTCCAAGACTGAGTACAACGGATTTGCAGTGCATTTGTTGTCCAATTGTTTTTTAATTATATGGTTAGCATGGTCACTTGTGCCACAACTGTGGTTTCATAAAGCTGGAATTTATTACTATCCAGATAGATGGTGGCAGTTGGCTATTCTGAGTTACATATTGGTCGCAATGGGTTTCATCTATGTGATGTTGGCGCTCTACAACATCGAGGTCAAGGCCAAACCTTTAGACGACATTTGCAATATTACGGATGAACACGCGATCATTACCCAGGAGGACGAATACCTTTGGAAATCCACGAGTGGAGTATGGGATTTGCCTATCTCAAAAGTCTCAAAAATATTGTACTCAGACTACGGTGATGACCATAGCCAAACAAACGATAACTACAATGACTATGAGAACGAGGAAAATGACAATGATAAATTATAACATTACAATAAACGGTATATGATTTCAATGCAATCACTAATCAAACACAATTTTCTTGGCCTTTTTAGTCGTGTCAACGTCTTTGTAAAAATCACCATAAGCGCTGTGTGACTTCTTTTTAGTGTGACTACCAAATTTCAACAACTCTGGTGGAACTGTTTGATTTGTGCTGTTTAAAACGTTGATCAAGGCACCACTCAAATGCTTTTCGTTCTCGGTAAATAAAGTATGTGCAATACCAGTGTTACCGGCTCTACCGGTTCTACCAATTCTGTGAACGTAATCTTCAATGGTCAATGGGAAAGTCAAGTTTATAACAACTTTCACATTAGGAATATCCAATCCTCTAGCAGCAACATCAGTGGCAAGCATGATGTTGTTTTTACCAGATTTAAAGTTGCTGAGTGCAAGAGTTCTTTGCAGTTGATTAAGGTCACCATGAATTGCTGATAACTTATTGTAACCTTTATAATTCAAATTTCTCTCAACTCTAGTGGCTTCCTTCTTGTACAAGGCAAAGATCAAAATCTTGTGGTTAGGATCGTTTGGTTTGTAATACTGCTTCAACAATTCCACCAATCTTGAATCTTTTGCTCTAGGGTCAACAACTTCAACAATTTGTTCGATTCTCTTGTTAGCGGTCAACTCGTCTCTATTTCCAATAGTGATCTTGATAGGATCGTTCATAAAACTCGATGCCAACTTTCTGACTTCTTCTGGCCACGTAGCCGTGAACATAACAGTCTGTCTTTTGGCAGCTGTTGACGAAATAATTTGTTTAATGTCTTCTTCAAAACCTTTTTCAAGCATTCTATCAGCCTCATCCAAAATTAAAACGTCAATGTCACTTAGCACAATAGAGCCCTCGTTCAACAAATCAATCAATCTACCCGGAGTAGCAATGACACTGTCAACACCTTTATTTATCAAGTTTCTTTGATCATCTTTTGATACACCACCGTAAATACAACAGCATTTCGTGTTTGTGGCATTTGACAAAGATGTATAGTTGTCGTAGATTTGCAAAGCAAGTTCTCTTGTTGGAGAAACAACTAAGATTTTAGGATTCTTGGTAGATTTTCTTCCTTTGGACAAGAGCTGAGACATGGCAGGAACCGCAAATGCAAAAGTTTTACCAGACCCAGTTTCAGCCACACCCACAACATCTCGCTGTTGCAACAAATATGGCCAGGTGGCAGACTGAATCGGAGTTGGTTTGTCAAAGTCTTTGAAGCATTTCTGTATTCTAGAGTCAATATCCAACTCATCAAATGTGAGAATAGGTTTTAATGACTTATCAAGTGGATCTTGGAGTTCCACTTCATTCTCTTTCAAAAAGTTTTTGGAAGTCTCATCCAAAAGCTCCAGTGATGCGCTCAACTTGTTCACTTTCTTGACCTTTTCCTTCTCGTCTTTCTTCTCTTTCTTCTCTTTCTTTTCCTTCTTTTCCTTCTTTTCCTTCTTCTCCTTCTTCTCCTTTTTGTCTTTCTTCTCCTTTTTTTCCTTCTTATCCTTCTTCTTCTTCTCCTTCTTCTCCTTCTTGTCTTTCTTGAGCTTCTTTAAGCTCTTCTCTTCCTTGTCTTCCAAGGGTCTCTTTTTGCTTTCTTCGATGCTCATCTCGTACCGGTTCACTTGTATTAGGATAATTGTATGAGAAAAAATTTTTTTTTTTTTTTTCAACTCATCGCACAGGGTAATTTGTGAAAAATTGTCAGTTGAAATTAATCACTGTCAACTTCGAGAGCTTCGCATACTATTAGAATCGGATCTGTGAAAAAACAAAATAGGATCTAAAAACAAATTATGTCGAAAGTCGAAAAAGAAAAAAAAAGCGCTACACTTTTTTCTGGATCAAATGTCTCACGAAAATCCGGTTAAACTGGATTCGAAAGTTGAAATGGATATTGAAAAAATACGGCCAAGCTTGAATGCGATTTGGACCTGAAATTGAGACATTGTAAAAGAAAGTAAACAAGAGTGTTTAAGTAGAATGCTAAACAATTTTCAAGCTTCTCTATAATTTTGAAAACTCAAAGCTGAAAGCCGACTTACCTAACCTATTGATACTACGTTTGTTGATATACATTAAATGTTAATGGCTCAGCTAAGTACCACAATTCAGAGTGTAGTGGTTCAGTTCTTTATTTTGCACCCTTACACAATCCGATCCTGGCCAATAAGACGATCGAAATATTTAGAGAGTGAAAAATACGCACCCCCGAATCAACAGGCAACTGACCAATGAAAGACTTTGTTTTAGCTTTTTGGCCACGTGATTTTACCCTACAGAATAGTGATTAAATTCTGGAGGTTTTTTTTTCAACGAAATTCTTTCTTCTCTTTTATTCAGAGTACTCCTTTTTTCTTTTAACACTTCATATCAATTGATAAAGGTTTAAGGAAAACACAATTAATATCTAGTTATTTTTTGAGAATCTTATTTAAGAGAGATAACTTTGATTAAGGATAAAAATGGTTGTTCCATCATTATTTGCTTCTGGTTCTAAAGTGGCTTTCAAAGCTGCTAAAAAGCATCAATTGACTTTTGCTAGAAACTTGGCTTCAGTTGTTGGTTCTGGTAAAGTCACTGCCGTTATTGGTGCCGTTGTCGATGTTAAATTTGAACAAAGCTCGTTGCCAGCTATCTTGAACGCTTTGGAAGTTGACAACAATGGTACCAAATTGATCTTGGAAGTTGCTCAACATTTGGGTGAAAACACCGTCAGAACTATTGCTATGGATGGTACTGAAGGTTTGGTTAGAGGTACTGATGTCGTTGACACTGGTGTCCCAATTTCTGTCCCAGTTGGTAGAGAAACTTTGGGTAGAATTATTAATGTTGTTGGTGAGCCAATTGACGAGAGAGGACCAATTAAGACCAAAAAGAGAAACCCAATTCACGCTGATCCACCAAGTTTCGTTGAGCAATCTACTGCTGCTGAAGTTTTGGAAACCGGTATTAAGGTTGTGGACTTGTTGGCCCCATACGCTAGAGGTGGTAAAATTGGTTTGTTCGGTGGTGCTGGTGTCGGTAAGACCGTGTTCATTCAAGAATTGATTAACAACATTGCCAAGGCTCACGGTGGTTTCTCCGTTTTCACTGGTGTCGGTGAGAGAACCAGAGAAGGTAACGATTTGTACCGTGAAATGAAAGAAACTGGTGTTATTAACTTGGAGGGTGAATCCAAGGTGGCATTGGTCTTTGGACAAATGAACGAACCACCTGGAGCTAGAGCTAGAGTTGCCTTGACCGGTTTGACCATTGCTGAGTACTTCAGAGATGAGGAAGGTCAAGATGTGTTGTTGTTCATTGACAACATTTTCAGATTCACCCAAGCTGGTTCCGAAGTGTCAGCTTTGTTGGGTCGTATTCCATCTGCTGTCGGTTACCAACCAACATTGGCCACCGATATGGGTCTTTTGCAAGAAAGAATTACCACCACCAAGAAGGGTTCTGTCACTTCTGTCCAAGCCGTTTACGTGCCAGCCGATGATTTGACCGATCCTGCTCCAGCTACTACCTTCGCCCATTTGGATGCCACAACTGTGTTGTCTAGAGGTATCTCTGAATTGGGTATCTACCCAGCCGTGGACCCATTGGACTCCAAATCCAGATTGTTGGATGTTTCCGTTGTCGGTCAAGAGCATTACGACGTTGCCACTAACGTTCAACAAACTTTGCAAGCTTACAAGTCTTTGCAAGATATTATTGCCATTTTGGGTATGGACGAATTGTCTGAAGCTGATAAATTGACTGTCGAGAGAGCAAGAAAGATTCAAAGATTCTTGTCTCAACCATTCGCCGTCGCTGAAGTTTTCACTGGTATCCCAGGTAAATTGGTGAGATTGGAAGAAACTATTAAATCATTCAAGGATGTTTTGGATGGTAAGTACGATCACTTGCCAGAAGCCGCTTTCTATATGGTTGGTGGTATCGAAGATGTCATTGCTAAGGCTGAGAAAATTGCTTCCGAAGCTAAATAAGCATTGTTAAGTCAATAAATAAAATTACGAAGATTTGAAACAAGTAGGAACTTTTGAAAGAATCTAATGAGCTATTTCGAAAAGTCGCGAGTTCGTAAGTGATTGGGTGAAATTGTTCAACATACACCGCTATTTTTTTTTCTGCTTATTTCCACTCTGTGTGTCACGTGACTCGCATCTCATGCGAAGAAAATTTCAAAATTTTTTTTTTGTATTTACAACAATCAGTGAAAAAGCACTTTAGATAGACATAAATCATGCAAACGACACTCAGTGAAGAAGAAATAGAGTTCATAATTGACGAGGCCAGATATGGCGAGCTTGAATCTTTGCAGCAAATTTTCAAGGAGATTGATCCAAAATTGGTTTTCACAATTAAAGACCTGTTAAGTGATTCCACATTGGTACACATGGCAAGTGGGAATGGCCATTTGGAAACAGCAAAGTTCATACTGGACCTTGCAAAAGAAAACAAAACTAGTGAAGAACAGTTGAAAAAGTTCATAAATTCTCAAAACAGCTCGGGCAACACTGCACTCCATTGGGCCTCATTGAACGGCCATTTAAGTGTGGTGGAGTACTTGTGTGAGAATTTTGAAGTAGATCCGTTTTTGAAAAACAAGGCAGGTCATGATTCGATCTTTGAGGCAGAGAACAACAACAAAGAGCAAGTGGAAGAGTACTTTTTGAAAAAATTCTCTTTCGACCCAGAGGATGTTGATGATCAGGAGGAAAACGGCGGTAAAGAGTCTAGTGACGTAATTGAACCACAGTACAAGCCTGGAACTGAAATTGAAGATGTGACAAAGGAAGCAATCGAAGCTAAGGCCAAACTTGAGCAGGAAACAAAGAATTTAAAAATTTGAGCAATTGGTAATCTAAACTATTTTTCTAAAGAGAAAGATATCAAAAAGAAAAAAAAATAAGAAAGAACTTGATCGATTTGACTCGATCCGAAACGCGCTGTGCTGTGTTTCTGTATAGTTAATTGCATTGACCCAATCTAAATTTCAGTATAAAAGAATATTCTCCTTGTCAAGCACCAACTTTATAGAATCAGAGCCTAGACTCAACAATTTTACGCTCTTTGTTTGGTATCCAGTACCCCATTCCGAAATTTCGAAAATATCAGGCGAAATGGAAGAATAAATGTTGCCCACGAGTTATTATTTCTCTCCTTTTGTTTGGCTTTTAATTTGTTTTATATTTTTAATCCATGACCTTCCGTTTAGCAAATGAAAACACAATTTATTTTTGCGGAGAAAACTCTGGCGTGCTTCGGCTAAGAGGGACGTCTTTATTTGCGCGTTCACATAAAACCCATAAGTTGAACTTAACCCGGAAAAATTCACGGCTACAAGCTTGGGCTGTGTAAGTTTGGGAACAAGATTATTGGGTTGAGCCTAAATTGATTGGTCATGTTGTACTAGTTAGCCTAAAAGCTTAGTGGGGCAATCTGGTTGAATGGTTGTATGAACATGTCGGAATTCGTGACAGCGGGGTATATGCATGAGCTATGGTGGGGCAAACAAATACATAGCTTGATATTAGTTATGAATTTGGAAAAATGCCTGTGTGGGGATGTAAATCCAACCAATGAATTTGATAGAAAATTGACATTGTAGAGAGGGCTTAAGTTTTGTGTTACTGTTATGAACCTTGCCATAGAGTGATCCATAGGTACTTAAATACCACCAAATTGCTCTTTTGTCTCATTTTCAATTGTCTTCTTTTCATTTTGAATCAACAATTTTGAGCTATTTAAAATGTTTACTAACACAATCTCCAAAACACAAACTTCTTTCATTATTAGGGCCTCAGGTAGAAATTTTTCTACTTCTACTCCGTGGAAAATGGCCATTCCAGCCACCCAAAAGGCTGTGGTTTTTGAAAAGAACGGGGGGCCTTTAGAGTACAAAGACATCCCAGTCCCAAAGCCAAAGCCACACGAAATATTGGTTAATGTCAAATACTCTGGTGTTTGTCACACTGACTTGCACGCCTGGAAAGGTGACTGGCCATTGCCAACTAAATTACCATTGGTAGGAGGTCATGAAGGTGCTGGTGAAGTTGTTGCAGTTGGTGATGCTGTTACAAATTTTAAGGTTGGTGACTTGGCTGGTATCAAGTGGTTGAACGGATCTTGTCAATCTTGTGAGTACTGTGAAACCGGTAACGAGTCAAACTGTCAGTCTGCAGACTTGTCTGGTTACACCCACGATGGTTCTTTCCAACAATATGCTACTGCTGATGCTATTCAGGCTGCCAAAATTCCAAAAGGAACTGATTTGGCTGGTGTTGCACCAATCTTGTGCGCTGGTGTCACTGTCTATAAGGCATTGAAGTCTGCTGAGTTGCTCCAAGGTCAATGGGTTGCCATTTCTGGTGCTGGTGGTGGTTTGGGTACTTTGGCCGTTCAATACGCCAAGGCTATGGGCTACAGAGTTGTTGGTATTGATGGTGGTGCTGAGAAGGGTGCTAAGGCCAAGGAATTGGGTGCTGAAGCATTCATTGATTTCACCAAGACCAAGGACGTTACTGCTGAGATCCAAAAGATCACTGGCGGTGGTCCACACGGTGTTATCAACGTTTCTGTTTCTCCAAGAGCTATGCAAAACTCTGTTGAATACGTCAGACCAACTGGTAAGGTTGTTTTGGTTGGTTTGCCAGCTGATGCTGCTGTTACCACTAATGTTTTTGACCACGTTATCAAGTCGGTTAAGATTATTGGTTCTTACGTCGGTAACAGAGCTGACACTAGAGAGGCCATTGAGTACTTCAACAGAGGTTTGGTCCACTCCCCAATCAAAATTGTTGGTTTGAGTGAGTTGGACAATGTCTATAAGTTGATGGAAGAAGGTAAGATTGTGGGCAGATATGTCTTGGACACTACAAAATAAGATTGATGCTAGATTTACTAGTTGGGGAATGAATATGTGTTTCAAAAACCAAACAATGTAGCTCTTTGAAAGCAATAGTGAAAGCAACAATGTAAGCAAGCTATTCACTTTGGGTTACTCATCGCTGCGTTTTATTATTTGACACAAATTCGGAAAAATTGAAAAGTCCGACTTTTTATCTGGAAGGCTTTTTTAAACTAACCATGTAGTGAAAGATGAGCATCTGTGTAAATCCTCGTGCCAAGAAGATCTTAATTTTGATGCGTTTACCAACGATATTAAAGCAAAGAGTTTTAATCATAAAGCCAATTTTTTGCATTACGGCAACGTTTTTTGCAAGACAATACAATACATTTGAATTTCAAAGTTTAAAGTGTCAATATCAAATATATTCACGTTTTTGGCATATGTAAGCACCCATTGTATTATTTGAGTACGCTAACAACGTGGGTATTGGTTTTTTGTGGGTAGCAGAAACATTCATCTATTTATTAGCAATAATATAGGGTTGCTTTTGCTACTTGGCCATTTCGTAACAGTGTTCTGCCAAGTGCTTTAATAGGTGAATGTATGTTAGTGACAATAAACTTCTTAAACATAAGCAAAAATGATGTTGCTATCGTAAGCAGCACTTGTCCCAGCTCGTTTAAACTCGATATAGACGGTGCTGCCATTGGTGGGACGCTGATGTTTATAGTTTGCCTATAGGTACTATCAAAGACAACAAGTAGGACCACTTATCAATATCACTGTAGCATAAAGCCATAGGCACAATATTGAGCAAAACTAGAGATTTAAGAGCAGAATGATTCTATACAAGGGTGAGTGTATTGGGTGGCACAGAGTGGAGATTTAAAACAATACAGAACTTACAGAATCAACAGCCCCAGTTCTCACCTTTTCCAATGTGCTCACCAACTGCTTTTATTGCCCTGAACGGCTTCAAATAAATCGAAAAACAAAAAAAAAACAAAAAACAGCCAGTTTTGGCAAGAATCAGTAATTTCTCGATCGGTCGGAGCGTTATCAAATAAAAAAAATCAGACACTTATCATCGGACACAAAGAATACAAAACTGATTTGTTTCTGAGGTAGCCATCAGCTAAAACGTTTTGTGCAATGAAGCTGAGACTATTCTTGTTGACTGCGTTAGCAGTGTGGATCTTGGTCCATCTTTTGCGTACATATCATACCCTCAAAATACCCATGATAAGACCTTCAGGACTCAATATGGGCCCACCAAACAGAAACCCTGATTTGCTGCCATCGCGAGAGTACTTGAAAATTGGCAAAAAAGCCGCGATAGCCTCTGACGTTGAGGAGTGCTCGGTGATGGGCGGCATGATTATGAAGGAAAAGGGAGGCAACGCCGCAGATAGTGCAGTCACAGTAGCCCTTTGTATCGGATTAGTGAACTCATTCAGTTCTGGTATCGGTGGTGGTGGATTTATCGTCTCCACCAAGTACAACCCTCAGATAGGGGGCAGCGAGTCGATCAGCATTGATGCCAGGGAGCAGGCGCCGTTGCAATCAAAAACTGATATGTTTGTGAATGCTAGCAAAATCACTCCAAAAGTGCCTCAATTAGATCCATTATTTGTTGAAGAGCCCTCGCGTTATGGGGGTCTCTCAGTTGGGATTCCTGGCGAGTTGAAAGGGTTGTACAAATTGTACAAAACCCACGGCTCGGGCCGCGTTGAATGGGCTGAATTGATAAATCCGGTGATAGAGTTAGCCGAAGGTGGATGGGAATGCACTCCAGTTTTTGAGTTGATTTTGCAACAAAACGTGGACTATTTCAAGAGAAACTACAAAGAGTGGCAAGTTTTTGTGAGAAATTATGACGATATCATAGAATGTGAGCGAAATGGGCACAAAAATTGCTCTGATAAGTTGGAAATGGTCAAAAAAGGCGATATTATTAAGAGACAAAACTTTGCCAACACCTTGCGAAGCATAGCTCGCAACGGCAGTGACTCCATTTTCTATGACCCCAACGAGTTCATAGTGCAGAATTTAGTTAAAACTATTCAGGCGAAGAACGGTATAGTTGTTGCCCAGGATTTTGAGAGATACGATGTAAAGGTTTCAAAGCCGTTGCAGATCACGTTTATGGACAGATTCCAAGTTCTTTTGCCGCACTCAATGTGTTCACTGGGCTTTGCCATTGCCAACGGAATAAACGTGGTCAATGAACACTTCCATCAAACGGGCAATGGAAACGAAAACTTTGAAATTGGTGGTGATTTGACCGAAAATAGCACCCAAATTTTGGTCGAAATTTTGAAATGGATGGGGGCAGCCAGAACGAAACTTGGTGATTTGGTTTTGAAAAACGCTACGGAGGAAGACATCAATGCGCAAAGAGCCAGAATTGAAAAAATGGTCAGCACTAAGTGGGCTCGAGAGATCTACAAAAACATCTCTACAGAGAAAACGTTGCCTTCGTGGAGAGACTACCAACCGGAGTTTTACCCGATCGAGGATCATGGAACTGCGCATTTCTCGATCATTGACGAGTCAAACAACGCAGTATCCATGACGACATCTGTCAATTTGTTGTTCGGCTCACTTTTACACGACCCAAAAACTGGGATTATTTTGAACGACCAAATGGACGATTTCTCAATTCCATCTGACGAAGAAAAGAACGCGTTTGATCTCTTCCCATCGGTGTACAACTACCCAGAGCCAATGAAAAGACCCTTGCTGTCGATGTCGCCAGTTGTTGTGTTGCACAATGGGCTCCCGGACTATGTATCTGGAGCAGCAGGTGGAAGCAGGATATTTACAACGGTTTTCCAATCACTTGTCAGAAGGTACATGTACAAAATGCCTTTGTTGGAAACCATTGCATATCCGAGATTGCATCACCAATTGATGCCAAATGTGTTGTACATGGAGAACTACACTGGCACAGAATTCAAGAACCAAATGGTTCTGAAAGGTCATAAGATAGAGGTGACTGAGTCTAGATCGGTTATGAATGGAGTCTCCAAGGAGGGAGACATTTTGCACGCTGTCAGCGATTGGTGGAGAAAACAGGGAGTCGCATGGGCAATTTGATGAAATAAAATTCGGTCGAATGTCATCAGATACGGTGCTAGCTCTGGTGCAGCGCAACACATTTTGGGGTAACGAACGGTAACAAAAAGTAGTGACGCAGGGCGCCATTGCGCCCTTTGTATATACACGTGATCAATATAGTTTCACGTGACACTGAAAGTAATTCCGCTCTCTTGTCATAAAAAATGAATTTTTCATAGAGAAAAGTTTACCCGGGTAAGTACATTTTTGAGCTGCAGTATAGTGAAAAAAAACGAAAAATTTTTGAATCCTTTAAAGAGCTCTTAATCAATATTTAAATTTGAAAGAAAGCATTTAAGTACAAATATGTCTTTACCAGAATCATTTGATTTAACCGCTGATGACGCTAAGTTGTTGTTAGCCGCTAACGTCCACTTGGGTGCTAAGAACGTTCAAGTTCACAACGAGCCATACGTCTTCAAGACTCGTCCAGATGGTGTCAATATCATCAACATTGGAAAAACTTGGGAGAAGATTGTTTTGGCTGCTAGAATCATTGCAACCATTCCAAACCCACAAGATGTTGTTGCCGTTTCTTCCAGAACTTTCGGTCAAAGAGCTGTTTTGAAATTTGCTTCCCACACTGGTGCTACTGCCATTGCTGGTAGATTCACTCCAGGTTCTTTCACTAACTACATTACTAGATCTTTCAAAGAGCCAAGATTAATCATTGTTACTGACCCAAGAACTGATGCTCAAGCTATCAAAGAAGCTTCTTATGTTAATATTCCAATCATTGCCTTGACTGACACTGATTCCCCAACCGAATTTGTTGATGTTGCTATCCCAACTAACAATAAAGGTAAACACTCAATTGGTTTGATCTGGTACTTGTTGGCCAGAGAGGTCTTGAGATTGAGAGGTACTTTGAGCAACAGAGAGGAGGCTTGGTCTGTTATGCCAGATTTGTACTTCTACAGAAACCCAGAAGAAGTTGAGACCGTCAGTGAGCCAAACGCTGAAGAAGGTGCTGAAGAAGCCGTTGAATCTGCTGAAGCTGTTAACGAAGACTGGACTGCTCAACCAGATGATGCTGACTGGAACGCTACTGAGGCTGGTGCCACTGCTGACTGGACTGAACCAACAGAAGCTGCTGCCGGCTCCTGGTAAAGATGAGGTTTTTTTGAATGTTTTCACGGTGAGAGATGAGAAAAAGAAAGTTATTACATAACGGAGCAGTTTTTTCTTTAAGTATGGTAAAAAAAAGCTGTTTTGACAAATAATGTTAGTGTGTGTAGAGTTGGTGGTAGTCTGAATAAGAATGTGAATTATCCAATGTAGTGTTTACCCCCATGTTGGTCAACTCACTAGTTGGTTCCCTCATTCATGCATTAATTCTGATCCTAATCTGACTTTACCAAAGCATGTTGTCCATTTTTTGCAGTGTTTATTGTGAGCGTTGAGTATATACTTGGTATTTTTCACCACCTCCGAGACGGGTAACACTTTGAGAAACTTTTCCAGAAAACAAAAAATTTCATCATCTTCACTGCAAACACTGCTAGCACACAATAATAATGGATGACTTAGACAGATCAACTTCGCGTTTGTGGAAAACCTTCAGAACAGTGAAGGAGATGGTCCGTGACAGAGGCTATCAAATCTCACAGGATGAGCTTGAGATGTCGCTTGATGAGTTCAAATCCAAAATCTGTGACGCGATGGGTCAGCCACAAAGAAAATTGATGTGTTTCCAAGCAACACCAACACCAGAATCCCTTGAGAAGTACCCAGAATTGGGATCATTGTGGGTGGAATTTTGTGATGAATCCAGTGTTGGCATTAAGACTATGAAGAACTTTTGTTTGCATATCAGTGAGAAGGGCTTCTCTACTGGTATATTTATCTATCCTAATGTTATCAGTCCAAGTGCAAATAAGTTAATCCCAACGGTGCAACCTGCTACCATTGAGATCTTTCAAGAGAGTGATTTGGTTGTTAACATCACCCATCACGAGTTGGTCCCAAAGCACATACGGTTATCAAATGAAGAGAAGAGGGATTTATTGGCCAAATATAGATTAAAAGAGAGTCAGCTACCAAGAATTCAAAGAGAGGACCCAGTTTCGAAGTATTTGGGTTTAAAAAGAGGTCAAGTTGTCAAGATCATCAGAAGAAGTGAAACTGCTGGTAGATACGCCAGTTATAGAATATGTCTTTGAGTAACTTGCATACAATCAATTGAAGAATGGAAACGAGGAGAGGTTGATCAGGTTTAACCAGAACAAAAAGAAAAAACAAAAGAAAACTTAAACCAATTAATGTACTTACAATAGGGAAACAAGCGCGTTGAGTTGGTAGGTCTGTATTGCACTAAACAAAACTTATCTCTTCTTTACTCCAGCCTTTTGGCAATTGACCGGGTCTCAGAATAGTCACATTGCTCATCACGAACTCTTTCTTGTCGACATTCTGGCCGTAAACTGCTGGCATTCCTTCTTTGTAGTAATCCACTCCAAATGGTAACCCAGTTTTTTCATTAATACAGTAGGCATTGTCCAATCCCATACCTGTAGGGTTACCAGGGTTGATTGGAGGTCTAATATCGTATAAGCACCTTTCTGTTGAATCTGGATCGTCCACCATTTCAATGGAAATGTTGCTCAATGTGACATTGGTCAACTGCTTCGGGTCGTCACTAAAAAAACTTATTGGGCCTTTGCTCTTGATAAGGAAATTACTGAAACTCAAGTATTCGACTTTTGGAATTTGGCCAACGCCAGTGACTCTAGGTCTAACAGTGACGCATATAGGTTCAGCTTTTCCCCAGTGAACTGGAGGAGCAAAATCGGTCTCAATAGTGAAGTTTTGCATGCTGATTCTTTTAAATGAGCCACCGTCTCTTGGCAAAAACCCAACAGCTCTGTTGGTTTCATAAATGGCCAAATTGCTACAAGTGATATCAGTTATGTCATAGAATGTCTCAGTGCCCAATTTGAATGCACAACTCTTTGATCTCAATGTGCAATTGTTGATGGTGACAAATTTGGTCTCCTTTAAAAAATGGTCAGGCATTTTGGACTTGTCTGTGGTCTTGATACAAATTGAATCATCAGCAGCCGACAAAAAGCAGTTGGATATGAAGACATGCTGGCAGCTGTCGATGTCCAATGCATCAGTATTTGGCAAGTCCATTGCATTGTCAATGGTCAAATTGTGAATAAAAACTTTACTGCTGCTAACAATATGTGTAGTCCACATTGGCGAATCTTTGATGGTGAAATTGTCCAACTTTACATTGACACAGTCTTCAAACACAATTATTCTCGGTCTGTACTTGTTTGGCATTTTATATCCGTAAGCATCTTTTTCTTTGGCAAAGTATCCTGCACTGTTACCCCAGATTTCTCCAGATCCAGTGATTCTGACGTTTTCAGAGTGTTTGCTGTAAACAACTGCTTGGTTAGAGAGCTCAGCAGTGGAAAAAGTTCTCAAATTGTAATCATCGATTTTGTCGCTAGCAATCAATACACTTCCAGCACATAACTCCAAAGTTGTGTTCGAGAACAACTCAATGTTACTGATTCTGTACTTCCCCGGATTTATAGTAAGTGTCCCTCCCCCATTTTTCAGAATCTTGTCAAGAATCTTTTGGATACTCTCAGTGTAGTCGATATCTTCTGTGTAGCTTAACGTGTACATTGTGATGTGTCAAACAAACCACCTTCTTGATTTTTGTTGTTTAAAAGTATTCATTCGTTCATCGAGACTGATCGGTCGGTATTGATATTATTTCGTTCCGACGTTTTAGCCGAAAACACCAAGACCTACTGTAGGCTATTACAACAAGAACATCATCAGCCCACACACATTGTAGCAGATAGTAAATATTTTTAAAGAGATCGTATTCAAACACTACATTACAAACAAGAATTATTTGCAGAAGTGTACTTTCCATATAATCTAAATATGAGTTTTTAATTAAGTACAATAAATGCCCTAAAACACAAAATCATACTGCGTTTTTGTTCCTCTACCAGTCGTCTTCATCACTAAGATCCTCAATATCAAGGGCTTCTGCCGCTGACTCTCCTTCTAATTGTACCTGTGAAAGCCCACTCAAATCTTCAACATACTTCCGGTCTTCCAATGCTTTTACTAAAAAATCCCATCCATTTTGGTCAAATTCTTTCAAAATTGGCAATGAACATGCAGAGCAGCACTTGTAATTTGGCGCTGACAATTTGATATTATTGAAATCAAACAAAAACCCTCTTATTTGGTGCGGTAAGTCACCCAAGATCGTTTTCTCTGTGACTTCGCTGTACTGTAAATTTTTGCTTTGCAATATAGAAACCATTAACTCGACTGCAATTCCAGATGCCATGAGTGCCAACCCAGGTCTTGTCACTGTACACATCTGATCAAGTGTTCTATCTGTCAAAGAGTCCGATGGCACAAATACATCGTTGCAAAAGTAACACCCAAGAGTTGCGTGCTGATGAAGTTCTTTGTCACTTTCGCTAATTTCCTGCCTCAAATTAATTTTTGGCGAAACACAACCTTGTCTCATTACCAAATATCCATCAAACCCCAATGCGGCGTTAATAACAATTTTTCTTTTAACGTTACCCAAAATCGTTGGCAACCATCTTGACTCTCTCGAGTCCATCAATAAGTATATAACGTCGTGCGCCTCAACTAATTCTACCAACTTCTCGAAACTTTTCTTCTCTTTCACTGCATCTTTTACCGGATGCCCTAACATGGGTATTTCTAAAACATAACCCTCAGCATTGACCAGGGGGAATATTCTCTTTAAGCTTTCAGCCGCAGCAATAGCTTTGGGCTTTCCGCCATCAAGACAATCCTCGTAGTTGTAAAGTGATTGTCTCACTGGATTTGAAAAACTAACGTTACCATTGTCGACAAATGTAATGTTTCTCACACCCCATCCCAACAATGCTCTAGCAACATACGACCCGAGTGTTCCGGCACCCAATAACAAACATTTTGCTTCTTTTACGGTTTCAAGATTGATATCAGGTCTGATTCTCCATTTCATCAATTTTAAATTCAAATCAACCGCTTGCTCGGATAACGACAATGGGGACAACAACGACTGTAAATCGGCTGTTTTAGGCTGCAAAGTACCAGAACTTGTCTTCTCCCATCCAGTGACTCTGAGAGGTTGTGATTTGATTGAAGTTGTCAAGGTGTCAAGTTTCAACTGATAAGATTTACCATTAAATCTGTAGCACAACACATCAATCTTGTTATACCCGTAGTACAACAACATGGTGAGGAAGTTTCTCAAATACCAGGCAGGCACATTCTCATAAGTGGAAGTATCAATAAAGCCCACACTGATGTATGTGTTTCTCTTATCGTCTAAAACCAACTCTTTCAAACTGATTGGAGTATCATTGGCGTCTAAAATGAAAAAAGCCTTCTCTTCCAAAGCAACACTTTTATTACTGAGCCATCCGTTGATCTTCTCATTCAAAAACACTTGTCGGTCTTCGGTGATGCTGATTTTAGAATCAATTTGCCATTCAGTATACAAAGAAGGAAACGCAAACCAATAGGTGAACAAGTATTTTTTCAAATCAGAGAAGGATATTATTTGAAAACTGCTCAATAGCGAAGGGTTCTTGATGGCCTCGCCGCTTTTTATACTGTCAAAAATTTGTTTGCCACTGTCATCTAAAAATTTGTTTTTATCTAGTGATCTAAATTGTTCCTTGGTGTTAAAGTTGAGCAACTTCCCCGGAGCAAATAGAACAGAGTCCTTTGGTAAGATTTTTTGAAACTTCTCAATGGCATTTGCATCGAACGACGTTGATGACAATGTGATTGTAGGATTTTGGTTCTTAGTGTAATTCAAAATATTGTAATAGGCGGTGATGTCTTGTGGAGTCGTCTCGAGTTTAAACTTGTTCAACTTTAAGTCAGACAATTCCTGAAAGAACAAACTGTCAACAAAGGAATGGACCGGAACAAATTTCAACTTTTCTGGCATATCAACAAATGCGTATGAACTCTTTGGTTTATTCTTTCAATTTTTTTTTGTCTTTAATTCAGATAGTCTGTTGTGGCAGGTTACTTTTATCTGTATATATTTTTTCTAATCTTATTTACATCCCGATCTGTATGCACGTGAACGAAATGCTAATTGACATGAGACCTTGTGGCTAATAAATTCAGTAGTATTTTTTTTAAATTTTCTTATTTTTTTATTTATTTTTGCTACTTTGTTTGTTGTACCAGCTTGAAATCTTTATGGGGTTCAGGGGGATTGATTTCAACATCAACTGGTTGATCGAGAGGACATGTTTGAGAAACATGCTCTCCGACATGATTCATTTCAATAGCCAAAGTCATAATAGCCCCACAGTACAATAATAGATTAATAAAATTGACGTTTTGTTTGTTAGAGGAATATATTAGCATTTGGGACTACATTGCTAACCGTGTCACTGGTTATGTGCCCCGATTCATTTGCAAGGTTACATCTGAGATTGTTTTTTTTTGTTATTATAATTTGCACGCTCTTTTCTCTTTTCTTTTTTTCATTTTGGAAATAGCAATAAGTTCCAAACCGCACGCGTTTCTGTTGTTTTTTTTCTGAACAAAATAATCACTCCACAGTTCGCAGATTAAGACGCTGATGGTGACCAAGAAATTGTTGACTGAGAAGTATTATGGTGATTTTGAACCTGGCCAGCTAGTTTTGGCGAAGATGGCATCATACCCACCCTGGCCAGCATTTGTTGCTAGATTCGAATATGTTCCCAAAAAAGTGTTTAGGAAAAGGTCAGCAAAGAACACCATTCCTGTTATGTATGTCCCGGAAGGTAATTTTAGCTGGGCCAAGGAGAAAGATATCACAGTTTTGACCGAAAAGATGATAACGCAGCGATTGAAGGGTAAAAAGAAACAGACTGAACTAGAAAAACAGTTAGATTCTTCTTACGAACACGTTAAGGATGGTTATACTTACGATGACTTTAGAGAATTCCTCGAAGATGATACTGTCAACGATTTATTTGACTCGGAGGAGGTCAAAGAGGAAGACACTGACGCGGTGCAAAATGGAGATGTTATTAAAATTGAGCCCTCTATCAAAAAGCGAAAAATTTACAAAAAGGAGGAACACGACGATGAGCTCGAAGCAGAAGCAGAACCAAACGCGGGTTCTGATTCGAAGGTTGATGAAGACTCGACGATTAAAGACGCTTCATTAGAAGAAGTGCAATCGTTTGAACAAGAGAACAGTAATGATAATAATAATAATAACAATAATGACAATAATAATGATGATGACCACCGCGACATTGTGTGGCAGTTTAGATATAAGTTGCAGAAGAAGTTGATTCAAAGAAAGACAGAGCCGGATCAAAGTTCCATTGACGAGTCAGAAGCCATTTTGAATGAATTAAATGAGTTTCACGAAAACCATGGAGTTTCAGTTGATCATTTGAAATTCAGCAAGCTTCACAAGGTTTTGAAAGAGATTCTTAAAAAGGAGCATTTATCGCAGCTTCACGATCAATGCAAGGTAATACTTGAGAAATGGGTAGATTTGATTACGGAGTTAAGAAAAGCCAAACATGTAAATGGAAGTTTCACGGGTAATAGCAATGGCAATGGTAATGGTAATGGTAACGGTAACGGATTTGAAAATACTTCTATGAACAGCTCACATGCAAGGGATTTGAGTGACATCAGTGATATCAATACTATAAAGACCAAGATATGACAACAACGGTGTAACAAAATCGATAACGACATTGGATATAACCCACCTAAAGTATATTAATGACAAGAATGTATAACAATGCTAATAAACGAGTAACAGAATTATAGTTAGTCGTCTATTCACAACATTTTGTTTTCCTTAATTTTCTACAATCTTTTTAAACTTTTGCTTCCCAAAAGTTCAAACAAGAGATTGAATTTTCATATAAAAAAAATTCATAAAATCCTGTGCTAGCAGCTGGGGACAGACACACAATATAACTGAATAATCCAAATGAACACTGAAGACGCGTCACTTACCACTGTTTGGATATTGTCTACTGTGGGCAATAAAAGTCTGTACAAAAAGTTGTCAAAAAGAAAAATTTTGGATGTCTCTATACCAACTGCGTGCAACTACGTGCGAAATGCATTTACAGCCATAAAGCTCAAAGAAAGCTCCAATTTCATGCTCGGAATTTCAATGGCGTATAGAAAGAAAACTGACTACTTTCACAATGAGACACTGTCATTGAAAAAAAACATCATTCACAATTTGGTGATGCAGAGGCGTCTAGGGGACACACTGCAGATCGCCTCTTTGACTGCATTGTCTCGAGCTTTAATGAGGGATGATCTGAGTTTTGATATTACTCGAGGCTTGGTTCCCCCTTTGATTCTTAATGTATCCAAGGATGCGGAAGTCAATGACAGCAATATTTCAGAAATTAACCAAAACATCAAAGAAGGGCAACCAGGAAATCGTCCAGTATGTATGAGTGACTTGCCGCAAGATGATTTAGTAAATCACAATTTGACATTTGACTTCAATGAGACAGATGACGGATTGCCTTTTGGTGATCCATACATTTTCCTGGAGATTGATACAGGAAACGGCAAAGAAAAAAATGTCAATACGCACAAAGAGAAAGACAAAGATTTAGACTCAATTCAGGAAACTGATGCCAAAAATTGGGAGGAACATGCCCATTTGGACGACAAACCCTTGGAGACTAGACCAGATTTTCCGTTGGACGAGAATGCTGAGATTGGGGTAAACAATACATTACATCCTAATGGAGTACTGCCGAAGAGACGCAGAAAAAATGTTGTCTTTGATAACGCGATTGAATTTTCTATTGGCCAACTTCAAAGTGCATTGTCAAGCCAGGCACATACTGTATCCAGGAAAGATCAAATTAGTATACAAATTCAAGATAATGTTGAGCGTATTTTTATCAGTGAATTAACTGAACTGGTGGTAAATCTGGTTGTTGCGAAGTCAAAGCAGTGGTATAATTCAACTCGCGAGAAAAACAAAAAACGCAGATCTGAGTTTGAGCCTGATATCGAAATTGGAAGATACACAAAAAGGTCAAGAAGCAACTCTTTATCTAGCAGAAACTCGCTTATCAACTTTGGGAACAGCAAAAATAGCACTCCAGAGGTTGGTAGAGATTTTGATTGGTTGTTCGACAGAAATTCTAATGATGCAGAATTGGAGTTAACATTTGCAGATAACGACCTTGGTTCAGACGTTTTTCAAGAAAACTTTAACGAAGCTGGAGAGAACGCGCACGACTCGGAACCAAATCTGGAAACAGACTTCGCTCAAAATTTGCTTTTAAGTGATAACGACCCGTTGCAGCAGTTACTTTTTGGGAGTGAAACACTGGAGACCGTCACATGGACTCATATTTCTTTCTTCAATAAAACGCAAAGAGACAGAAAACGAAAGTCCAAAAAGCAGAGTTCAAGGCCAAAAGAAAATTTTATAGACGAGCCTTTATACGAAGTAGAACACGAAACGAGTAATGTTCAACCTTCGTTATTGGACGAACGTTTTGACAGCTTAAATGGAGAAACAAAACATTTTTTTTTCTATATATACAACAGGCTTGATCAGCTAATGACTGACAGCAGAACTGATACAGTACAAGAATTGAAGATCAAAGATGTTTCACAAAGACTGAAATCAAAGTTTTTGCAGAGAATCAATTTGGGCAACAGATTAGTTACGGTGCAGTTTGACGCCATTTTGCCAGAAAGTTGCGATAAAAGATTAGTTAGTAAAGCGTTTGTATCCATATTAGAGCTTGCCACCAAGTCTTTGTTGGATTTAAAGCAACAGTCTGATATGATAGTGTTGTATTTGAATGTTTAGAGGAGGTTTTATACCATAGCAATTTTAATTTTTACATGCATGCTGGAAAAAGTAGAAAATATAAAAAATCATACTCAGGGCGGAAAGAAAAAATTGTATAAAAAAAATTCTATTCATCTTTAGTACTTGAGAAATGAAGCTTATAAACGAGAACCTCACTGCTGGTAAGGAGAGCAGAGTGACTCTTCAGGCCCAGGACAAAGAAGACATTTGGCTTTTGTACAATATAATTCAACAAAATGACAGAATACTCGTGACCACAATGAGAAATGTGGCGAAGGAAGGGTCCAATAAAGTTGAGAAGCACATAGTGAAGTTGCTTTTGAAAGTTGTAAACGTTGAATTTGATCCAGAGTCCAATGTATTGAGATGCAAAGGAAGATCTATCAATGAGAACAAGTTTGTGCCCTTGAACTCTTACCACACGGCGGTCATTGATACGAAGTACGCCTTCAGCTTGATCAAAGATGAGTTTGATCAGTACTCACTCGACCAAATTCACAAAGCAACCAACATTCACAATAGAGCAGAAATTGGTGCCATAGTGCTACAAGAGGGTGTTGCGCATTTCTGTTTAATCACGGAAAGCATGCGGATTTTGGTGGCGAAAGTAGAAAAGAGCATACCCAAGAAAAGAAGAATAAACTCAAGTGTGAGCAGTACAGCTAAAGACACAAGTGGATACGATAAAGCGATTGAGAAGTTTTTGAATAGCTGCAACGAGACATTTTTATCAAAATTTGATATGGACAAGCTAAAAGTTGTATTGATTGCAGCTCCAGGTGACATTGGCAAGAAATTGTACGATCTAATTTTAGCAAAGGCCCAAAGCAACGACAACAAGAGTGTTACTTTGAATAAGCAGAAGCTATTGTTGACCTATGCATCCAATGGGTACTTGCAGTCTTTGGACGAAGTAATGAGCAATCCGGAAATATTAGCAAAATTGCAAGATACCAAGTACGTCAAAGACTCACAGTTGCTTGAAAAGTTTTTTGAAGGCTTGAATAGGGACGATGGTACTTGTTGGTACGGTAAAGAAGAGTGCACCAAGGCAGTATACATTGTTGGCGCTGTCAAAAATCTTCTTTTGACTGATACGCTTTTTAGAAGTGATGACGTGAAAGAGCGGAAGTTTTACATTGCTTTATCAGATAAGGTCAAAGAGCAAGGTGGAGAAGTCTCAATTTTTAGCTCGTTGCACGGCTCTGGGGAGCAGTTGGATAAAATCACGGGTGTGGCAGTGATATTAAACTATCCTATGCACGGTTTAGATGACAGTGATGAGGAAGACTAATAGCTGTTATAAAAGTATCATTCATTCATAAACCCGTATTTTCGTAAATTTTTCTTCTCTTTTTGTTGAATATAGTGTAAACGCTAGCGCATTTGTTTGTGGTGGTTGGTTGTGTTGCTGTGGTGAGTCGTTGCCCATGGTGCGGCTGTGGTGATATTTCTGCTATTTGAAATGGGCCCCAAATTGTGTGTAGGAAACTTTGTGGCTATTATATCATTAGCGTTTTTGGGGCTTTTCGAATCTGCGTCATCATCCTTGGAGTTCCCAAATGCCACTGGCAAAGGCGCACTAGTCTTGCTATCTATCCAGGGATAGAATACTCCACCAAAATAAAAATGTTGGATTACCGGAAACTTGTGCAATACTTCCACGTTGTACATCTTTTTCAAGCCAAGAAATATCTTTTGCCAGCTTTTCACACCTGAAATGTCGTAAAGCATTGGCGAGGTTTCCCAAAAAGGGCCAAGCTTTACTTTCATAATGAAAGCGATTGAATTATAATATAAGTTTTTGAGCTTCTGAGATTCCATTACGTCTTTGTTCATAATCGAGGCAGGTTGCGGTATGTTGGCTGACCTGCTCTTCAAAACTTCAATTTCATGATCACCGCCAAGATAGTTGATATCAACAAATTGTGAAACTCCTAGCAAGTAGCTGAAATGGAAATGATCATCTAGGCCCCAAACCCCATGAGAACCTGCTGGCTCTAAAGAGTATCTCAAGATAAGCTTTCTCACTAGTTCATAGTACTTGCAGAAAATTGCCAAAAACTTGATGCCATCCATGTTTTGCAATACATCACTCATCCAAAGTGCTCCTAAGAAAGCAACAAAATCGAGTTCGTGCCCAGTACCATAGTCTAATCTCATATATTCTCCGAACGCGTTTGATATGTAAAACTTGATCTCTTTTTTGAAATTCTCCTTATTTGGCCCGTTGTAGTACTTTTCAGATATTTCCTTTAAAAATGCGTCCACCTCCTTTTTCATCTTGTGGTGCCATAATTTGTAGCTCGGATTTCCGTATCTTCTCGGCCCCAGCTGCGGTGGAGTCTCATCAATGAGCCTGTTCAATCTCTGCAAAAACTCCATTAGCGATAACACAGGTTCGTTATCTCTCAATTTGTCCAATGGATCTTCACTTTCATTGAATTTTGGTGGTGCGGGCCGTGACTTGACATCAGCTGTACTTTTTGCTACACTCTCTGCATCTTCTAGGTTTTCTGCCTTTTCAAGCTTTTGTGCTTTTTCAACCCTCGTAACAGTCTCTGGGGACAACAATCCTGCTGGGCATTCTAAACCGTGAGTCAAATACAATATTCTATTGATAATCTTGTTCAAATTTTTCAAAGCAACAGATTTCTGGAAACTTTCGACGCCGCTAACGTCGTTAATCTTTTTCAATGGCTCCTTGAAGTTAGGATTTTTGCCCAAGTTCCCAAATATTTTGGGTTCATCGATCATAATGTTAGTTCAGTTTGATTAAGTAAATGATAAGATTGTCGTGCAATAAATCAATCCATCAATAAATCATGTCATGTGCCCGGGTAAATTGGATCGTAATTTTAAAAAATGAGCGTAGTTTAAATACACGGTTTATGGATGTAGTTTGGTGTCCCTTTACACCGCGATTTTTAGCTTTTCGAAAATTTTGTGGAGTAGCTTTTTTTCTTTCGAATTTGGCACTTTTCCTGATAATCACTAGCCCGGAAAGGAATTTAAGCACATTGCCGAGCTGAATCAAGCAATACAAACACAAGATTTAAACGAAAAATTGGTGAAAAAGCGTTTCAAAAATGTCTGAAAATGAACACAAATTGGAAGCTTTTGCTCAGAATAATAGTAGCAATGGCAACGATACTAATGGGAAAAAGAGAAAGAAAGTTCTGGTAGCTTGTGTATATTGCAGAAGATCGCATATGAACTGTGACGACAAGAGGCCTTGTACCAGGTGTATAAAGAGAAATATATCGCACTTGTGTCACGATGAGCCAATAAGTACGAGACAGAAAAAAGCAAAGGGCGATCAAGATCCCGCTGCTCTACAGTTTAACAAAGTCAACGAGTTAGCAAGTCCAGAGTTGAATACTGTCAACAAGGAAACGAACATGGGTCAGCAGACGAGCTCTTTCAACAACTCTTTAAACAACTTGTACTCTACATTTGCAGACAGCAATACGAGTGGTGATGGCAATAGCAATAATGCAAACAATAAAAATGTGAGTTCAAGCATCCCACTTCTTTCACAGTTGCATCCATTCACGAATCAAACAAACCCATTTTTCTTTTCAGAGCACGCAAACTCTGAGTTCAGCTCGCTTAACGAATTTTTGTCCATGATTGATGACCCAGACATTGTAAAAGGTTTGAGCGCCAGCAACAGTTACACGGACTTAAAAAATCTCAACAACAACAACGGCAACAAATCACAGAATTACTCACTCTTTGACGCGAATCAGCCTACAAACATCAATGCCAACTTTGGCTCGTTCAACGTGGCCACGGGCGACTTTGGGAACATGACTAACGTGACGGATATAGTACATCCCAGTGATGGTACGAAAACGCAGAGCAGCTTGTTGTCAAATTCAGTCACTAACGGGGGCTCGGCGACAGCTTCTGTGGGGCTTCCTGCCTCTAATAGCGAGCCCGTTATATCGGACTCAGCCAGAGACAAGTTTTTCTTAACTGCTGCAGACCCTTCTACTGAGATTTCGCCAGAAGAAAGATTGAAACAGGTTATTAAGGCCAAATTGGACGCCGGATTGCTTCAACCGTACAACTATGCCAAAGGGTATCAGAGATTGCAAAACTACATGGACAACTACATGAACCAGCAGTCTAGACAGCGCATTTTGAAGCCACTTTCGGTATTCAGACCTGGTTTCCGAGCAATAGCGGGCACTTTGAAAGATGTGGACTTGGTTTTAGTTGAGGAAGCATTCGAGAGAATGTTGTTGGATTATGATCGAGTTTTCACATCAATGGCTATACCTGCTTGTCTCTGGAGACGAACAGGTGAGATTTATCGAGGCAATAAAGAGTTTGCCCAATTGGTTGAGGTGGGTGCTGACTCTTTGAAAGATGGAAAACTCACTATATATGAGTTGATGTCTGAAGAAAGTGCAGTGAATTTTTGGGAAAAGTACGGTGCTATTGCTTTCGACAAAAGTCAAAAGGCAGTTTTGACTAGTTGTAATTTGAGAACCAAAGACGGAAGAAAAAGAAAGAATTGTTGTTTCAGTTTCACAATCAGACGCGACAGGTACAATATTCCTAGCTGTATAGTGGGGAATTTTATACCATTGGATTAAACGAAAGAGACTAAACACTATTTTTTTGGGTATTATTTTTATGTATACTACTATTATGGTCTCGACTGTAAGCTCATGTCTTTCATCTATTTACATACGGTTTGTATATACAATAAGTGTCACCGATGTATGGTTATTGAGTTGCAGGCTCTGGCTTTGGCTCTGGATCTGATCCTGTTGTATCTTCTTGTTTTTTCTCCTTCTCTTCCAAGTACTTGTCAAAAGCGTCACTTTGTTCTGGGAATGGTCTTTTTCCGAGTAATCTAATCATGTCTTCTCTTGTTATTACCTCTTTCTTCAACAACTCTTGAGCAACTTTCTCAACATCTTCACTTTTTTCCTGAAGTAATTGCTTGCAGCGGTCGTAACATTCGTTAATGATTCTTCTGATTTCCTCATCAATCAATTTCCCAGTATTTTCGCTGAACGGTTTGGTCAAGTCATTTTCATTTTGTCTTTCATAATTTATGTAACCCAACTTTTCGCTCATGCCCAAGGATGTGACCATACTGGTAGCCATTTTTGTGACCTTTTGAAAATCATCAGAAGCACCGCTAGTCACACTTTCAAAATGAAGCTCTTCCAGAACACGACCACCCAATGTCATGGTCATTCTGTCTTTCAATTGTTCAACTGAAAGCAAATAAATGTCAGGAGGCAAATATTGCGCATAACCCAAAGCACCTTGCCCTCTTGGAATAATACTCACTTTCAACAATGGATCAGCATATTTGAGATACCAACCACAAATAGCGTGGCCAGCTTCGTGGTAAGCAACAATCTTCTTTTCTTCCTTGGACAACAATTTGGTCTTTCTTTCAATACCCCCGATGACTCTCTCAATTGCTTGCTCAAAGTGCTTTAACACAATGTCATCACAGTTTTGTCTTGCTGCAATCAATGCAGCTTCATTACATACGTTAGCAATGTCAGCACCAGAAAATCCAGGAGTCAACGCGGCTAACTTGCCTTCAATGTCTTTCATCTCTTTATTCAACTTCAACTTGGCCAAATGAACTTTAAAAATTGATTTACGTCCTTCCAACTCTGGGTTATCGATATTGATGTGTCTATCGAAACGACCGGGTCTAAGTAACGCATTGTCAAGAACGTCAGGTCTGTTTGTACCTGCTAAAACAACAACATGATCCCTGTTGTTGAACCCATCCATTTCAACCAAAAGCTGATTTAAAGTAGTCTCTCTTTCATCACTACCACCAAAACTACGGTTTGATCTCTTTTTACCTATAGCATCAATCTCATCAACGAAAATAATCGATGGTGCGTTTTCTCTGGCAGTCTTGAACAAATCTCTTACTCTTGAAGCACCAACACCAACAAACATTTCAATGAACTCAGATCCTGAAATAGAGTAGAAAGGCACACCAGCTTCTCCAGCTGTTGCCTTGGCCAATAACGTTTTACCAGTACCTGGTGGTCCAGATAAAATTGCACCTCTTGGAATTTTGGCACCCAATTTTTCGTACTTAGCTGGGTTTTTCAAAAATTTAACAAACTCCATGATCTCTTCCTTGGCTTCATCGCAGCCTGCAACATCTTTGAATTTGACGTTGACGTCTGTTTGAATGTTGAACTTTTTGGCCTTACTTTTGCCCATGTTGAAAATACCCCCACCAAGTCCTCCACTAGTGGTTTTCCGGGTTAACCAGAAAAGCCCACCAATCATGAGGGCAGTTGGCAAAACTTGTAAGATCACTCTAGTGTAGTTGGCCTGTTGAATATACAAAAGAGGAATTTTAAAATCTTCTTGGATTCCCAAAGCACTTTGATCGTGTTCCAAATTGTGTTCAAAACTCTCTACTGACCCAATCATGAAGAAAAAGTCTTGGTTGTTAAAATGTTGTTTTCCATTTTCATTGAGAACAATAGAAACCTTGGTCTTGTTGATGATAACAAGCTCTTTCACAAATCCTTTGGACAAAAAATCTTTGCGGAACTCTTGATAACTGATCTCTTTACTATCTGAGCCAAATCCTGAAGAAAGCAAAAGTGCCACACCAATACTTATGAGTATATCGGAACTGCTGAGATTGAAAAAAATTGGCTTGTTGTTTTGACCTGACGGTTTTCCTTGACTGTCCTTTTTGTCTCCTTGTTTAGACTCACTACGAGCCTCTTCGGAATCTTTTTTGAAACTATCTTGGTTTTCAGGCTCTCTAGAAGTCTCTGGTTTCTTGGCTTGTTCTTTAGGAGCATCCGTTTGTGCAAAGAAACTGGAAAAGTCTGTGTCTCTATCGGGTCTAAGCTCGGCAATAAGCCAGTCAAATTCCTTGCCCTTCTGCAACAACTTCTGACACTTTTTTGTGAGGACCTCAATGATATTGAGTCTTTCTTGAGGTGTGTATTTAGGCTCTTTCATGAACATCACATAGTCATTCAAATACTGATTAACTTCTGCGGTAAACCAAACAAACTTGGCACCTGTATTGTAAGCCTCAACAAACTTCATGCCAGTTTTCATTAAAAATGCGTTCAACTCGTTCATTTCGATATCAACTTTATATTTAGTAATTAATTCGTTATTCATTGACATCAAACCCTCCCATTTCAACGTTAATTCGTCTTTCTCTTCTTCTTCGTCTTCCTTCTCCTCTCCTTTTTCTTCTACTTTCTCCTCCTTCTCTTCTTTCTTGTCTTGAAAATTCTCTGGCTTCTTTGAGATATTTGAACAGATTCTGCCATTATGAAAGGTTCTACTCTGCAATTTCCCAATCTGACTCAATCGTTTTAGCGCATAAATTGAAATGCTGCGGTTTTGCAAAGAAACGCTTTGTTTGTAAGACGCTTCTAGGCACCTCATTGAGTTTCGGGCCAGCCATTTCTGGCTATGAGAAACTCTTCTTAACATGGTTAAACGGAAAGAATCAAAGATGTTACTAAACAGTCTTACTGTGGATTTTTCTTTTTTTTCTTGAGTTTCGATCAATTTTTGCCTTTCTGTCACGTGCGTGGCACTTTAAAATAATGCTAGATACTCACTAATTCAATTAAACATTCAGTAAGATTAATCACTTCAAGTTCGAACTTTACAGCCAAATTTATGTAGTATGAAACATTTACTAACTAATAAACTAACAAGAATGATGACATAAACAATTAAATATTTACTGCCTGCATGAAGCTGTGAATATCTAACTATTTATACACACACATGTTCATAAGCCATCCATAGAATTTATAGACAAGCTTAGAAACATTTGTGGTGAACGATAGAAGGACCACTTTCGTCATATTCTTGTTTTGAAATCCACATTTGGCGGAAGGTTGACAATGAAGCCAAGATGGAACCACCAATCCAGACAGAGTATTTACGTTCTGGTGGAGCAATGATCTTAACCTTCATAGAAGATGGAGCCAAAGCAGTAATCTCCTTTTGCATTCTCTCAGCAATACCTGGGAACATAGTAGTACCACCAGACATAACAATGTTACGGTACAATTCCTTTCTGACATCGACATCACACTTCATAATAGAGTTGTAAGTAGTCTCGTCAATACCACGGCTTTCCATACCCAAAACAGATGGGTGGAACAAAGCCTCTGGAGCTCTGAATCTCTCGTTACCGATGGTGATAACTTGACCATCTGGCAATTCGTAAGATTTTTCGATACTAGAAGATTGAGCAGCAGTTTGCAATTCTTGGTCGAATTCCAAAGCAACGTAACACAATTTCTCTTTGATGTCTCTGACAATTTCTCTTTCAGCAGTAGTGGAGAATTGGTAACCTCTTTCAGACAAGATTTTCATCAAGTAGTCAGTCAAGTCTCTACCAGCCAAGTCAATTCTCAAGATAGCGTGTGGCAAAGAGAAACCAGCGTAAATTGGAACAACGTGAGTAACACCATCACCAGAATCCAAAACAATACCAGTAGTTCTACCAGAAGAGTACAAGGACAAAACAGCTTGAATAGAAACGTAGAATGCTGGAACATTGAAAGTTTCAAACAAGATTTGAGTCATCTTTTCTCTGTTACTCTTTGGGTTTCTTGGAGCTTCAGTCAACAAACATGGGTGCTCTTCTGGGGCAACTCTCAATTCGTTGTAGAAAGTGTGATGCCAGATTTTCTCCATATCAGTCCAGTTGGTAACAATACCGTGCTCAATTGGGTAACGCAATTGCAAAATACCTCTCTTGGATTGAGCTTCATCACCAACATAGGAGTCCTTTTGGCCCATACCAACCATGATACCTTGGTGCTTTGGTCTACCAACGATAGATGGGAAAACGGCACGTGGAGCATCATCTCCAGCGAAACCAGCTTTACACATACCAGAACCGTTGTCAATGACAAGCTAAAACGTTAGTATTGAAACACAAATAATGTAAATCAGTTTTGTTTCTCAAAAATGAAAAAAACATTTTTTTTTTCAATTTTGAAGCAGCTAGTAATTACTTACGGCTGGGACATCATCCACTGTAAAGGTTAGTATATGATTTGGAAAATAATTAGTGCCAATCAATCAATCTAGTGAAGCTCTAAATTTTTTTATCTCCGGAATTTTCGTTACGTGTCGATAACACTTGAGTACACGCCACGCGCGATCTCGTATGATCGGAGACGTACTTCATAAATCATGCGGACAAAATTTTTCAAATCAAAGGACTATTGATCTGGACTATGACAAACTAGAGACACATTAATCCAATTCATAGCACCATCCATGAAGAGCCAATAATCCTTTGACACTCAATGTCTCAGTCACAGCAACGATTTTTCACGCAGTGCAGTGCAACGTTGATGTTCACGGATCTGAAAAATACACTATGATTGACAGGCACAAAGAGAAACAATTACCAATCAATGTTGGACCAGTTTCTAACAATGAAATAACTTACTTTCGTCCATTTTGAATTAATTGATTAAAATTGAGAATAATAAATTTGTATTCTAAGTACTAGACTATTTGAAGTATAGTTGGAAAAGAAAACTGGAAGAAAGAAAGAAAGAAAAAGAAAAAGACAAGTAAATAAATAGGGGCAAAAAAAAAGCCAGAGCGAAAAGAACAACGAATTAGGGTTGCCGGAAACAGGGGTCCGGATGTGTTCGGGTAACTGAGTCGGTTTGCCAACATTGCCCCTACACTGCTCTGAATTTCCGCCATTTTCCGTATACAGATTTGCATTCCGACTACGAGCCAAAAATCCGAGATCTCCGTCTAGGATTGTTGAGGAAGAGCTTCTCTTCTGTGTGTGCGAGCGAGCCTTGCTACGACTTATACTGTAAATATAAATAAATGGCAGAGACGTGGTGAAATTGTAAGCGAAATGGGAAATCAAAAATAAAATTAAGAAAAATGAAATAAGAAAAGTAAAGAAGAGCAGAGAAAAAAATATTAATTCGAGAAAATAAAAAACAAGAGCAAAAGGGTTAAAGTATTGAATAGTGAAAAATCTAAAATGAAGTAAAAAATTAAGTGAAAAAAATTAAATCTGAACGAGCTGACTGGCTAATGTGTTGCATTGTCGTAAATCAAAGAAATACTCAATTGGGCCCGAGCTATCAGCTTATCGTGACTGTATCGTAACTAGAGTATGGGAATTGAGGGCAAATCATTATAAGAGCGTAGACTTGAAAGAAATCAAGGACTAAAGATCATTGAACTTAGTAATATGCTAAAGATATGATCACAAATAGCTCAAATTTTAATGAGATCAACGCCGTTGTTGATCAGAGCAAGCTCTACAGGCATTTCACCGTGTCCCCCAGGGCAGCTCTAAATGTGAGCGATATTTGGCTCTTTTATATATATATATATATATATATATATATATAGTTTTGCCGAGGCCCAATTGCGGCAAACTAAATTTGTGGCTACATAGTTTGGTTCAACTAGTATTTAACATATAAATTTCATTTCGTTTCGTTTTGATGACTCCTCTGAGCGTCTAATCTATCTCCTGTTGTAAATGTTTTCTTTATTGCTGCTGATTGCTGTTGGTTGGTTTGTCACTAGTTCGCACCGTCACCTCTGATCAGCTCTTATCAACTCTCTTTTTATGCAACTTTTTAAGCAAATGATTGTTCCAATGCACTCCTGCAAGTGAGTTTTTCTTGAAATCATACTCTTCGGGTATGTAGTTTTCGTCCAATTGATTTTTGAATCTTTTGAGCTCTTCTTGAGCATTGTTTTCGCTATTTTCATTGCTGTCTTCATTATCGCCATCACCAGTAGTGGTGAAAAACTTGTTTGGTCTAGTGTTATTTTTGGATTGGTCTTGGCCGTGATCAAATTTGTTCAATTGCTTCAACGATGCCTTGATTCTTTGCTCTTTGACAAACTTTCTGCACCTGTTGATTTCATCCTGAGTTAAGTTCAAAAACCCATTTCTTTTTTTGAAGCAACAGTCAAATAACTCTTTTGGATTTATTAACTTCTTTGGAAAATTTTGTACGATTTGGAATACCTCCATTTCGTCCCTGATTTGCAAAATTAATGGCTCTGCCAATTTGAAAATTGACATCCCAATTCTGAAAAAAACTTTTGATTCTTCGTAAAAGAAACAATCCCAAACACGCAAACAGGTTTCTATAGGCAAAATTCCAATATATGCGCTCATGAACCAACTGGCCGTACATAATGTGATTGGTGGTAATTTCGTAACAACGTTCACTTCGTTATTCAAGTTCTGTCTCCCGTCATTAGTATTTGAATCAAAATTGAACCCAATTTTTTGCCAAATTTTTGGCAAGTACTCTTTAATGCACAACATCAAAACTCCTTGATCAATATTGACTCCTTCCAAATTGAGATCATGAACCCCTGGTAATAGCTTTTGTGTAATTATAACCAACATCCAAAAACTTCTCTCCTCATCCAAAAAGATCAACAACATGCCTGCCAAAAAATTTAACGACTGGCAATATCCAATATGTGGCTGATATCTCGCAAAAGCTATGAGCACTCTTCTCAAGCTTTGAATCAATGGAGTCTCTTCTTCGTTACTGGTAGCGTTCCTGAAATATATGTTATCTGGGAATGTACGGTTTAAATCTCTCTCGATTATTTCCGCATCTTGTGGTTTAAAGTTTTCGATGTCTTCAATCAATTCATCGTATAAGCCGACGTTTTCGTTCAATTTTTCATCACCTCTGGCAAAAAACCACCAAGCATTGCCTCTCCATTCTGCTGGAATTCCTTTTCTCACATATCTTTTCAACTTATTTGATTTAGCAGGAAACCTTACCGGATTGTCATTATCAATCGTTAACCCATTTTGCTGTAATAACGCTACCCATTTTTTCTTTCTTCTGATCAAATATGGTTCATACTCAACCCACCAATCGTTATACTCTTTCTCCGATATGTAGCTGGTCTTCTTCTTGAAGCCATATCTATCTCTTTCACTATTTAAAATAGATCCACTATTAGATATCTCAACTTTGAGTAATTTTGATCGGTTTGACGAAGATTTAGTGGTTTGAAACGATAATAATGATTGGTTATTTGTTAAAAAATTCTTTACTGTGTTGCCGCCATCAGACTCTCTCAAAGACGGCGTGATGGCATATGATACTGGTTTTTGTTGCTTGGACATTGCAGAAGTACGTGTACTTTGTAGGTTTTGAATACTCTGCGCTTTATACACTGTTGGATGCTGTGGAACGGTTTGTTTGACGTGCAATTGCGAGGCTGACTTGATGAGTTGCGGCAGCTTATGCTGCTGAGGTTGAATCGGATTTTGGACCTGTAGATGTTCGTGTAATTGACTCTGTGAGGATGAATCAAACTTTTTGAGTTCACCCTCGCTCTTTGCTGACATTTTCTCAAACACAGAACTGTCGTCAACGTCCATCAAGTTTTGTGATTGTGTGAGTTCTTCAAACGAGGACCTTGGTGAGAAATACAAAGTTTCCTGTTTTTTGTGTGTCTTTCTAATCCCCTGATCATTACTTGTAGTGCCACCATTCTGTGATTGAAAAATGTTATTGATTCTTGCAGTATTCAAATCCTCGTGGCTATCGTTGAATGGCTTTGATACAAAATTAAAAGACGTTATGCTGGTTGGTGAATAAAGACTTTCTTTGTTGTTAATGCTGTTACTATTGCTGTTACTATTGCTGTTGCCTGCATTATTGTTGTTGTTAATGCTGGCATTTGGATCTATATGAAGAAAATTCAGCTGTTGCGGCAGAGCAACAGCACTATCATCATATCCGTATAAATCTATGACACTTAAGTACTTCGTATTTGGACTGTCCTTGGGTGTTTTGTTTCTCAAAAGCACCTTGACTGGAGTTTCTGAATCAGGGCTTGTAGTTGCAAGATTCTTACTGGCCAGAGTTTCGTTAGACTTCAACGATCCAACTGAATCTCGAGCAATTGAGCTGTTTCTTATTTGTCTAGGTTCACCTAATTCTTCGTTATCACCCATGACTTCATTATCTTTTCAATAATTTCGTTATATTCTCCTTTCTGTTTAAAGTATAAGTGTACTGGTTTTTGTCTTTACTTTTTTTTCCTCTTTAACTTTTCCTTTTTCTCTGGTCTAAAATTGTTGCAATGTGTAACAAATAATTATGTACGGGATTTGAGTACGGCCTGAATGTCAAATACTAGTAAAATAGTGTTTTCGAATTGCACTGAGAATGAATTATTGTACGATACATTTTCTTGATAAACAGCATATTAAATGAGCTGTTAGCAAACTTTCGGTTTGTAACTGGGGTTTTGGCCAAAGAATAACACAATTATCGACAAGGAAGAACTTAACAACCAATGAGAATTAACGGGTACTACTCAGAAATACAAAGTTGTGGGTAAGTATACTTGAGTGAACTTACATGGAAATGGACCTTTTGATGTGAAAAACTGCAAAAAACCAGAACTTGGATATGTACCAATTTGATAGAAAAAAAAAATGAGATTAAATTGAAGAATTATATTTTGAGTTCACTCAATTTCCTATATGATGTGTAAAATTAAACCAAATTAGCGATAATTCAAGAATGCAAATGACAATCTCATACATGAAAATTTGATTATATCTATTTTAAAGGTATTATACTACATTAAACTATACTATATCGGTGATAACCAATCAGGCGTCACCTGCTCCACAATGACGTTTTTTATTGCCGACTTGCTATCATCAAGTTGTTATCATCAATCGTCAAAGCAGTACATGCGAACCATTCCACTGTCATCACCACTAACAAATCTGCTGTCGCTCAAATCAACACAACTTACTGCTGATTTGTGTCCAGCAAATGTATGCAAACATTTGCCGTCTTGCAAATCCCAAACCTTGACCAACTTGTCATGAGCTCCCGAAACAACCCTAAAACTATCGACGGCAATTGACCAAACACCTTCAATGTGGCCAAACTGTGTCCGTACACACTTACCGGTTTTCACGTCCCACACTTTTATTTGATTATCCAATGCACTGGACAAAATATGTGTTGGAAGCAACTTGCTGTCGTTTTGTTTCAACAAGACCGATAGTTCATCATCTTCAAGTCCTTCGTTTCTTCTCATTATGTCTTCTTCATTCTTTGCTTCATCAGAATCCTTGTCAAATTTGTCACAGATCATGGTGTCCTTATAAATTATAGGAATGGCACATTGAACTTGTCCCACGTGATCTATCAAACTATGATTGGCTCCAAAAACTCTCAAACACACGTTTGTTTTCAAACACCAAAGTCTGATCTCTCCGTCATCACTGCAACTGACCAAAGTCATCGATTGCGGATGAATTTTAACGTAATTGACACAGTCTTTGTGGCCTCTTAAGGAGTGACATGTTCTGTTTTCGACATTCCAAACTTTGATGGTTCTATCCGCTGATCCGGAAACAATTATTTTCTCGAAAGCATCGACAGACATGATCGCCTTTTGATGTCCCCTGTAAGTGGAAAGATATTCACCAGTTTTCAAGTTCCAGACTTTGATTGTCGAATCTAATCCACCCAGAATTAATTTCTTATCATCGAACACTAAACTTCTGACACCCGCTTTGTGACCCCGAAGAGTATTCAACAACTTTCCGGTGTTAATATCCCAAATCTTTATAGTACTATCAAAAGATCCTGTAACCAAAATGCGATGATTGAATTTCAAACACAATATACCATCGGTGTGACCTTTGAACTCTTTCAATCTGTAGATTCCCTTACGCCAGTTACGCTCAACTTTAAATCTTTCACTGTAAACTGCTTTCCATGATCTGGTTTTCTTTCTGCTGCTAGAGTAACTTTCATTATCGTCATGCGATCTTTTTTGAGGAACAATTGCAACGTTTTGGTCCTGCAGCTGCTGTTGTTTATGACCGGCCGTATTGCGTTTCATCAACATCAATGGCAAGCCCCATCCACAGTTAGGACACTTTCTGTCAATGTGTTGCTCGCACATATGGTGCCAAACACGGTCGTCATCGGCCAATCTTTTCCAAGATCTAGACACTTGGGCAGCATTGCAAAGAGATTCGCAATCCAAATAACACAAGATCTTCAAAGAGATCTCCATTGGCAATGCATTCAAAAAATCAATTTTGATCAAATCCTTAATCTGAGACGAGATATATGATAGCTGTGGAAAGCAACACTGGGTCAAAATCCCATTCAATATTAGCACTCTTTGGTCACCAGGTGCCGCAGAGAAAACTGACCAAACATTTGAAATTACCTTTTGATCGTTCTTCGATAACTTCTCCAACTGCTTCTGAATTTGGATCATGCGGTCCTCGTCAGCCTCCTTGTTGCATTTGAACTCGGGGTTATGTCTGTAGCAGTAAGAATCTTTGCCTGTTTTCACACTGTTGGCCCCCGGGATGTGCCTCGACAAAAAAGGTTTTATAGGATCTGATTCTATAGTTCCATGTTCATGTTTGTGGTGATGCCCATCCTGTTCTTGGTTTTGTTCTTGCTTTTCGTCTTGAATTTGCTCCTGACTTTGTTTCTGACTTTGCTCTGAAATTTGATTATGTTCTTCGTTCTTGGTGCTTAACTCCATAACCGTTTCGTTGCTCATCCTCGTGCCAAAAGTGTATAACGTTTTTCTTCGTAGCCTTAAATTTGTTTAAGAAAGTCCTTGTTTGCAGATATTTGAAAAAAGTTTATATAATTCTTTGCTTTTTAAATAATCGTTAAAACAGAAATGTCATCACAGTGGATATTATTTAATATTTAAATATTTGCACTTAATTTTTTTCTTTTTCTTCCTACTCAATCACTACCAAAATTACCCGGCAGATGTCTTCGACTGTTTTAATTTCACGTGAGTTTGACTAAATTGAGTGAAATAATAGACTTTTTCTGCTTTGAGTACAACAAATTGCAAATATAGTCTCAGAATTGTGTAATAAGTTTCGCTATCTCAAGTATGACACATTCTATTTAGTGCTGTTTTGTAGAAAGTATGTCATAAAAATAAAAAAAGCCAAAAAAGGTAAGGAAAATTTCATGATAAGCGATAAAAAAACGTTGATACTAAAAAACGTGCTGTTAAACGAGAAATTTGTCTTGCAATTTTTTGCGCTACAAAAATCTACACTGAAATATTTTTGTAGGATTCAATAAATGGTGGGGTAGATTATCAGAAACTGAGGTAACCATAGTTCATTTTGAACACACAACCTGTTTGTTCGGTCAAGCGCAGTGAGCAAGGATGTGTCAAAACCAGCAATCTCCGCAACACTGTTATTAGTAGTGTGTGTTTTTATGTGTAAATGTGAGTGTGTGAGTTTAATTCATTTCAGATTATCGTATTGTGGCTGTCAAACACCCATTGTCTCATTCGTAATTCATCCTTCTACTGTATCTTTTAAAGAAACCAAAATAACCATTTCGGCCATTGGTAACTGATCTTAAGTTCATTTATCTCACGTACTTGTGTTTAACCTTATCCTTCTGCGATTCCCGTTTTAATTGTCTTTTCAGTTTTGTTGGCTCTTGCTCCTGCTGGTTCTCACTCTCATTGCTTGCAGTGTTGTCATTACCACCACCACTGCCGCCACCTCTTGCTAAACCTAAAAGGTTCTTTCCCATTTTCAACAACTGGAATCCTTTGTACATGAAAAATCCACCAACTATGGTGTAAAGCCAATACACTTTGTTCGACCCAAATGCAGCCAACAAGATATTTTCAAATAACCCAAAATAAATCATCAAAAAGAAAATCTCGGTCAAACCACTCGACGACAAATCCTGTACAGTGTTCATTGTGTTCCCTTTTGGCCGGCCAATCAGCTCAACAATGCCCTCACATACGATCAAGGGTATGCTGAATATGATGAAGGGCTTGAAATTTACTGGTCTTTTGAAATAAAAAACCATTAATGCCGTTATGCTGTTAATGACAGCTGAAAGGGTATGGACGTCTTTCAACGTTTTCAAGTTGTTTGCAATGATTTTCTTCTGTGATGCTTTAGCCATTTTGATCTGATCAGGGCAGAAAGAAAGAATCAGAAAAAAAAAAATTGTCGTCCGTTTAATCGAGGCGGGTGAAAACGCAATGAGCACCCAAGAACAAATTACAAACATTCCTATATAAAAAATATTAATGTGATGGCTTACAGAACCACTCGACAAATTGCTGACACACGCGTTTCCGGATAATCCACGTATTGCCTGTGTCACGGATACACTTGAAACTTGATTCATGGGTCTAACTGCAGGCCTACAATTTTCATCTCATACTTTGCTGTATATTATCAATTACAAATTACAAATCAGCTTGCAAAAAAAAAAGATTAATTAGCCTCATTATCAGCACCGTCTCAAGCCTTTGTTTTCAATTCCAACTTTCCTCACTTCAAATCTATTCTTTAACAACAACCAGATGCATTGCCGTCTTTAATTGGGGCACTTCTGATGTCGATGGGACCTTTTTCGCCGCCAGCATCGCTTTTACCAGAGTTAGCAACTTGTGCTTTAATTTGTCTGGTCATCGTCAAAAAGGCTTGTTCAACGTTATCGGCGTTGTATGCAGACGTTTCTAAAAATGGAATGTCCAAGACATCAGCAAACTCCTTGGCTTGAGCAGAGTCAACAACTTTCTTGTCAACCAAATCCGACTTATTACCCACCAACAATTTCATGACACCGCCAGTAGCAAATCTATCAATTTCCTGTAACCATTGTTTGACGTTATTGAATGATTCTTGGTCAGTAACGTCATAAACAATGATAATTCCATGAGCTCCTCTGTAGTATGACGATGTGATAGTTCTAAATCTTTCTTGTCCAGCAGTATCCCAGATTTGTAACTTGATGGTTTTGCCATCTAACTGGACGGTTCTGATCTTAAAATCAACACCAATCGTAGAGATGTAATCTTGTGTATACGTGTCATCAGCAAATCTCAACAACAAACACGACTTTCCTACCCCTGAGTCTCCAATAAGTAACAATTTAAACAAATAATCGTAGTCTGCGTACATCTTGTCTTGTTTTATTATATATGTGTATTGTGAGTGTGCGAGTGTGTTTGTGGCGTATCAATTTCCGCTATTACTATAATTTGAGCCTATTAATATAATGGCACTCGTTAAGTTAAACAGAACAAAAGATCCTTCCTTGATAAAACGTAACCCAAAAGATTTAGAGGCAAAAAAGAAAAAAAAAGAACAGATTATGACTAGGAAAGAGGAAGGTTATCTTGTAGCTTACCCGGCCCCCGCTCACATGCTCTCTTAGCTGCGGGTCAACGACCAGCTTTATAGCAGTTTTCTGGAAAGATGAGTTGCACGCAAAATTCATCACGTGAAGATAATAATTCGCTGACCAAAGTAGAACTCTATTTGGTGGTAGGGTGCTTTTGTAGAGGGAAGCAGAATCTGAGTGCTGCAACAACGCAGTTTTACGGTGCGATGGATCAAAAATGTGTCGGGCTAGATAATGAATGCTAACAAACCAAAATGGTATTGGGATTGGTATCAATATTCCGTCCGGTGAATATTCCGATATTAAAAGTAAAAGCAGAGCTCAGCCGAAACTCGCGGCAACAACCGCAAAAGCAACTTGAACACCAAATTGAAAGAACGGCAAATGGGTAATCTGTATATCGCAGTGCTCGGTTTTCTGGCTTTCTGTGCCAGATCTTGAAAGCTCAAATTAGTGGTATCTTATTCTATGAGTCCGTGGTCATGTGAGTAGCCAATTGAATAGAGTGTACCGTTTTCGCGTTTTTGACGCACTAGTCATACCATAGTATGCGTAAATATGCATGAAGAGTACGTCCGGGTATCCAATTGTAACGAGTTACATATCGTTTTTGTTTATTTACTTTTTTCAGGTAGTCTGAAAAAAAGTAAAAAAAAAAGTAGTAAAAATCAAAAATTATTGATTTTACAATATACTGGATTTCACCAAAACAAAAAAATTGTACTTGAAATATACCAATTTTTTATTAGGGGAAACTGGAATAGATTTTTGGACATACATTGTTTGTTTTCGAAGGTTACAAAGTATCAATAATTCACAAATATGAGAGAGATTGTACGTATTCGTGTTTATTCATAGAAAGTGCTTTGTTGTTTTCTTTTTTGTTTTGTTGTCTTGTTGAAATTTTTTTTCTTTAAAAAAAGCCACAAGCACAACGTGCCAGAGAGACGCATCAAAGAAAGATTTGTGAATTTAACAAACCCATTCGACTGGTTGTTGAAATTGAGTACTTGTTTCACAATGATGTTGCTCAATTTTGGAGACTCTCAATTGCTGTTCCACTTCAATGGACTAGAGTACTAACTTTTAGATTCACGTTTCTACTGGTCAATGTGGTAACCAAATTGTAAGTATCAAAAGATGAGAAAGGATGAAAGCAGAAGAAAAGAAGAGAAATGATTATGTTTTACGGCTTCCTCGTGGCATCGCAATGAAATAGTTTGTTCCGCAACTCTTGCTCCTCAATCTTTCTTGTTTTGTCATTCGGGGTTTACTTCTGCCTTCACCTTACATTTTTTTTAGCTTCTTTGAGCTTTTGTTACTAACACCTAGGGTGCTGCTTTTTGGCAAACAATCTGTGGTGAGCATGGTCTTGATGAATCTGGTGTTTACCACGGCACCAACGATTTGCAAAAAGCGCGTCTTAATGTTTACTTCAACGAAGCCTCAAGTGGAAAATATGTTCCACGTTCTGTCTTGGTTGATTTAGAGCCAGGTACAATTGATGCGGTCAAAGCTTCTTCAATTGGTGGTTTGTTCCGCCCTGACTCCATGATCTACGGCCAATCTTCGGCTGGTAACAATTGGGCTAAAGGTCACTATACTGAAGGTGCTGAATTGGTAGACTCAGTTATGGATATTTTGAGACGTGAAGCAGAAGGTTGTGACTCTTTGCAAGGTTTCCAAATCACACATTCTTTGGGTGGTGGTACTGGTTCTGGTTTGGGAACTCTTTTGATGTCAAGAATCTATGAAGAGTATAACGACTGTATGAGAGCAACCTTCTCTGTTGTTCCATCCAGAAGTTCGGATACCGTTGTTGAACCATATAACGCAATTTTGTCATTGCACCAATTGAGTGAGATTTGTCAAGAGACATTTTGTATTGACAATGAAGCTTTATACGATATTTGCTTGAGAACATTGAAATTGCAACAACCTGCTTACTCTGATTTGAATCACTTGGTCTCTTCTGTTATGTCAGGTATCACTACCTCTTTGCGTTACCCAGGTCAATTGAACAGTGATTTGAGAAAGTTGGCAGTCAACTTAGTGCCATTCCCAAGATTACATTTTTTCATGGTTGGTTATGCTCCATTGACTTCAGCAAAATCCAAATCTTTCAGTTCATTGTCCGTTCCAGAATTGACTCAACAATTGTTTGATTCAAGAAATATGATGGCAGCTTCTGATCCAAAGAACGGTCGTTACTTGACCGCTGCCGCATTTTTCCGTGGTAAAGTCTCAATCAAGGAAGTTGATGATGAAATGCACAAGATCCAAACTAGAAACGCTGCTGACTTTGTTGAGTGGATTCCAAATAACGTTCAAACATCTATTTGTTCTGTTCCACCACAAGATACTGATATGAGTGCTACATTTGTGGGTAACTCTACATCTATTCAGCAATTGTTCAAGAGAATTAGCGACCAGTTCAACCTTATGTTCCGTAGAAAGGCTTTCTTGCACTGGTATGTCTCTGAAGGTATGGAAGAATTGGAGTTCACTGAAGCTGAGTCTGACGTGTCTGATCTCGTGGCAGAATATCAACAATACCAAGAAGCTGGTTTTGCATATGATGATGACCAACTTGACTACGCTGATGAGGCCCCAATGGATGAAGAGCCAATGGAGGATGATTAAATAGTATAATTTTGTCCTTCATTTTTGATTTTTAAGCTGTGATTCATGAACGTTTGCATATGTGTTTGCGCGATCCGTTCATGGTCTCATGAGCTACTTTGTCTTTTTACCTTTTACTTATTTACTTATCTTTTTACATAATAATTTATGAGAATACCAATTGCTAAGCAGATGTAGAAAACAAATCAAAAAAAGCCTTTCAAGTTGCAGTATGTGCGTTGACATACAGGTCGGCAAAAGACTCACTGCGTGATATTTCGTACATTGCCATCAACCTCGTTCTTTCTTTGGAATTGGGAAATCTGGCAGTAAAGCAGCACTGCGTCAATGATTAGTTTCCCCTTTTGACCTATTCCAAAACTTTACTTTGAATACACATAATTTACTCTTAGATTGGTGCAAAGCAGCGGACAGGCCAGATATACCAAGAGTTACTGAAGAAAAGTAAAGGCCATAGAAGGCAACTGTGAACTACCGAGGAATCAAAACTGCTAAAATATACGCAAGCCATAATCTTTAAGCTTTTTATCTTTGTTTTGCGGTAGATCCCTTTATGGTACGAGGAACAAACTTAGACATTTAGTTACCTGCCAATAATTGGAAAACGAAGAATAGAAACATTACTACGGCAAAGTTAGAGTCCTTTGTTGATTTAAGTTAGGTCAGACCAGATAAAACAAACTATGTTCGCGCTGCCGTATAAAGGTATCTACGTTACAAAACTCTGCAGTTGACCATGCTGATCACACTGGCTACAACAGCTTCATCAGCTGAGAGTAACAAAAATATCGGTGCCATTTGAATTTTGGCCACTTAAACCCACAAATTTAAACAGTTTAGTGGATTTTATCCGATATGACGCCATTTCCTGACTTCAGGCGTTTACCGTAGCATCTCATAATCCAAGTTTTAATATCGAAGCTACTAGAGATTTCTGTCAGTGCCCGCAAACGCGGAGAGTTGAAAATTTGTAGGCCGTTGTAGGGTTAGGAGCACGTGCCGTTGCCTCCCAATAGCGCAGCAGAAAAAAATTCTTATATAAGCGGTGACAAAATCATTTTTTCTTTTTCCTCCAACCAAATCTCAAGACACCTATTTTAAATAGTAACGAAACCAAAGAAACAAGATGCCAAGACAATCAGGAAGACGTTCAAGCCCAGCTTCTAGACCAATTTCTAGAGCTGCCCCATCAAGACCAATGTCTACAGCTGCTGCTCACCCACCACCAGCTGCTGCTACTCCAGCTCAACCAGCCGCCACTCAATCTTCAAGCCCAGGATTGTTTGGTAACATGGTCTCCACAGCTGCTGGTGTTGCAGTTGGATCAACTATTGGTCACACACTTGGTGCTGGTATTACCTCCATGTTTGGCGGTTCTAGCGCACCAGCTGAGGCTGCACCAGCTGCCGCCGCTGCTCCTTTAGAACAAGGTGGTAGAACATGCGAGACTGACGCCAGAAGCTTCACGAGATGTTTGGACGAGAACAACGGTAACATGCAAATCTGTGACTGGTACTTGCAACAATTGAAAGCTTGTCAAGCTGCTTCCCAACAGTACTAAGTTTAAGAGGCGCATTGCACTTGTTTAGTGATGAATGAGAGAGCAGATGAAAACAAATGAGAAGAGCTCAAAAAAAAAATTAACAATCAAAATTGGTAACATTCAAAATGTAAATATGACAGATGCTGAATATAATACATATTTTGCAAAGCAAAAGAAAGCAATTGTTAGAACGTAGACATGTGTAGGTCGTTTTCCAATATAGTATGCTTCGGGCTTCAGAGTAAGTGGTGGAGGTGTTACGGGAACACTGTGGTCCGGGTAACCAATGGACAGACTTCGTTTACAATTTTCATTGAAAAAAAAAGGAGTTTCAAGTTACACCAAGTTTTTACGTTGGTTGGGAAAAATAAAACAAAAAGGAAATAAAAAAATAAAACAAAAAGAAAAGGCAAGTTCGAGATAGTTTTGCTCATATTGTTTGACACAAGAGAAAAGAAAAGAAAATCAGAATATAGCACAATAAGCCAACATCGACCCACTGACAGACAGGCTTCACGCAAAGAACCAGGACAACATGAATCAGGCAAGACAAATCAACCTTTCAGAGTTTGATATGAGTAAGCTAGACTTGGACAAGACACTCGAAGAGGTTGAGAAATTAAAGAAAGACATTGACAACGTTAGGTACGAGATCAACAGTTTTCTTACACTTTTGGCAAATGTGCCGGAGAGCAGAAACCAGCTGGAATTTTACCACAAAGTCTCGTTCAAGTTGTTTCAGCTAAGGGACGAATTATCGAAATATTTGGACAAGTATAACAAATTATTGCCAGTCATCGACTTAGCACACCAGTCAAACGGTTTCAAAGCACAAAAGTTTGAGATTGTCAACTTAGAAAAATTGAAGCACACTGGCCGATATGTTACTGCGAAAAGTAACAGCAACAACACTGGTGCTGGTACTGCGGGTGCGAATACCCACAACAACAACATCAACGGTAACAGTAGTAAAAACAATAACAACAATAATTTTGGGCTGAACATGCAGAATAACGGCTCAAATGGCGCTAACATGAATAACTTTAACCACATTAACAAGCAAGATTTGTCCAATTTAAAGATGATGAATAAAAACGTTGGCAACGGGTTAATGATGAACGGCGCAAATCAGAGTCAATACATAGTGCTGTAGCACGGTTTGCTCTTGACGAGGTTGTTGCGGTTCAGGAACAAGACTCCACCTTCAACCCTTAATCATGTCAAGTTTGTGTATTATTTTGTTTTGTTCTGGTAATTGTTTGTAATATTTATTTTGGTTAACTTTCCAGTATACTTTGGCTCGGAGTGGATTAGAAACGTTTTATTCTTTTTTTTTATATATACACATAACTTTTTTGTTGCTTGGGGTTAATGTTATTCAACTATCATTTTTGGTCAAATGAATGTATCATACTTACTCGTAGAAGGTCTAGTTCTGGTTCTGGTTCTGGTTCTGGTTCTGGTTCTGGTTCTGGTTCTGGTTCTGGTTCTGGTTCTGGTTCTGGTTCTGGTTCTG
>JASTUK010000031.1:112474-127223 GCA_031125475.1 Saccharomycopsis lassenensis
TGGTTCTGGTTCTGGTTCTGGTTCTGGTTCTGGTTCTGGTTCTGGTTCTGGTTCTGGTTCTGGTTCTGGTTCTGGTTCTACTTCGATTTCCGATTATATGTTATATGTTATATGTTATATGTTATATGTTATATGTTATATGTTATGCGTTACACTTCGAAGTCCATTTCTATTTCTATTTCCATTTATATTTCCATTTCTATGCACATGTTGAGTGTCGCTAGCATTTTGGGTTTGCAATCTAATTACGCTTATTTTACCACATCAACGCCCATGGTTCCCAATTTCGGACACCTTAACCACTGAAATGCGCACGAGCACCAACCAACGATAATTGTCCTTTGAGCTTTTAAGTTGTCTCGTACTCTCGTATTCCTTATACAGAACTGCCAGGATCGCGAGCTATTTAGTGTAATGTACCTAAAAACTCAACCTTTGGCTTCGCTTACGTTTCAATTTTACACTTGTCAAGCTCAATTTTGAGTTTCAGTGTCCGTGGGGCTCATTATTCAGCATTACCTGAGCGTCCTTTTTGAAAATATTGCAATCGACTATAAAAATAGATCTCATTGTGAGCCTCATGGTCGATCATATTTAGATTAATACAGCGTTTGTAATGTGAGAAACTTTAAAAAAATGGGAAAACGAAATAAACCGAATTGAACCGAAATAAGTAAGTTTGACTTCCACGCACTTAAATCGCACGGTCACTTGGCTAAACGAAATGCTAGACGCTCACTCATATGAGCAAGAGAAACACTTTTGCGTGAGCTCAAAACTGCTTTTAAAGAATTCTCTCAGCTCCTACGTGAAACTTTATTCAGATCTCAGCTTCTGAGCTTTTTAAACTCACTCTCGGTCCAATCCTGTTCCGTTCTCTTTTTCACGTAGACTAGTTTCCAGTTTTAGACTTATCAGGCGTGAAGCCTGTCACGTGACGTACGCGCTCCTTTTCCGTTTATTTTTTTTCCTCCGTAGTTGTTGTTTTTGTTGTTGTGGCCGGTGTGTGTGAAATAGGCCGGGTAATACACTAATATACCCTTTTTATGACCACCTTGCGAACTTGGCCGTTTGTTATTGATTTAAAAAGATCTTTGATTTAATTTGAAAAACCTTCTCAAGAAAACAAAAACAGTGTAAAAAAGACTCTAATTTTAGTTCTTTTTCGTCTTTTCTCTGAGAAAGTTTGATATCAAGTACTCGAGACACAAATCAAAAGAAAGATCAAGAGTTTTAAGAGCTTGATTTCTTTTCAAAACAAATCAGATAATTGTCTTTCTTCTATACCCATTTCAACGCATTGTTATTGGTTTTAGTTGTTAAAATCAATCTCAAAGAGAAAGAATAAATTATTGTGTGACTGTTTTTGATTCAAATTTTTACTTAAAGCACAAATGTCTTCGGCTTATGAACCTGGGACACGCTGTTGGTTCCCAGACAGTAAGCTTGGTTTTGTGGCAGCTGAAGTGACTGGTAACGAAAGATTGAGTAATGGCAGAATAAAATTGACTTTGAAGCTCGAGAATCAGGACTCAGAGACAAAGGATCTTCTACTAGCATCTTTGGATGAAGAAAAGGAGAAAAAATTGCCACCATTGAGAAATCCTCCAATTTTGGAAGCTGCTGAAGATTTGACGCTGTTGTCGTATTTGAACGAACCTGCGGTTTTGCATGCTATTAAAGTCAGATATTCCCAGTTAAATATTTACACATACTCTGGTATTGTGTTAATTGCCACAAATCCTTTTCAAAGAATTGATCAGTTGTATTCACCTGATATCATTCAGGCATACGCTGGCAAAAACAGAGGTGAATTAGAGCCTCATTTATTTGCCATTGCTGAAGATGCATACAGATGTATGAAGCGTGATAATAAAAATCAAACAATTGTTGTCAGTGGTGAATCTGGTGCTGGTAAAACCGTTAGTGCCAAATTTATCATCAGATATTTTGCTAGTGTGGAAAATAATGATAACGATGAGACCACTCCGAACCTCATGAGCTCAACGAGAGATCATGCTGACATGTCTGATGTTGAAAAACAAATTTTAGCAACCAATCCTATTATGGAGAGTTTTGGTAATGCTAAAACCACTAGAAATGACAACTCTTCCAGATTTGGTAAATATTTGGAGATTTTGTTCGATAAAAATACCGCGATCATTGGTGCTAGAATCAGAACTTATCTTTTGGAAAGATCTAGATTGGTTTTTCAACCTCAACACGAAAGAAACTACCACATCTTTTATCAAATTATTGAAGGTTTGTCTGATTCTCAAAAAAGTGAATTGTCATTGACTGACGTGGAAGACTTTCATTATTTGAATCAAGGTGGCGATTCCAAAATTCCTAACGTTGATGACAAGAAGGAGTTTGAAGATACCTCTAATGCTTTGACTTTGATTGGTGTCACTCCTGACATTCAATTCCAAATTTGGAAAATTTTAGCTGCATTGTTACATATTGGTAACATAAAGATTGCAGCCACCAGAAGCGACGCTCATTTGAGTGCAGAAGAACCAAGTTTGTTAATAGCTTGTCAATTATTGGGTATTGATCCAGGAAATTTCAGCAAATGGATTGTCAAGAAACAGATTAACACACGTTCTGAAAAAATCATCACCAATTTAACGTCACAGCAGGCTGCTGTCGCGAAAGACTCTGTTGCCAAGTTCATTTATGCAAATCTTTTTGAGTGGTTGGTGCAATTTGTGAATAAAGATTTGTGTAAACCTGAAATTTTGAAAGAATACACAACTTTCATCGGTGTGTTAGATATCTATGGTTTTGAGCATTTCAAAACAAATTCTTTCGAACAGTTTTGTATCAATTACGCCAATGAAAAGCTTCAGCAAGAATTTAATCAACATGTTTTCAAATTGGAGCAAGAAGAATATATTAGAGAAAAGATTGAATGGTCTTTCATTGAGTTTAGTGACAACAGACCTTGTATCAATTTGATCGAGGCAAGACTTGGTATTTTGTCTCTTTTGGATGAAGAGTCTAGATTGCCATCTGGCTCTGATGAAACTTGGGTTGAGAAAATGTATCAGCAATTAGACAAGCCACCTTCAAATTCTGTTTTCAAGAAACCAAAGTTCGGTGGAAATAAGTTCGTTGTTGCCCATTACGCCATTGACGTTGAATATGATGGTGAAGGTTTCATTGAAAAGAACAGAGATACCGTTAGTGATGGTCACTTGGAAACTTTGAAAGCTGCTACTAATGAAAGATTAAGGGATATCATTGAAACTGTTGAAAAACTCAATGAAGAAGTTCAGAAACAAAAAGAAGCTGAAGCTGCTGCTACTCAAACCAAGCCTAAGTTTGGTGGTCGTGTAGGTGGGTTTGGTGGTGCTAAAAATACAAGTAAAAAGCCAACATTGGGGTCCATTTTCAAGAAGTCTTTGATTGACTTGATGACGACTATCAACTCCACCAACGTCCATTATATTAGATGTATCAAACCGAATGAACAGAAGAAGGCTTGGGAATTTGACTCGTTGATGGTGTTATCGCAATTGAGAGCTTGTGGTGTTTTGGAAACTATCAGAATCTCGTGCGCGGGTTTCCCAACTAGATGGACATACGAAGAATTTGCACAAAGATATCACATCTTAGTTAGTTCTGAGTATTATGTGGATGTCTTGAGCGGAAAAAAATCGACTTCCGACGATGTTCATCAGTTGTGTGACAGAATCTTACAAGCTACTGTTGAAGACAAAAAGAAATATCAGATGGGTGAGACTAAAATTTTCTTCAAAGCTGGTATGTTAGGTAGTTTGGAAAAATTGAGAACAACCAGATTGCATAATGCGGCTGTCATGATCCAAAAGAACATCAAAGCCAAATACCACAGAAAGAGATTTTTGGAAATTAGAGAATCTGTTGTCAAATTGCAAGCCTTGGTTAAAGGTTACAACAGACGCAGAAGAATTCGCGAGGAAATTGAGGAGCACAGCGCTATTAAGTTGCAAACTTTGTTCAGAGCTTATCTTGTTAGAAGAAGATTTGAAGCAGCCAAAAGATCTGTGATTATGATCCAAACTGCTTATAGAACAGCAAAGACCAGAAAAACTACTGTTGCAGTGAGACAAACTAATGCAGCAATGGTCATTCAAAGCGCGTGGAGATCTTACCAAGGAAAGAAAGATTTCAGAAACTATGTTAAGGCCGCTATTTTTGTTCAAAGTTGCTTAAGAAGAAGATTGGCACACAAAGAACTTCTCAAACGTAAAGAAGAAGCAAAATCTGTCAACCACTTGCAAGAAGTTTCTTATAGACTTGAAAATAAGGTCATTGAATTGACTCAGTCTTTGACTGCTAAAATCAGTGACAATAAGAAGTTGACAGCGGAAATTGAATCATTGCAGCGCAAATTGCAAGATAACTCATCAAGCAGAGCATTGTTGACTTCTAAAGAGAAGGAATTCCAAGAGGTTCTCAACAGCACAAAATCGGAGTACACTAACCAAATCAATTCTTTGAACAATGAGTTGGCTCAAACTCAATTGAACTTCAGAGAGTCAGAGGGCAAATTGCAAAGATTGATCAAGGAGCAAGAAGAATTGAGGGAAACTGTCAAGATGAACGTGGAAGAATTGAATCAAGCTAGAGACCAATTGGCCAAATATGACAATAACGAGCAAGAGTTGAAGAGAACCATTACCCAATTGAAGCAAGAAATTATTGCATTGACAGGACAGGGGATTTCTGTTGGTGACCATCTTCGTAGCAACGGTATGAATGGTGGAAGAGCTAACGGTAGAATTGACTCTTGGAATGGTGGTAACAGAGGTATCATGAATGAGTTTGGTTCTGGTAGAGTCTCTGTTATGCCAAGCTCTGGTAGAGAAGAGGAAGAAAACAACAATTTTGCAGCTATCAACGAAGAGTTGTGGAAATTGCTTCAAGACAGTGCCAAGTTGCACAAAGAGATCATTGATGGGTTATTAAAGGGATTGAGAATCCCACCAGCCAGCGTGGCCACTGATTTGACAAGAAAAGAAGTTTTGTTTCCAGCCAGAATCATTATTATTATTTTGTCAGACATGTGGAGATTAGGCTTGACAAAAGAGAGTGAAGACTTTTTGGGTGAAGTGTTGCTGGTGATTCAATCCATTGTCACAAACTTAAAAGATGAGGATGTTGTGTCCCACGGTGCTTTCTGGCTTTCCAATACTCATGAGTTGTACTCGTTTGTTTCGTATGCTCAATCTACAATTGTTGCCAATGACAGCATCTCAAATGAGTTGAGCGAGAGCGAGTATGACGAGTATTTGAATTTGGTTCACGTGGTTAAAGAAGATTTTGAATCTTTGAGTTACAACATTTACAACTTATGGGTGAAAAAAATGGAGAAAGACTTGGAAAGAAAAGCTGTTTCTGCCGTTGTTTTGTCACAATCTTTGCCTGGTTTTATGGCGCAAGAAGCATCACCTTTCTTATCAAAAGTTTTCTCACAAGGTACTCAATACAAAATGGATGATATTATCAGCTTCTTTAACAACGTCTATTGGTCAATGAAGTCATACTTTGTTGAAGTTGAAGTTCAAAATGAAGTTATCACAGAATTGTTGAGATTTGTGAATGCAAACTGTTTCAACGATTTGATCATGAGAAAGAACTTTTTGTCTTGGAAGAGAGGTTTACAGTTAAACTACAATGTCACGAGATTAGAAGAATGGTGCAAAAGTCATGATATTGTTGAAGGATCAAGCTACTTGGCCCACTTGTTGCAAGCTGCAAAATTATTGCAATTGCGTAAAAACACTAAAGAGGATATTGAGATCATTTACGAGATTTGTTATGCATTGAAACCATCCCAAATCCAAAAATTGATCTCTCAGTACTCTGTTGCAGATTACGAGACACCAATCACACCAGAGGTGTTACAGATTGTCGCGGATAAAGTTAAGGATACTTCATCTGGCGTTGCAGATGACTTCTTTGAGCCTGTTAACAACGACAGTGGTCAATTTGATGATCCATTCAGAAGAGTTGCTTTGAGACCTTTCGTTAGACTTGAAGCTTACGTACCTGCTTGGTTGAACTTGCCAATTATCAGAAGAATTATTGAGTTGGTTGCTAAGAATGCTGCAGCTCAAGATAACATCTTGGTAGATGATCCTAGATTGAATGGAGATGAGTATTACATGCAAGATGGCGATAATTTGAATGACTTTAGTTGATTGAATAAAACGCTTGTAATAGATATTAATATTTCTACAAAATAATTTGTAATATAAGAATCATTAAATACCATAGTGAGCGCACGTGTTGAAGGTACCAGCCTGGCGGTTTTAATGTATTTCTACTTTTTTCAGATCTACTTATTTTTTTTGATCCCAACAGCTAGAATGTCAGTAACAGAAAACCCGGATAGTGATTTTGAACGAGTAAAAGTCCCGGAGAGCGTCCAGATGATTAGCAGAGCAAATATTGAAGTAATTGGTACGCTGCAGGATGATTACAACGTGGTAAATGTAGATAATTTTTTTCTGCTGAACGATAACGTTTTGTTGGTTTTGAATCAAAAAATCGAAGATCTCAACGAATTTAAGTCATTGCTTGTGCGGAGTGAGTTAATAGTGTGCGCCGATGGTGGAGCAAATAGGTTTTTTGATGCTTGCTCGGAGAGTGGTATAGATACAATTCCAGATTTCATAGTGGGAGATTTGGATTCTTTGCGTGAAGATGTGAGAAAATACTATGAAAACAAAGGCACTATAGTGAAAAAGCAATCGAGCCAGTACGCAACGGATTTCACCAAATGTATAGCGTTGATAGAAGTTTGCAAGAAATATGGCAAGCACGATTCAATTGATAAAATTCAAACAGCAAACAATGAAGATGGACTAATGAAGTTGGCACAAGAGATCAAAAAAAGTGAGTCTAGTGACAAAATCTTGATTTATTGTTTGGGGGCTTTGGGTGGCAGGTTTGACCACTCTACGCAAATGCTCAGCCAGGTGTACAAAGTAAGCTTGGCCAACAAGCAAATATTTCTCTTGTTTTTGAATGGGCAAGACTTCGTTTTCAGGTTAGCTGCTGGGAAAAACTTTATCAAATACACCAATTCGGGCACAACAACATGTGGTTTGCTTCCAGTATTCGGCAAAGTGCGATTGACAACCCAAGGTTTGAAATGGGACGTTTCCGACTGGGAATCCTCAATTTCTAGCAATGTTTCCAGCAGCAACAGGTTGTTGGATCCCGAATGGGTGTATGTTGTGACTGACGATGTTATATTGATGAATATAGCTAGATGAGAGAAGCCGCCTCATGAGGTTTGTTGGGGCGGTGCGACACTGTGATACACTGCAAAGTGTGTTTTTTTAATATACAACACGAGGTTTGTACTGGTCGGGACTTGTACAAGATCTGATGGTAGATATTTGTTTTGAATTTCCAACCTCAATTTTGATTAAAGTCTCAGGTTTCAATTCTATATAATAAGTCTTAGTGCTAATTTTTATCTCAAAAATATTTTAGACTCATAATCTTGACAGTTCGCGAACAAGGTCCAAAATCCTAAGCATCTCATTGTAACCAGAACCGGCTTATAGTAGAGCATGTCATTGAGTCCTTAACTGCGGGTCTTCATAATAAATTATCGTACGCCTTAGCAAATATTGTGACGCGCGTGTCAATCTTCTATGTACATCGGCGCATACGTGCGCCAATTTATGCTCATTGACGTGTCTCGGAACGTAAGTTGAGTATTTTTGGTAGAAACAGTCTATTATATGGTATTAAAGGTTAACTTCAGCTGAGGCTTCACTGATGTTGTACAACTCGAGCAATGGCGATAACTAACGAGTATTTTGGGTTAACTTTACTAAACTTTCGGTTGTTTGTTAGCGCTCATTGCGTTCTCCTATTTCTCAAACTACACACGCTCTTAAAAGGCTCGCATCAGGTCGAGGTCAAATCACGACAAATGATCTTTGAGGCCATAAACAGAAATAAAGAGCTACGTTCGACTCTCCTTATGTAGAGTGTATATCTCGTTGATCGTTAAATTTCCACTACGGTATGCTTGTTAAGACTGTTATTTCCAAATCGGGACGCGGTTTCAGCCCAAAAGGATAAAACAATCACCTAACCTTAATCAAGTACTAATAGCGTTAAGGCCTAAATTCTCAAACTTAATTTGGGTTACTCAGGTAAACCCAGAACTCAAAAAAAAAAATAACAAAAGGAAAGACAAAAGCAAAAAAAAAAACCCTTTAAATTTTCTTTCTCTTTTTCTCTTTTTTTTTTCCTTCTCGTCACACTTCACTTCAACGTCAGTCATTCATTAACCCATTCATTCATTTAGTTGTTGCTGAAGAGTTCCATTAAATATCAACCAACCGATCAACCTAGGAAAGGGAAAGAAATAGGATATCGAAAAGGTAAAGACGTTCATTTGATTTATTGAATCGCGAGTCTCACTATGATAACGGTATTTTTTTACTTGTTGTTATTCACAAGAGTGATACGTGCTGACTTCTCCTATATGGGTTGCTATGCAAACACTGGAGTTTCGTTGGGTTTCAAAAACACGTATCTTACAAGTATTGTTGAACAGTGTTCAGCTATTTGTTACGACTCCAAATACATTGGTTTGATCGAAGGAAACAAGTGTTACTGTGGTGAATCCTCGCCTTTGAGTAACTCAGTGTCTGACGCCAACTGTAACAGCAATTGTACATCTCCAGGAGGAAACTGCGGAGGATCGTCATTTTATGCTGTTTACTCAAATAATGACATGTCATCATCATCATCATCATCGTCGACATCTTCTGATTTTTCGAGTACCACCGATAGTTCATCATTGTCATCAACCTTGAGCAGTTCTGCGACTACCACTGATTCGTCACTGTCAGGAACTCTTACTATCTCACCAAGTTCATCGCTTGCGTTTGCTAGTAACACTTTGGTTAACTCCTCAACTTCATCCACTTTTAGTTCGAGTTCATTGATTTCAGTCTTGAGTAACTTCTCAAGTACTAAAACGTATTCACACTCGCATAAATCTGCTTCAACGCATTTGTCGTCCGATCAAACTGTTATTACTTCCAATTCAGAGTATGTCAGTGATGGTGTAACAATTACATCTGCAGTTTTGTTAACTACCAGAAACGGTGATGTTGATATCACAAAGACCGCTGAAAATTTGGTCTCATCATCCGTAACTGTTGTTAACAACAAAAGTGCAAACATCAGGTCACAAGTAGCTGGTGGTGTTGTGGGTGCTGCTGCAGGTGTTTCTTTGATTTGCTTTTTGGTTTGGTACTACACGCGCAGAGTAAAGCAAAAGGACGAAGAAGAGAAACAAAGAAATTTGGCAACTATTGCGGCTACTATGGCATCAAGAAATCCAGAATTGAGTTCCCACGGTACAATTCATGGAAATGCACAAAACCCATTCCAAAGACTGGGTGGAAGTTTGGGTACAAAACCTTCTACTCATCGTCGTTTAGAATTGGACGATTCTTTCAACTACTTTGATAACCAATCTGGTAATCACTTGATCAGAATGGGAAGCACCGGTAGAGAAAGTACATTTGTACCAATGAGAATGGGAAGTACTGGTCATGACGATGATAACGTCGCACACAGTCATCAAGATAGCTTTGGGCAATCTACATTGGGTTCATTCTCTTCGAACGCAAGTGATGGGTATTATGCAGAGAAATTGGCAATGGATGCTCAAGAAGCAGATTTACAAAGAAACGCTTCTAGCTCTTCACAATCAACTGGTAAATACTCTTTCAACTCTTTTGATTCCAAGAGAATGATAGTTGATGATGAAATAGCCTCTAATGTCGACAGAGATGATGGCTCTGTTCATGAGTACATGGGAGCTACCTCATTTGGTTTAACAATTGCAAATCCAGATCATGACGACAGCGATGATGAAGACAACAATCGTACTAGTCAGTTCAGAGAGGATGGGAGTAAGCTAAGGGTATTATTCTGAAGAAGGATAATGAGGAAATAATGTTATGATACTAGTTTTGTTTGTTTGTTTTTGATTTGCTATGTTTATGGTTTGCTGTGCCATTTTGTTTGCTAAAGTCGTTTATGATATGGAGTTCGCACCTCTACGATTTAGTTGAAATTGTGCCTTACAAGGTTACGTGTATATTATTGTTAGTACTAATATATAGAAGATTTTTAGTTAACAAAACGCAAAAAGAAAATGTAAACAAAACAGTTTGAGGTTTAATGATCGAATACAACCGTTATCCAGCAGGGGATCGAACAGCGATTAATCCCATGCTATCTCAATGGAGTAGGTACTAGCTCGCGGATTTGCAATTGCGTGGTGAACAATTGTAATTTAAAAAAGCAATCTATAAATCCCGTCAAGACAAAAAGAGGTATTCAAATAACTCTGCCAGATTCTGGTATAGCTACAGAAGAGAGGTCTATTGTTCTCGTTTTGGAGATATTAAAGGAGACCTTACTGTCAACGATTTTCGAAAGCAAGTAAGAGCTAGTCAAAAGGCAAAAATGCAAAATGCAAAAATGCGAAAAAAACAATTTAAAAAAGAAAATTTTACTGTAAAAAAAAAAATAAAAATGAAACTAAAATTGAAAACAAAAAAGACTGTTTTCATGTTCTCTATGCCTGCTGAAAGTAAAAGTAATATGGTGCACTTTCGCGATCGATCGTGGAACATCTCAACTCAAGATCAGCTCATTGGGTTCAACAACACTCACAATCTCCGATTACTTTTTTATATAGAATCTAGTCCAGCGCAAGCATGTTGTGTTATTCTACGCTTGACAGTCTCGAAGTAGTAGTAAACTTTCCAATTTAAACTGTGGTTTTTAAACTGTTATTAAAGGCGCGAAAACACAGGCTGAAATCAAGAATGATGTTTAGCCCATTAAGCAGCTATTACTGAACCGAACCCCCTTTTATGTTTAGCTCTGATGTGTTTCATCAACAAACTGTAGTAGTTAGCCGAGCACGAAATTACATGACAAAAGCACAAAAAACTGTCAAGTTTTTGAGCGAAAAGCAAGTTAATACAAAATGTTCAAGCAATGTTTTGGAAGCGCTCAAAACAAGAAACAGGAACAAGAAAACTAAAAACTAAAGCATAACAAAATAAAAATAAAACGAAAGCAAAAAGCAAAAACAACAAAAGGAGCTTCAAGTTTGACCATTATTCTAAGTCTTATGTGAAATATCAGGCAAAAAGTTTATTGCTTTTTTATCAGTATACAATTTAAGACTTATTTCCCACCATGGTAAAAAAAAGCAGAGGAAGGAGGGAAAAAATGAATTAGAGAAAAAAAAAATAAAATGTTAAAAAAAAAATAAAAAAAAGCGTGAGCTTTAATTTGTACTTGCAATTATCGTGAAATATCGCACTTCAATGGTTGTGAAAAGCTAGTCATAGAATTGTTTACGCGAATTATATAGTACGGAAATAAGAACATTATTAATAAGATACATCAGAAGGACATTAGATTGATTTTATAAAGAATTGAGTAAAGCAGGAACCAATTGGTGGTACATAGTAAACAAAAACAAAAGTTAGTGTACTATAATGAGTTCACCACAGACGCGAATTAAAGAACAAGTGCAACGCGACTCGGCCAGTGGCGCAAATGAAGTTAAAACCGTTGCTAATGAAGAAGACCTTCCTGCGGTTTACATCGCGACATACTCGGGAGTTGACGTGTATGAATGCTTCATTAGTGGGATCCCGTTGATGAGAAGATGTTCAGACGATTGGGTTAATTCCACGCAAGTTTTAAAAGCAGCAAAATTCCCAAAAGCTCAAAGAACGAGAATACTTGAAAAGGAAGTACAAAGTGGTATACACCAGAAAATTCAAGGTGGTAATGGGCGTTTTCAAGGAACTTGGGTTCCATTAGATATTGCTAAGAAGTTAGCCAACAAACACGGATTGACCGACGAGATCGCACCTATACTTTCTTATACACCAGATCCTAAGAACCCGTTGCAGAGAATCAATAGAACTAAAAGCGCTGCCACACCCATCAAGAGAAAAAAGACCAATGAAGGTAAAGACAAGTCTAGCGTGAAGGCAAAAAGAAGCAGTTTGAACCCTAATTTGACTATTCAAACACAGTTCAACCCATTGCAAAATGGTGGAATTCCAGGAAATGCTGCACCAAACAGTATACCGCAAAGTGTTATGACGCCTATAAGATACTCAATGACTCCACAAACACCACATAATGGTCCTTTTTCGGCACATCCTATGAGTGCCCATCCAGCATCAACACCCAACGTTCAGCACACTATGGTGCACAATCAGCAGCATATGCAGCCGATGCACCAAAGCATGGGCCAATCACAGCAGATGGGGATGCAGACAACTTACAAACCACAATACATTCCATACTCGAATCCTGGGTCCGCTTCCACAACCCCGCAATACGGCCATTTTCCTACACACGGCTATCCTTCACGGATGCACACAATGATGAATGATCCAAACGTTCAGCCGATAACTCAGCAGATGCATGTTCCCAACATTCAACTGCAGCACCTTCAGCACACGCAGCATACACAACTACATCATCAACAGCTGCAACAACAACAACAACCACAACTTCAACAGCAGCAACCGCCTCATCCACAGCAGCAGCAACAGCAGCAGCTTGCAATGGGATTTCAGCAGACACCAACACATCCTCATAAACACCAGTCAATGCCTATGTCCGTGGGAGCCAAACCCTCTACAGGTTCATTGGTGCAAAGTGAGAGCTGGGGTTCACAAGATTATGATAGAACAATGCGGGATGATAATGATGAAGATGACGGGTTGTTGTATAGTCGTCAGTTGATTGAGTATTTCAGTCAGGGCATAGAAGAGCAGATTCCAAAGTTTATTCTTGATCCTCCAAAAAATTTCGATATAGATGCCTCAATCGATTCTGAAGGGCATTCACCATTGCACTGGGCAGCTGCGATGGGTAATTTAAAGCTTGTCTCAATTCTCGTTATGAAAGGTGCGAATACTATGACGCAAAATGCATTGGGACTAAATCCACTTTGCAGATTGGTGACTTTCAACAATTGTTATGAGAAAAAGAACTTTGGCCAGATTTTAGAGTGTTTAAAAAACTCTTTGTTTCAAACAGACAAAAATCGAAGACTTGTTTTGCATTATATGTGCCAGTTCAGTGAGTATAGATCTAAGCTAAAAAGCATATGCTATTACTTTGATATAGTCATGAAGGAAATTCAACAGCAAAACGAAAATTGCAATGAGAGTATGTACAAATTGAAAAGAGCTCAAGAAAAATTGAAAGACGATGACGATGTTGATATTGGTGACCAAAAAGATAATTTTATGAGATTGTTTTTGAACCTGAAGGACAATAACGGGGACACGCCGCTTCATTTGGCGATCAGATCCAGAAATGAAATATTGGCCAACAAATTGATTGAGAATGGTGCCGATTTGACGTTGGCTAACAACCAGGACGAGATTCCTGAAGAGATGTTGAGAACTTATAGCATGCAAAGCAGCTTGGCATTAGTACAAATGCTCTCAAATAGTCAAGAGAAAAACGTTTCGAAAGGTGTTAATTTGTTTAATTCTATGAACGAAAACGATAGGGATGTTTCATTTCTATCAGATTACAATAAGGAGAATACTTTTATCAAAAGTCCTGATAATGATTCAACAACAAATAATAGAAGCACCAGTATCTCTATGATATCGCCTATTAAAAAAGTCAATTTTGATGAAAGCATATTCACGTTAAATACACCTACATCTGGAAATGTTTTTGTTCTGCCGTTGAAAAAATCACAGGAGAACTATGGTAGACTGGAAATATCAAACATTAATGACAACTTTGACTCGGTAATGAGCAACTCAATAGATTTCAGCAAATTTAAAGTTGACTATATGCATTCTTTTGAAAGATTAGAAAACTCTTTGATGAAGGATTTCAACTCTTGGGACAACCAAACCAAAGCTGGGTACGACCTATTGACTAAGGTCAAAACAGAAGGCTCTATAAATGATGGAAACTTGAGGAACATCCTATTTGGATTGTTGGAGCTAGACTCAACAGATGAAAATTCTCAAAAATTGGAGATTTTGATGAAAGACAAACTTGCTTTGAAACAAAAAATCAAAGACAATATCACCAAGAAAGAAGTAATATTGGTTTCACAATTGAACTTACTACATAGATTGATGGAAAGATCTCAATGTAAACAAATTGCTGATTTGGTGATGAAAAATGAAGTATTTGCCTCGAAAAGAAAATTTTCTGTCGACACTCTCGATGAGCTGATCTTGAATATGAGCGAAGACAAAAATGGCAATGGTATTGGTAATAACAGTACTTTTGACAATAAAAACGGGGCAAATAATGAAGATCACGAGAAACTCAGATTGTCGATTGAGCTCTCAAAATTACAATTTGAAAGAGAGAAAAGAGTCAATGAAATTACGAATAAGTTAGTTTCACATACAGTTAGCAGAAAGATGAACAACTATAGAAAGCTTATCAGTATTTCGTGTGGTTTGAGATTCGAATCAATCGATGAGTTGATTGATGAATTTGCAGTGGCATTGTCAAACTGACTAAGTCAATGTAATGTGTAACATTAAAAGAATAAACGACTATTTTTCGCAGTCATTTGTATTTATGTAAAAAATGATTCTTAATGGCTGTGTCTCAAATCCTTCCCGTGGACTTTGACAATTTTCTGGTATTTGACAGCATTTTTCAAAACCATACCTTCACT
>JASTUK010000032.1:0-115368 GCA_031125475.1 Saccharomycopsis lassenensis
CATAATCTCTTTTATTGCTGGGTTTTGCAACACAAGACCCATCCACATCAAAATTTAACTCCATCAAAATAGAGGTTTTAAAATCACTTAGCAAGACCATATCTGTGCCATACACAATCATGTACATCAAACATTGTTTCAAAAGAGAGTTGAGTCCTGGACGAATTAGTACCTTGTCACCATCAACGAAAGCATCCAAACCCATCCGTTTCACCTCAACGACAATATATGCTCTGCTCTTTGAGACCTTAAACTCAAAAAGCTTTTCCGGTACCTTACCTTGTGTAAACAGCTCATTTTCTTGGACATTCAAAATTTCGCTTTCGTTTGGCGACCACACAAGGTAACCAGCACTGCTTCTACCGGGATTTGTTGAATTCGTGATACCAAGATCAATTCCAGAGGCCCTAAATATACTCATGGTTGGATCTAGGATATGGTCCAGTAATTGCTTTGATGTTAAATATTGAGAACTTTTTGAGCTGAGGGCCCTAATTTCTTTTGCTAGCATAATAGCCTCCCATCTCACTAGCAAATTTGTTGCTCCCATCCTTTCAATTGCATTCTTCAGTCCTGCTTGTAACGCAGCGTCTAAGTCTTTGGACCAAACATCCAACTCTTTCTCAACAATTTTCTCGAATTCAGGCTCTATGTCAAAAATAGCATTTGTATACATGCTTATGGGTCCTCTAGGTGTGGTTGTGGCTCCTTTCTGGCTTGAGCTTTCGCTCCCCCATATACTTCGTTCCACTGCAGACATGTCACACTTTCTAGGTATTGAGAAATAGACCCTATAGCCTTTTGAGAAGGTGTCTAACTCTTCTTTATCTACGCAATATCGTAATTTTACTAATGCATCGCTTCTGAATTGCATTAGCAGGTCTAGATCCAGCAGCTGAAGATTTGCAAATGGCCCATTTCTGAGCATCAATGTTGAGCCATCCTGAATTGCCTTTCTCAATGGTTTCGTTTTTGCTTCATTTTCTTCTGCTCGTTTCTTTGCCTCTTCTGCTCGTTTTTCTGCCTCTTCTGCTCGTTTCTCTGCCTCTTCTCTAGCTCGTTTTTCCTCTTCTCTTGCTCGTTTTTCCTCTTCTGCTCGTTTCTCTGCCTCTTCAAGTAGCTTACGCAAATGCTCCAAGTTATTCGACATGTGATCAGAATGTTGCAGTGGGTTTTAGAATCTACTCAGACAAAGTTGTCAAAATGATCTCAAAAAATTGTTTTTTTGGTTGAGAAGAGCCCCACACCAGCACCATTTTATAGACCGAGCTGAATTTTAAATCTGAGTTTTGCTACCCAAAATTCTAATAAAAGCTTTTATTTCTTGCAACGCGGAAGGAGACTTACTTTCCCACCCAAAGTCTGCTTCCTGAGCTTGTTTGGGGCCTTGTAGAATGCAACCAGTTCCGAATAGCCATTGCTGTTATCCAATACCTATACCTATACCCAGACACGCAGACACGCAGACACCCATCCACCCATTTACCCACACACTCACACCCACCAACAACTACAACCACCACCACCCGTACACCATGTGGGTAAAAGTTCCAGCGGTCCTAGTCTAAAGTCCAAAATCTAAAGTCCAAAGTCCACTAGCTATGGCCGTGGGGGCAGCACAGAGTTTCCAGAAGAGTGTTGACGATTCTAGGTTGTAATTTGCCAAAGTTGTAGAACTTTTGTTGTCGTGTTGCTGGCACCGGTTTCGAGCCAGAGCGTTTGCCAGTGACATCATTGATCCGAGCTTCAGATCAGTCGCAAACCTTAATTACCCGAGGCTTCTCGACGAGACGAGACTACAAATTTTGATTTCTACACGTCGTTAAAACTGTTTATTCACTGCTAGCCGAGCATTGCGCTTAGTTGTTGTTGTTGCTGTTACCTTTCAAGAAAGAAGAGGCAACGGAACCGAGCAAATCGGAAGAACCGCTGTTTCCACCGGAGCTCAAGAAAGAAGAAGCAACGGAACCAATGTCGAAACCACTGTTGCTGTTGCTGTTGTTGTTTTGGTTGTTGTTTTGGTTGTTGTTGTTGTTGTTGTCGTTGTTGTCGTTGTTGTTGTTGTTGTTGTTGTTTTGGTTGTTGTTGTTGTTGTTTTGGTTGTTGTTGTTGTTGCTGTTGTTGTTGCTGCTGCTGCTGCTGTTACCGTTGAAGTCCAAGTGGGTACCGTACTTGGTGTTGATTTGACTCTCAACTTGGTCGATAACGAAATTCTCAACTTGCTTTTCCATTTTTAATAATTGATCTGATTGATTTGTGACTTTGGTGAAGAAATCAATTACAGGGAAAAATCTCTTCCTTTTTATATTCGTTTTCGAGATACTGTTTGTTTCCCATTCGGTGTAGATCTGCGGCAAGTTGAGCTTCGACTGTAGATTCACTAGCATACAATTTCAGTCCGGGTCATACCTAGATCCAAAAACCATAACTTGCCGCCCGCATGGAAACGCAGAATCTCAAGGGTGTGTGTATTGTGGTTCTTTAGTAGCTGTGGGGGTGTCTTTTTCAGCCCACCTAGTGTAACAATATCGGAAGTGCTATTCTTGTAAACGTCGCTTGCTTCGAGATTCCATGTTTGTACACTAATACTGGCCTATTTTAGTGTACAGCATACCAATGCAATTTGAATCGCGGACATTCGTGGAGTGAACGTTCTGCTGAACGGTGTATCGTGTTCTATTGGCCAGTGTTTTAGTGTTGTACTAACATTGAAGATTGTAAAGTTAGCAGCCACTTAGGGCTTAGTTTTTCAAGTGCGTCGTTCCTGGAACTGGATGACTGGGGTTGCAACCTAAACTCAATTTGGGCGCTTCTGGAACAATAAACACGGACCCAGGTAGCCACGTAGTCATGAAGTCACGTAGCAAATCACTTATTGAAAATAATGCCAATATTGAGCCAAAATCGAGCTTGAACCATTAGGTTCATCTTAGCCATCCATTGTGGTTCGTAGCACTAGCTCTCGAGTGCGTGCTACGAGAGTTTACTCGGTTCGATGCTCGCGATCGCCGTCACGTTAGATTGCAGAACTTTCTTTCGTAGTGTTCTAGAAAAAAAAAGTCATTTGACGGTGGAGCGAAGTCAGAATCAAAATCAGGTTCAATCTTGCACTAGCTCGAGCTGCTGCTGTTTACTGTCTGATTGGAATTTGGCGATAGAGGCCACGAAATCAGACTATAGCGACCATACCCAACACTTTTGAAACTGGATCAATGGTGGAATCACATCTCGAAGGCTTTGCCGAGGCAAGTGGCAAGTGGCAACTTGGATAAAACTTAGATTTCACCCGGAACGAGCGAAACTTGGCGCGCTAAGCCCAGTACGCGTTCAGTGGTCAGCGGCCAAAAGCGAGCAAAAGCAAAACTATGAATCCGGAAATTAGCAGAGCGAAAAAAAAGATATCGGTAGCAAAATGGCAGCAGCGGCAGCAGCGGCAACATCGTCGCCGTCTCTGTTGCCACAATCTCCGTTCCGCAGTGGCGCGTCACCACTTTTGCGGATCACACTAGCGCTTACCAACGTGCGGTCATCAGTGAACAAGGCTCTACCTGTTCAAGGTCCCGAAAATCGTGCCCGGCCACAGTGGAGACCACGACTACTGACGTGACGGTCGCACTGCACCTGTAAACTCGTAAACTAGATCAAATCCAAATACTGGCCGAAAAAATAACTTATCGCAGCTCCGAGACGACCCTGATGCCCAGCTTGGTTTAGAGTTTGGCAATGAAAAAATTTTCACGTCGTGGCATCGTGCCAACAGCCGGTGCCGCAAGACCCACAAAGAAAAGTTTTCAGAGTTTGTGTAATTTGCAGAGTTTGCAGAGTTTTTTTTTCTGCAATTTTGGTCAGTTTGGCTTTCCACACTTTGTGCTTGTCTCGCTTGTTTACCACAATTTTTTCTTTTTGCACTGCATTTTTGCGTGGGAAAATCCCCCTCCGATGATCACAACTTGTACCCCATCAAGATTTGAGAAAATCAGAAAAAAGCTGCAGTTTTGATTCTTGAGTTCTTGTTAAGTTTTTCGGTTTTTGTTGAGTTTTGTTGAGTTGATTCAGCTCTTGTTCACAGTATCTTGTCTGGCGTATTACAAGACAGACAGAGACAAGCACAAACACACACAGACAAAGACAGAGACAGAGACAAAGACACAAAGATAAAGACAAAGACAAAGACAGAGATAGAAAGGCAGACACACACAGACACACACCAAGCCATGGGCCACGACATCACATCATGGGTTGATTTGCCAGAAGAGGTGTTGAACTTGATCATCACCTTTGTGTACGCCAACAACGTGACCATCGCGTTCGGCAAGCACCTTGAGTGGTTTGCTAAGTGCTTTATGATATTGAACAAGAGGGTGCACGCGCACTCGATGAAGTTCTTGTTGCACTACTGCCGTTTCACTTGTCCGCAGAACTTCTACAGCTTCAACACCAGCTACGCCAGTCGCCCGGACGTGTACCGGTTGATCCGTATCTTGGACTTCCAGGAATTCACTTCGATTGGCTTGGGCAGAACTAATAGAATGAACAGCGAGATTCAAATGGTTACCAAGGACACCATTTTGCACTTTTTGAACAGGAGCACCAACCTTCGCGAGTTCTTGAGCAGCGAAAATATCCAAAACGACATTTCGCTGGACATTTTGCAAAAGATCTTCTTTGAATTGCCGCACTTGGACGCAATTGACTTCTGTGGCAGCACCGGAACGACTTTCACCGACTCGTTCAGAGATATCATGCTTAAAAACAGTTTTGACTCCGTTAGGTTGAATCTTACCAAATTGTCTTTCCATGACTGCATTGATATCCCCGACGAGTTCTTCGTCAAGTTTTTGCCGTTGGTGCCAAATTTGACGCGGCTAGACGTGTACCACACAAACATTACGGGCGACTCGCTTTTCGCTATCAATCCCAATTGCAGGCTCACGCACTTAAACTTGGGGTGCTGCTACAAGATAGAGAAGAAGGATATTTTGAAGTTTTTCATCAGAAACGAGTCACCGGTCACCAAGCATCTCAAATTCTTGAGTCTTGACGCCGATAACGTGAACGATTTAAGCAGCGAAGAGTTGTTTTTGGTTCTCAATAAACTCGACGGTGCCAGTTTGGAGTATTTGAACTGCAATGGTAGGGAAATTAATTGCAAAATATTGGAGCTCATAAAAAAGAAGTTCCTTAACTTAAAATCTATACACCTTCAACACACAGATTTTTCGGTACAGGAGTTGATCGAATTTTTGAGACCAATACCCGAGTTCCCAGTTCAACAGAGATTGAGATTCATCAACGTCAAAGGGAACTCCAATGTAAGCAATGCTTGGTCTTTGACAAACCCGGTTTTGATAGAGTCATGTCCAACATTGCTAGCTTGGGAGTTTGACTTGTCAATTTTAGAGAACTCGGGCACCGAGACATTCCAGTTTGACTTCATAAACGACGATGGGTATAAATCCGATATGGCCATGTCTGAACCAAAGAAGTCTTCTTACATTTGGAAGATTTTCCAAACTAACGGCAGAAGATCGTGGTTTTACAAGTTGAGAAAGATCAATGAGAATAGCAGCTCCAGTGCTGAGCCCATAGACTATTTCAACTACAAGTACAATTTGGACAAAAGTTTCAATTGCGACACCGACGTCATTGACGGAGAGCTGGCTTTCGATTACGAGGTCCTTACAAATAATCCGGACTACGTACCGAATACAGTGAAATACGACCCTGAGACTGGAAAAAGAATTGAGCCAAATTTAATTTTTTATCCATTTTTGAAGTATGCGTCGAAAAAAATCGATCTAAGCAACGGGCCGTTTTACACTGGGTCGAACGAGCGGTTCCAAACTTGGCCCGTCAGATTTTCGGAAAGAGGCATTTACAAGTACTACGCTTTGAATATTTGACCTGGCATCATTATAGTAAAAGCAAAAAAATAAGTTTAGTTTACGAGTTGCATTGATTTAGCTTTTTACCTCATATTTTGATTTCTTATAATATAGTTTGTTCTGCTTGTTTTTTTTGTGGGTCTCTAGATTTTTTATCACACCCGCATCTACTCTCACCTGAGGTGTAATTGAGTACAATTATTAGTCTATTCAAAAGGCTAAAAATGTGTCATTTCGGCATTAAGCTAACTCCGAGTTTTGTTCGAGAAAATTACTATGACTAAACTTTTGTGTGTCCAAATTAAGGTTTGATGGTTTTAATTTAATGAAGTGATCGGATTTGAAATAAGTGCAGAATAGAAGCATAAATAAAAATAAAAAAAATCAAACAAAAAAAAATTGAGTGAAAAAATAAATATCACAGATTTATAACAAGATAGTGCAAAAAAAAGGATTTTCAGAAATTCTGGTCTAACAAGGTACGCTTATTTCAACAAGCTCTGTCATCAGTGATTCAACATGCTGAACGACGACTCGTACTATCTTACGCCCAACGAGGCAGCACTAGCAATAGTAGCAACGGGGATGAAAAAATCAAGACTCAAGCTCGACACTTTGATGATAAACTCAGTTATTGGCGGCTTCTTGTTCAGCTCTGGCGGTATGTTGCACGTGGTGGCACAGTCGAATCCGCATTTGCTCGAGCAGAATCCTGGGTTGGTGCACTTACTTCAAGGATTCTTGTATGTCGTGGGGCTATTTTATGTGGTGATACTCGGCGCAGAACTTTTCAACTCTAACATCTTATTCTTCACAGTATCGCTTCTCCGGGGTGCGGTAAGCATCTTGGACTTGATTTTGAACTGGTTTATCTCGTGGCTCTTCAACTTGGGTGCAAACCTCTTTGTTTGCTATGTTTTCTGTTACCTCAGTGGAGTTACCGGCACAGCCGCTATGAAGCGGGCATCGATCGAGATCGTGGAGGAGAAGGCGTCCTTGACGTTTGTGAAGACGTTTATTCGCGGAATAGCATGCAACTGGTTTGTCTCGGTTGCCATAAACATACAGCTCATGTGCAAGCCTTTGCACGTCAAATTGATCACCATGTGTTTGCCGGTGATGACGTTTGTGTCACTTGGGTTCTCCCACACTGTTGCCGATATGTTTCTTTGTCCCATGGGTATCATGAACGGCGCAAATGTCTCTGTCGCAACATATATATGGAAGATCTTGATTCCAGAGAGTTTGGGCAACATAGTTGGCGGACTGGCGTACGCCACTTTGGTTCCATTCTACTCACACTTATTTGTCGTGGAAAGAGACCGTGCAGAGGTTGGGTTGCCAAACTACGAGGCCGTGGATGAGCAGCCAGAGCTTATGATGGATAGCAGAGTTGTCAAGGCTCCGGCACCGGAAGTCACTGAGACTTTGAACGAAGGCGAAAACTACAGCGAAAAAAAGCAAGCAACGGCCTCGGAGTCCAGTGACTTTTCTGCTTTGGTAAACGACGAGGACCAGATCGTGCAACCATACAGAAGCCCATCGAGACAAGAAACCGTGAAATCAAAGCTTTCAATGAGATCCATGAGATCCGTCACATCGAGCTTCAAGAGGTCACCTGCAGGCATTTTCCCCGTCAAGGGAATGGGGAAGCCGCTGGAACGAGAGAGCGTAATTGCGAATGGCAGAAATTCTGTGGTGCTCAGCGACGACCAGAGCATTCGCAGCGAATATCTCAGCAACAGGCTTATCAAGAGGCTCACCACGCGAAAAACCGTACCCGACTTGGAAGAAGGTATCGGAAACACAATAAACCCAGGTGCCAACTTGGCCCACACCTTGAGTATGAGTGGCAACTCGAACAGCCAAGGAAAAAGCTTGGAGACCTGGCGCGACAGGATCAAGCTCAATAAGCCCGAGAAGGTGCTTGAGAAGCACGAGTTGTAGTTGCACATATTTCAGGGAAAAGACGCTTGTCGCAGCGCTTGTCACGACGCTTGCCACAAGCTCGGTCACACATATACTATAGACATTGGGAGACATTGGGAGATTTCGGGAAACTTCGAGACACTAGATAGAACACTCCCGTGCCACCACCAGTTATTATTCATAATATGCAAAGTAATGGTTGTAGATATTTGCCGCGCACCAGCTGGTGTAATTTGGTGGACCTACGTCACAAAAAATGGCATTTTTTATATTCCCACACTACTCCTTACTTGTAAGCTTAGCTTGATACGAACGACTTTACACATTTATTCAGGATATGACTGGAGCATATGAAAAGTATTTGCACCACATTTTTTTTGTTGCACGCAGTGGGATTCGAACCCACACATCTTGAAAGGGTTGTTTTAGGTATACCTATCAACACCTTTCTTCCCCTTCCCCCACACTCACACTCACATTCACACTTCTATGTTCACTGATGCGCACCGTGTGCCTTATGTGCCTATTTACAAGTACCGCGGCATCAGCTCCTCCTCGTACACCTCGACCACGTCACCCTCCTGGTATCCGTCCCAGTTCTTGAAGTTGACTCCACATTCAGAGCCCTTGCGAACCTCTTCGACGTCGTCCTTGCCCTGCTTCAAGGTCTCCAACTCGCCTTTAAACACGACGAGACCCTTGCGCTGCACCAAACACTTTGAATTCCGTTTCACGGACCCGGACAACACCCGGCACCCGGCCACGGTGAACTTCTTCTTGCTCTTTGCGTGCGTAATCATGAAAATCTGCTTGATCTCGAACTCGGCCACGGTTTTCTTCACAACAAGCGGCGCCAAATGCGACTCAAGTTCCGACTTCACGGCGTCAATCAAGTGGTAGATGACGCTGAAGTTGTGGATGGTTACGCCGCGCCGCTCGGCCGCCAACGCAATCTCCTTGGCAACAGGCACGTTGAAACACACAACAGACCCGCCGGCAATGGCTGCGCGCTCAATATCGGAGTCATTTGGTGGCCCCACCTCACGCACAATGATCTCGCTTTGCACCTCGTCGTTGCCCAAAGTGGCAACACTCTCGCAAATTGCTTCCAAGCTGCCACTCACGTCCGCTTTCACAACATACGGCACCCGAAGTGGGCCTTCCGTGGCACTGGCCGTGTCGGCAAACAACTCCTTCTCCTTTGCGGCCAATTCCGCCTTACTGAGCCCAAATTGCAACAACGAACGAAGCTGTTCCTGCTTGGCAAACTGTGCGCTCTGCTCCTGGCGTGCCTTGTTAACTGCGTCCAAGTTCCGGAGTTGCTCCTCGACCTCGAATTTCGCCTCACGGTACTCCACAACGTCCTTTGCCTTGCGTTCGCTGTCCACCGCTAATACCTGATCACCAGCTTCAGGAACTGATTTCCACCCTTGTACCTCAACGGGTGTAGCCGGCGTGGCCAGTTTCACCATTTGGCCCCGCTCGTTTTTGAGCAGCCGTACCTTGCACCACGTGCGGCCACAAACCAAGATTGCGCCCCGTTGCAACGTGCCTCGTGTCACAAGCACCGTTGCCGTGTTTCCCACACCTTTTTTCACTTGGCTCTCAATAACTCGGCCTTCAACATGTCCTTTATAGTCCGCACGCAAGTCCAGAACCTCTGCCAAAGCCACAATTTCCTCCTCCAAACGGTCCATGTTGAGCCCAGTTAAACCGGAAACCTCAACCGCCTGTACTTCACCACCATACTGCTCGGTGTAGATTCCGTGCGTGGCCAAGTCGGCAAGAACTTTTGCGGGCTTTGCCGCTGGCTTGTCACACTTGTTCACCGCCACAATGAGGCTGGTGTCGTACTTCTGGCAGTGGCGTATTGCCTCGACTGTCTGCGGCATCACTGAGTCGTCTGCCGCGACCACAAGAACCACAATGTCCGTGATATCTGCACCTCTTTCCCGCATCTTCAAAAATGCCGCGTGGCCCGGCGTGTCCAAGAAAGTAATTGTCTTGCGCGACACTGGCGTCGTCACCACAAACGCACCAATGTGCTGGGTGATCCCGCCGTGCTCCTCGGCCACAATCGACGATTTACGCAAGTAGTCCAAAATCGTCGTTTTGCCGTGGTCCACGTGGCCCATGATAGCAACAACTGGCGGCCGCGCACTGAGCCTACTCGTGTCCTCTGGCTCCGGCTCTGGGAACACGTCGCGCGTCTCGTCCAAGTGTGACTCGCTGTTCACGTCGTGCCCAAATTCCTGTGCAATCAAGCTCGCCGTTTCGTGGTCGAGAATGTAGTCGTGGCTGAGCTGTTCCTCCGCAAAACCGAGGTTCGCAAGCTTCTTTGCGAGCTCCGAGTACCGCACCCCCAACAGGTTTGCGAGATTCACCACCAGCACGAAAGCCGAGAGTTTCACAGGCTTTTTCGCTGCTGGGCTCTTTTTCCGGCTGCGTTTGGCATAAGTCCGCAGAAACACCACGTGGAGCGGTGCCTCAAGTCCCTGTCTCGGCATCGCTACGTGACGCAGCGTCTGTGGACCTTGTCTGAGCAGCACGCTGCGTACGCGCAGCAGCGTTCGCAATATACTTCGTAACACGGTGCTCATGGGTTGTATGGTTGAAAATTATGATTGAAAGAAAAAAAAAATTCCGAATTCGCGGAGATTTTACAGCAGCCATCGCGGAAGTACTGGCTGAATCACTGCAACTGGTACTATTTATTTAAATATGCAAAAGACGAAAAGAAACTGTAACGCTGCGGCGGCGGGCAAGTGGAACGGGAGCAGGCACTGTGAATGCTGTGGGGCGAGACGTGGACAGCGGCAGAAGAGAAGAGAGAACAAATAGGTACCAGCAGGCCCAGATCGAAAAAATCAAAAAAAAAAAAATCAGAATAAAACCAACTTATCAAAAGTTGTAGCATGCCGTGCTGTGCCACGCCGAGACCCCTGCCCCTCGCCATTCCCTCCCGGCTGGCTGGCCGGCTGGCTGGCCGGCTGGCTGGCCGGCTGGCTGGCTGGCTGGCTGGCTGGCTGGCTGGCCGGCTGGCTGGCTGGCTGGCTCACAAAAGCCCGCGTGCTTTCATTTCCTCGCATGCAGGCATAGGGTAGTTCTCGCCGCGTCTGATCTTTTCCTCGTCGTTGAAGAAGAATCCGTACGCTTCGCGCAATATCTGCTCCTTGTTCTCCTGCTCCATCGAACACCGGAAGTCTAAGTCCTTGATGTATACGCTCTCGACCTTTTTGTCCAACTGCTTCAACTCCTTGATGTTGGACTTTTCGAACATCTCCTTCGAGATGAAGTAGTTCACGTTAAGCCCACCCGTTGTACGCTCAACCTCGAATGGCGGCTTTTTCATGAAACTGTACTCTGGAGCCTTAGGCTTCTGCAGCGGCGTCAAAAGCGACGAAAGCAACATAATGCCCAAAATCAACACCACAGACAACAACTGCGACCAATCAAAGTCGTTTTCATCATTTTTCTCGCGTGCACCCGTGCCACCTCTTCCACCTGTGCCGCCACCTCGGCCCGCACCTGCGCTAGGTGTCGTTCTTCTTCTTCTGAACCCCTGCGGTGCTCCGCCAAACGTCGTGAACCCGCCACCAGGCCCAAACGCAAATCCCGTGGTGCCGCCGGGTGCTCCTCCAAAGAAAATGTTGAAAATGTCCTCGTTGATGTCGTTGCCGCCAAAAAAGAATTGCTGGCCCCCGACGTCGCCGAATGGGAAGGCGCCGCCGCCACCGCGCTGGAATCCCGAAAAGCCTTCTGGGAATCCGCCACCACCAGTTTCGCCCATAGAGGGTCTCGAACCCGGGTCTCTGCCTGTTTGGTCGTATATTCTCTTCTTCAGTGGGTCCGACAAGACCTCAAACGCTTTTGAACACGCCTTGAAGGCCTCTGGTGCGTTTGGATGCCGGTTTTTGTCTGGATGCACTTTCAATGCTATTTTCCGGTAAGCTTTCTTGATTTCAACATCGTTCAGGTCCTTCTCCACCGATAAACACCGGTAGTAGTCGGCCTTATGCGACAAAATCTTCTCCACAATGAGTTCCTGGTCCTTTGTGTACGCAGTCATGGTTGTGCCTCGTGGAGCGCTTGTCTGATTGCGTTCGAAATAGTGCCATGAAAATTGAAAAATGTGGGTTACGTAAGCGCGGAATGACTCGTGCGCGGGAGTGCGTGGGTGCGCAGGCTGTCGCGTAGGTTTTTGGTCGCGGAAATGGCAAAAAAAAGTAGTAGCAAAAAAAAAAGTTTTGGCGTTGCATTTTACATCTTTTCGCGGTACTTCACTATTTTTTGTTGTTCTGCTTATTTTTTTAGTTCTGCACATTGCAAATAATTCTGCACACTTTTACATTTCTACACTTTTACACTTCTACATTTCTGCGTTTCTGCATTTCTGCATTTCTGCTCCCAGATTGTTCCCAGCACACACCACTACACTACCGCAATGGACGCAAAACACACACTTGAGTCCCACCCAGAAGAGGGAGGCTCCAAGAGAATCAAGCTAGAACAAAAAAGCCCGGTTTCAGGGGCACACTCGTTGCCCGTAGCCAGCGCTTCTGTTGGTGACAACGTGCAAGTGCACCACGAGCAGGCAGTCAAGCCAGTGAGCATTTTGGCCCAGCGCCAGCAGCTGTCGTTTGAGAGAGAGCTTTTGTCGATGACTGAGGACCTTGACGAAGCAGAGGTTCCAGAGGCCCAGTTGTGGAGCAGACCGGCTGTCAACATTGATCCCAAGGAGGATGACATAGTTTTCCAGCAGATTGACGTGGAGGAGCTGTTTTTAGGCAACCACTCGTCCGTCAAGTTTTTTGGTATCACAAACCAGGGCAACTCGGTGCTCTGCAATGTCATAGGGTTTTTGCACTACTTGTACGTTCCTGCGCCCACCGGATTCAGAAATGAGCACATTAAGCCATTTGTCAAGTACTTGGAGGAGAACTACCAGTCGATCTACGGTGCCGAGATTGTTGAGAAAGAGTCCATATGGGGGTTTAACAACAACCAGTCGTTACCCTTCATCAAGATCATTGTGTCCGACGCCAGACACATTGCCCGTGTCAGAGGTGGGTTTGAAAGAGGCCACATCAGGTTTGGCCTGTTTTTCAACGGCGCTCAGACCATGACCTACGACAATATCAGTTATGAGTTGCGCATGATGATAGACAACAAGATCACAGGTATGAGTTGGTTGACCGTGCCTAAAAGCTCATACTCGTTGATCACACCAGAGAAGAAAGAGTCCAATTGTCAGATTGAGTTGACTGTACACTACTCAAGGCTCATATCGCACCCCAGCGAAGGCGAATGGCTCAAAACGGCCCCATTGAGAATCTTGAGTTTCGATATCGAATGTGCCGGTAGAAAGGGTGTTTTCCCAGAACCGGAGAAAGATCCTGTCATTCAGATTGCTAATGTTGTGCAAAGAAGTGGTGAAAGCAAGCCTTTTATCAGAAACGTGTTCTGTGTCAACACATGTTCTCCCATTGTGGGATCCAGTGTATACGAACACGAAACCGAGAAAGAAATGTTGAGCAAATGGAAGCAGTTCATTGTCGACACTGATCCAGATGTCATCATTGGGTACAACACTTCAAACTTCGATATTCCATACTTGATCAACAGAGCAGAGGCTCTCAAGATTCCAGATTTCCCTTATTTTGGTCGTTTGAAGACCGTTAAACAGAAAGTCGTCGATACCGTCTTCTCGTCCAAGGCTTTTGGAACTAGAGAGTCTAAGTCTACAAACATTAACGGGAGATTACAGTTAGATATGTTGCAAGCCATCGGTCACGATTTCAAGTTGAGACTGTACACATTGAATTCTGTGGCATCTGAGTTTCTTAACGAGCAAAAAGAAGACGTTCATCACTCGATCATCACCAGCTTGCAAAACGGAGACGCAGAGACGCGTAGAAGATTGGCGGTTTACTGTTTGAAAGATGCCTATTTGCCGTTGAGACTCTTGGACAAGTTGATGTTTCTCGTCAACTATGTTGAGATGGCAAGAGTCACTGGTGTGCCGTTTGGCTATTTATTGGCTAGAGGCCAGCAAATCAAGGTTATCTCTCAGTTGTTCCGCAAATGTTTGGAAAGAAACTTAGTGGTACCCAACTTGCCACGACAGGGTGCTAACGAGGAGCAGTATGAGGGTGCTACCGTTATAGAGCCAATTAAAGGCTACTACAGTGTTCCTATTGCTACTTTGGATTTTGCTTCGTTGTATCCGTCTATCATGATGGCGCACAATTTGTGTTATAGCACTTTGCTCAACAAACAAACTGTCCAGGCATACAATTTGGTCAAAGATGTGGATTATGAAGAGGCGCCTAATGGCGATTTATTTGTGAAGCATAACAAGAGAAAAGGTGTTTTGCCAGAGATTTTGCAGGAGTTGTTGGCCGCAAGAAAGCAAGCTAAAAAGGATATGAAAAGCGAAACTGATCCATTCAAAAAAAATGTCTTGAACGGTAGACAGTTGGCTTTGAAGATCTCAGCAAATTCGGTTTATGGGTTTACAGGTGCCACTAATGGTAAGTTGCCTTGTTTACAAGTTTCGTCCTCTGTCACTGCTTATGGAAGAACCATGATTGAGCTGGCAAAACAAAAAGTCATGGACACCTACAACATCAAAAACGGTTATGACTACGATTCTGTCGTGATTTACGGTGACACAGATTCTGTCATGGTGAAATTTGGATACGAGGACTTGGAAAAATGTATGAAGTTGGGTGAAGAGGCTGCGGAGATTGTGTCGGGTATCTTCCCAAACCCAATCAAGTTAGAGTTTGAGAAGGTCTACTATCCTTACCTTTTGATTAACAAAAAGAGATACGCCGGGCTCTACTGGACGAATACTGTGAAGTACGACAAGTTGGATCACAAAGGTTTGGAAACCGTGAGACGTGATAACTGTAAGTTTGCCTCCAAGGTGATTTCAAAAGTGTTGGATTTAGCACTTATAGAAAGGGATGTGGGAAAAGCAGAAGAGTTCGTCAAAAAAATGATCAGTGACTTATTGAACAACAAAGTTGACATCAGTGAATTGATTATCTCAAAGCAGTTGGCGGCTGAGTATAGTGCTAAACAAGCACATGCAGAGTTGGCCAAAAGAATGTATGAGAGAGACCCCGGAAGTGCACCAAATGTGGGTGATCGTGTTCCATTTGTTATTGTGAAAAAAGGCGCTAAGAGTGCTGCGTACGAGAAGGCTGAAGATCCGTTGTACGTGTTGAAAAACGGTTTGAGTATTGACTCGAACTACTACTTGATGAACCAATTAGCCAAACCGTTGGTCCGTATTTTCGAGCCAATGATCGGTGAATCCAAAGCTAATAGTTTGCTTAACGGTGCCCACACAAGAAAAATTCAGGTTGCCAAGTCGTCCAGTTTGGGCGGATTGATGAGATTTGCCAAAAAAGTGAACACTTGCAAAGTGTGCAAGCTGCAAATGAAGACTGACGGTGCACTTTGCGAAAATTGTATGGACAGAGCTGACGAGATCTACGCTGAGCAGTTGGCTGATTACGACAGTTTGCAGCAGAAATTTGCCAAACTCTGGACCCACTGTCAGCGTTGTCAAGGCTCATTGACTCAGGAAGTCATTTGCTCCAACAAGGATTGCTCGATTTTCTACATGAGAGAGAAAACAGCCATTGACTCTGAAAATTTGGCCAAGGAGCTCGCCCGTTGGTGAAAGGGGATTGTATACAGATAATAAGTTGAGTTTTTGTTTTGCATTACTTTTGTAAAGTCCATAAACTGGTCAAATTATTACTTTTTCTCCTGACTTTCGAGCTTTTGTCTCTCTTTCTGAATCCGTTCTCTGGCTTTGTTGAATGACCGAATGTAACTTTCGTTCAAAGAATCAGAATCGTTGGCCAACGGCAAAGCAGACGGTCTCTGAGCTAAACTCTGCTGAAACGCGCTTTTCCCCAACTTTCTGGCGTTTACCAATTCTGAAACTTTTGGTATTCCCGCTCTGTTCACCTCACTGTCTGTATCGGAGCTCATGGCGCTGCTGTCGTCTTCAATAGTCAAACTACTGTCATTTGAGCTCATTTGCTGATTCAAAATGTGCGTGCGGAGGTTCTGCGTGAATTTTGAGTTTCCCCCAGATCTCGCAAGTTTCCGAAGCTGTTGCATGTTGTGCACACATCTGTCAATCGTTTGGATCAACAAATTGGCGTTCAATGGTTTCGAAAGATACTCATCCATTTGCGCCTGCAAACACTTCTCGCGATCACCCAACATCGCGTGCGCTGTAAGAGCAATAATAGGAATTCTGTGACGGAATGTTTTCTTCTCCCATTCTCTAATCTTGGCAGTAGCTTCAAACCCAGACGCAACAGGCATTTGGACGTCCATCAAAATGACGTCGTACTCGTCTTTGCACACAGCCTCGTATGCCTGCAATCCGTTTTCAACCACCGTCACACGATGACCGTTCTTCTTCAAAATTCTTGTGGCAAGCTTCTGGTTCACAATATTGTCTTCGGCCAACAACACCTTGTAGGACAATGTGCCATCGCCGTTCGGTGGGTTGCTACGCGACTCCAACGCTGGTTTCAAAATGCTGGCCAACTCGCTTGCAGTGCATGGCGTGCTTCCGTAAGCAGATATACCCAAATCCAAACAGACTCTCATATTGACCGCCAACAGTGGATGCAACAACACAATTGGAATGTACTTCACATCCGACAATACCCTCAACTGTTCGGCAGCTTCCATCGAGTCGATCATGATGATGTCATGACGGAATGGGTCCAGCGATTTCACTTCATCAATGTTTCTCGCGGTGGTCACTCTGAAAGTCAAGTCTGTGATAGCAGCCTCAATATTCTTCACACCCTCGTCGTCGTGGTAGAAACAAATCAACAAAATGTTTGGTGCGTTGAATGGCAACAAACTCTCGATTTGGCGCAGCAACTTGACGTTTGCAGGTTTGACAGCAATTGTGAAGTGGAACTGCGATCCACAGTTGTACTTCGAAGTGACCCAGATTTTGCCGCCCATTAAATCAATCAACTGCTTCGAAATCGACAATCCCAACCCGGTACCACCAAAGCGACGTGTAGTAGACCCATCTGCTTGGCAGAAAGTGTCGAAAATCAAGTCCAACTTATCCTCTTCAATACCAATACCCGTGTCTGCGACGCAGAACTCCAAAAAGAATCTGCCGTCCGCGCCTTCCGGCTCTTCGACTTTCTTGACAGAAAGAGACACACGTCCTTCTTTTGTGAACTTGATTGCGTTACCAACCAAGTTCAAAATGACTTGACGAAGTCTAAACGAGTCACCGATCAAGTTGTCAGGGAACGTGTTATCACAACTGTAAACCAAATCCAACTGCTTTTCGATAGACTTCACGGCCATGGTCTTCAAGGCCCCAAACACCGTGCCTCTCAAACTGAAATCGATTTGCTCCACGGTCATTCTGTTAGCCTCAATTTTCGAGATATCCAAAATGTCGTCAATAATCGTGAGCAACGAGTTTGCCAAGTTGTACACAATGGACAACATCTCTCTCTGGTACTGCGTCAACTGGGTGTCGAGTGTCAATTGGGTCATACCAATGATACCGTTCATTGGTGTACGAATCTCGTGCGACATATTGGCCAAAAACTCAGACTTGGATCTGTTGGCCAACTCGGCCGCCTCCCTGGCTGCGGTGTTTCTCTGGATACTCTCTCTCAAATTCAACACCATCTGATTAATCTTGGTTTTCAATGCGTCCATCTCACCGCTCGCTTCAACTGTAATGAATCTGGTGAAATCACCGTCTGTGGCAGCGGCTGTAATTTGAGCAAATGCCCGCACTTGGGTTGTCAAATTGGCAGCCATAGTATTCACGTTGGTCGTGATCTCCTTCCACAACCCGTCGACATCAATCACCTCAGCTTGGACACCCAACTTTCCGTCAATACCAACGTCCTTCGCGACTCTCGTCACCTCACTTGCAAACACCTGCAAGGAGTCCACCATCTTATTGATCGTGTTTTTCAACTCCAAGATTTCTCCCTCTGCTTGGACCTCAATCTTTTGCGACAAATCACCATGGGCCACCGCCGTCGTAACCGTGGCAATCGACCGCACCTGGCTGGTCAAGTTGGCCGCCATGATGTTGACGTTTTCTGTCACGGCTTTCCAGGCACCCTCGACGTCCTGCACATTTGCTTGTCCACCCAATATACCTTTTGTGCCCACCTCAGTGGCCAACGTTGTCACTTCGAGCGCAAAGTTCTGTAATCGGTCCACCATCTGGTTAATCGTCATCTTCAACTGTAAGATTTCACCTTTGCAGCTTGCCGTGACTTTTTTGGACAAGTCACCGTTGGCCACCGCCGTTGTGACATTCGCGATATTTCGCACTTGATCTGTCAAATTCGTGGCCATGGCGTTGACGTTGTCGGTCAATTCTTTCCAAATACCTTCAACACCCTTGATTATGGCTTGACCACCCAACATACCTTCCACACCGGTGTCCCTAGCCACTTTTGTCACCTCAATGGCAAACATTCGCAACTGGTCCACCATCGTGTTGATGGTGTTCTGGAACTGGAGGATCTCTCCCTGCGCGTGCACATTGATCTTTCGCGATAAGTCACCCTTGGCCACTGCACGCGTCACGTCTGCAATCTCACGCACCTGGTCTGTCAAATTCTTGGCCATGATGTTGACGTTGTCAGTTAAAGTACGCCAAATGCCCACAGTACCGTCGTTGTTGGCAACACCACCCAAGACTCCGTTAGCCACCTCGTTGGCGACCTTGGAAACCTCGGAGGCGAAGTTTTGTAGTTGCTTCATCATGGTGTTGATTGTCGTTTTCACTTTCAAAATCTCGGGGTCGTTCTCCTTGTCATGGATCTGCACCTTCTTGGTCAAGTCACCCATGGCCACGGAAATGACCACCGTACCGATTTCGGAAAGTGCCTGCTTGAACGCCTTGTTTGCCTCCCTGGATCGCTCCAACTCGTCATTCATCTGGATGATCTTGATCTTCAAGAGATTGATGTCGTCCACTTCGTCCAAGTCTTTGACCGGATCCTTGCTGATAATCATGTCAACGCTTCTTGTCACCTCATCCTCGTTCTTGTTTGATTGTGCGTCCTCGCTTTTCTGGATGCTGTTGTACCGGTGGTGGTACCCTTTGTAGATATTCACGTCGATTTGTTTCTGCATGTTTGCATTTTTGCGTTCAAGTCGCGCAATCTCCTTTTGCTTGATCACCGCGTCGTTGCTCACTATCACAAGCTCCTCTTTCAACTTCGAGATGTCCTGCAGCAACTTTCTGTTCTCTTTCTTGGATCTCTCAAACTCCTGAGTCAATGTGTTGACGTAGTTAAGGAGGTCAATGCGGAAGAAATCGCCGCTGTCCTTGAGATCAGAGAACTTGGACTGATCCTGTAATATCGGGAGAAAGTCCATCATGTGTCTGTGATTTGTCTATTTTTATGTATGTTCCTTGTGCAATTGTTGTGGTTGTGATTATGTTTTGTGCCTATCTAACGACTCGTGGGATATCCTTTTTTGGTTTGGCTCAGAAAAAGAAAAAAGTGAACATCGGATTCACAAAATACGACAAGCAAAAAAACCAAAAAAAAACTCTAATTTTTTTGCTCAGCCGCAAGTCGCAGAAAATGCGGCGTCCGCGATTGTTACGATATATCGATCCCGGAGTGCTTAGCCACATTGACGTAATGACTTTTTGGCTCCTACAATAGTGCCTACAATAGTGTATCACTAAATTAGTGAAACCACTAATTGCGAGTCGGTAGACGAAGGGCCATTGTTGGGCAAAATAGAAAAAAAAAATAAGGAGCACAATTGACAGTACGTTGTGCGTTACGTGGTGGCTCTACAATGAGTCTATTTGATGGCAATCTTGTTCTCTAATAAGGTGTATATAATAAAAAAATTGTGCAATGCGTGTACTGAGAGCTCAGCTTACGTACTCGATCGCAGAGGCACTAGTGTACTTGACCTGGGCCATAGAAATTTTGGCACTGGCCAAATCCACGTACACATACGCGGATCTCAAAAATGTGTCGCCCAAAATCACGATCCCGTACTGGCTTTTCTGGATTGTGAGCGCACATTGCGCCTGGCCGTCTTTCACGTAGGCAGACTGGTCTGTGTTCTTAAGCGGGCTGGTCATCTCGTTGAATGGCACGGTAATATCAACGCCCTTAAACTTGAACACAAATGGCGTTCTTGTTCCGTTTGTCAGGCATGGCACAATGTACCTTTGACTCTGGACATCGAATGTTCCGACTTGTGGCATCACGACATCGTACAACGCCTCGGGCAAGACAACTGCTGATGTTCCAGTATCAATCAAGACCTTGTAGGGAGTTGGGATCAAGGCCACCTGCCCGTATTGAAGTGACTGCATCTCCACTGAGAGTGCTTTGTAAGTGTCAGCAACGGTTCCGTCCAGCTTCAACTTGAACACCTCCAACTCGGTCAAATTGTTCTCGTATTTTGCGTGGTCAATTGCGCCAAACAAGATGCTACCGGAGCTCGAGTCGCTGCTGTTCAAGTATATTGAGTAGCTCGCTCTTTTTGTGACATTGTGCTGTTGGAGAAGCATTGGTAAGTTACTGTACAACTTAACGCTGTTTTCTGCGTTTTGGTTGTTGACAAAGCCAAGACCGCACACGCCCATCTGTTGTGGGGCGGTTGTCGAGTTCACCAACGCCAATAATGTGTAGTTCAACGTGATCAGGCCCAACCCGACGGTCTCTATCATGAAGCTGCCGTTGGTGCTGACCGCACCGCCGTAGTGGGCCGCAAATCTTGTCGAGGGAAGGTAGAGGTTGGAGTGCGACTTGGTGCGGTCAAAGTACATGTTGTCGTCGGACGAGCTGGTACTGCTGTTGGTGCTCATCTCCACCGACGGAATCCAGAACTCAGAAGACCCCGAGTCTATCATCACCGTGACCATCTGGCACGGTGTTCCAATGCAGAAGGTGGCCGTGTATACCAGCACCTGGTTGTCTATCTGGACCTCAACCAGGTTGTTGTAACTGTGTGCCACAGTCTTTGCACTGACACCCTTGTTGCTGATTTCCAGCGCAAGCTGCGACGCCAACGAGCTCCTCGTCTTCGTCGTGTTTCGCAACTGCTTCTGGGAGTTGTGGCTCACAGTAAAATCCAAAATAATGGGAGCATTGCCAGCAATGCTGAGTGCAATGAACAAGAATACGAGCAACATTGTTTGACAGAATGTATGAAAACCAAGAAACGAAAATGCAGAAATGAAAGGCAGCAGAAAAAAACAAAAAAACTCAAGACTTTTCTGCAATTCTGCAAGCAGGTATCCTTTTTATAAGCATGGAGACACACACAAAAACTGAAACTTTGGGAGCGCCTATTTCTACGGATACTGGAACTTTGTGTGTGTTTGTGATCCACATCCAAGTTTGGTTAAGAGTTTGTGCTTTTCAAACACTTTGATGTCGGAACATTGAATTTTTCTGGTCCAAAATGGGAGCGCGCACATAGGGAGTGACTAGTTTGTGGGTCCATCGCAGATTTTCCGCTTTAATCACAAACTTCTATGGAAATAAAATTTGCAGAGGGTTTGAAGGGGCATTTGACATCAGATTGCGGATATAGTGCACTGTAGTGCACTACGGGTGGCGCCAAATAAATATTTTTTGTATAAACACTCTCCCACGTCGCATGATTGTGCAAATAGGGGCTGACCGTGCACAGCTCCAGCGGTACCGAGGTGTTACGGGTTGTTGGCTAGACTCGTATTGCATACTAACCCTTCTCGGCTAGTGCACTGGCTTGAGCGCAAAATACGCAACACCCCACGTGAACGTCATCACCTCGCTTTCCTCGATGTCCAACTGTGCTATCAATTCTTTTTTGTAGTCACGCAAGAGCGTGTTATTGTCGCCATGGAGTCTCAGGTACTTGTTGTAAGCGCTCCAGCTGTCAACATAGTCCATAAACTCGTTGACTGTCCACTCCAACTCAATATTCAACCCAGTCTCGTTCTTGGATTCGAGTCTTGGATTGAACTTCTCGGACTTGACAATCTTGAACAAATCTTTTGGCGGATCAATGCCCTTTAGCAAGTTCTTGAGAAACAGTCTTCCCGGTTGCTCCCACAAAGGGCCCATAAACTCGGGATCATTGTAAGTGTACTTGTCGTAGAGCTCAATGAACTTGAACTTGTTGAATGGCTTCTCGGGGTGCGTTACTCTTTCTGTTACCACCGGGTCCCCGTACATCCAGTATACAAATGTGCCACTAGGCTTGAGAACCTCGTGCACTTGCTTGAACATCGTGGCATGGTCCATCCAGTGAATGCACTCTGCGGCAGTAAACAAGTCCACTTTTTGCTTGTGGCCTAACTCGGGCAACTCGGCTATCTGCTCTGCACTAATCTGTCTGAATTCGACACTGTCACCGGCTTCGTTCTTCTCGTTGCATTTTTGAATCATAGCAAGCGAGGGATCTGTACCTATGGATTTGGCAAAGAACTTGCAGAGCTTGAAAGTAGCTTGTCCTGTTCCACACCCAAGATCCACATGAAGCTCTTCTTGTCCCCCAGTGTCCAAATGGACTTTCAAAACAACATCCTTGATAAAGTTATCGGGGTATGTTGGTCTGCCCTTGGCATACTTGTGGGCCGAAAAGTTTCCATTGACATATTCCATATTTGCTTGAGGTACTAAACTTAAACTGCTGCTTTTTGCTTTTCAATTTATGTGGATGTTCTAGCAAACTACTGGATTTTGCTCTCTATTTGTAGTCCAGTACCAGTCAATTACCATTATAGATAATCGAGGACTATTTGCTCCGACAACGGAGTTTGGAGCTTTTGTTTTTGCGCTTAGAAAAACAAAAGCTCGGTTCCGACATGCGACAAATACCCCACCCAGACTTGTGACCATTAAAAAGGCAAAAGTTTGCACCTTGCGCAGCTGTGTCGCTTCACCTGCTCGCTGTCCGAGTATTTTGTGTTGCTTTATCATCTGAACGTAATTTGTACCCGTTTAAATCTCACTGTTTTTGATTTTGGTCTTTCTCTAACTTCTGATCACCGACACCGTAAATTTAGCAGCCCCTGTCACAATAGGCCGTTAACGTAGTTTTGCACTATTTCTCCACAAAGTTTGGCCACTGGGTGGATTTTTGAGCACAGTCCATGTGCAAAACTGCTTCCAAATGCCCCAGCAAGCATCAAATACTCACTAGCTGTGGCCTCAAGGTGTAGCTTGTCCGCATGACCATATCCACCGGGCCGCTCCTTTTGAAACTCAATGGCTGCGGCCTTGCCCATGGCAATACTGGCTAGCTGAATGTATGCATGTTGGACGATCTCACTCTCGAATTCAGAAACACGGTACTCGCCTGTACCGGCGTGTCGCTGTAAAATGACGTTGAGCGCCGCGTAGAGACACTTGACTCTGTAGCCGTTGTAGTTATCCACTATCCTCGCAATCTCGCTCTCAATGCGACACAGTTTATTATCCCCCCACCCGTCAGGGTCGTCGGTCTCGTCAAGGTCGTTCAAAAAGCGCACAACGTAGTTGTTGCAGACGAGTCTTGCCACACCGCTCAGGTTCACATAGTAGCTCGCACAGTAGCAGTTGGTCTCGATCAACTCCTCGAACTTGCATGACTCAATGCACGCGAGCGTGGGTGTCTCGGCAATATCCCTAAATCTCACGTCGTTCAATCTCTCCAGAGCTTTGCTCCCTTTGTCGCTGATTGCCAAACGATCTGAGTGCTTGAGCAGCTTTTCCAGTTTTCTATTTTGGATGTCTAGCAGCAGCGCAAGTTCAGCCTTGTCCGGCACCGCTCCCAGCTTAGGCAGGTTGTTGTCCACAATCACGTTGGAATACCTGCTGGCGAAGTTTCCAAAATGGTCAGAGGTTTCGAATACAGCGCTCAGAGTGTGTTCATCGTGGCTGGTCAACGCCATTATACTGTTCTTCTGTTCTCTATTTTCTGGTGTGCTTTGTTTGCTGGTGTGCTCTGTTATTGCTCTGTTCTCTGCTCCGTTCTCACCGATCTTTGTTCTCTTGGTATGTTGATATCTTGTTTCTTGTTGTCTGCTTTCTGATTGCTTATATTGTTCTTTTTTTGTTCACCTTAGATTTGTATACTTATTTTCTATTTTCTGAATTAACTCTCTGCTACTGTTTGATTGTCTTTGATCTTGTCTTTCTTTCTGCTTTTTTTTCTTTCTGTTTTGTTATGCAGTAAGTATTTTAGTTGAGTTATTTGTGCATCGAGGAAAAATCTACATATTTCGATACATGATGGATACATTGCCTGTATGGCAGTCGTTAAAACGTTATAAAAGGTTTGGCATAAATAGAACAGAAAACAAAAGCTCGCACTTTATAGCAACGAGTGGTTCTTGTCGTTAAAGTCAACAAATGAAGGCTCATACGAGTTGATAGACTTCAAACTCATTGTGTCTTCATCATTCGTAATGGAGTTGTTTTGGAAACCGTGATTCACAAACCCATTTGGGCCATGAAGAAAACTCAAGTTCTTCAAAGGCTGGCCCAAGTGCCCCGAAGCCAAACTGCTTGGGCCCAACTTCAAGTTGCCGTTATGCAAATTGTTGTTTTGGTTCAATGAGCTGGCTAACGATTCGCTGCTATTGTTGTGGTCCGACAAAATGTTCAATGAGGACGCCACTGACGACGGTTTTGGCGGACCATGGTTGTGTTTCACGGTATACGGATCATGATTTGGCGCATAATGGTGGTGCAAATGGTGACCATGATGGTGAACATTGCCATTACTGATAACTGACGATCTGTTGCTCGTTGAATTGTCAATCTTGTTCATATTGCTGTTATTGTTGTTGTTTCCGTTGCTGTTATTACCGAACTTTAGAGGTTGATTCATAACTATCGAGCTTGCACTAGTAACGTTATTAGGTTTTTTCGACAGATGGACTCTCATATTTGGATTTTGACTTGCAAAAAAGTTCAATGCAGCAAACTGGTTGCTAATGTTATTGTTATTGTTGATGCTGCCGCTATTCTTGTTGTTGTTATTGCTACCGTTATTGTTGTCATTGTTATTGTTCACGTTGACACCGCCAATGAAGTTATTCTGTGGCATATTTGGACTGCTAGGTGATTTTAAGCCACTCTTTAGCAGGTTGTCGCCAGGATTTTCGTTGAAATTATCTATCAAGCCGTTATTGTCATTAAGGAGATTGAACACCGTATCTATATCGTTGTTTTTGTCACTGATAGAGTTTGGCAAGTCGTGAAATGAGTTCACGTTGTCCAATGAAAATAGTGGAAACATTTGACTGTTCGGTTCAGATATGCTGTTATCGTTGGTTTTAGCCACGTCCGAGTTCTCATTGTTTGAAAACAAATCTAATAATCCATGCCCCACAGAATCGTGCAAGACCGGCAAATCAGAGTAAATCAGATTATCTATATCTACGGTGTTTGGCTGGCTCAATAGCCCACTTGATGCCCCAATATTGATGCTGCTGCTGTCATTTGGTTCTTTCTGAAACATCTTGTCCTTAGGAAACATCATCACGTTGTTGAAGTTGTCGCCGGAGTTTCCATTGAACTCCATATTCATACTGCCCTCGTTGCTGACCAATCTCTTGTCACTGAAATCTGCCAACCTGTCATTATTTTCGTTAGACAAAACAAACTCTTGTATCGGCAAATCCACTTCTCCCAAGTTGGAATCTGTCCCACTTTTAGAAAGCGGCTTTTGCTGCCGCTGCTGTAGCTGTTGCTGTTGTTGTAGCTGCTGTTGCTGCAGCTGTTTAGCGCTTTGCTTGGTGGCGTCGTATCTGTCGTTGATGTTGAAGACGTTGTTAGCGTAAAATTGGTCAGCAGAACTTGCGTTCTGATTCAACGAAGACGCATTAGAGTCCTGTTGACGGAGGTTGGTAGTCATTGAAGACTGGTCGCTCAAATCCCAGTCGCTGTTGAAACCTGGAGATAACGGCGCATTGAAGTCTATTTTCATTCCGTTGTTCATCGGTATCGAGCTCTGGTCGTCTTTGGCGTCGTAAAATATCCCGAGCGAATCGAAAAAGATGGCGTCGTTCGATTGCTCGTCTTTGCCCAAGCCGCCAAGAAGCACCTTCTCATCACCGCCGTCCTCGTTCTTGATCTTCTTACTTTTACAAATGCACTTTTGCGTCTCATCACACTTGCATCCCTTGTTGATTTCACTGATTGTCTCTGCGCCGCCGGCCGCCTTCTTCTTTTTACTCCCTGCCGGCTTCTTGCTTTTCCCACAGGTGCACAGCGAATGGTGATTGTTGGACTTACGTGCCTCCTTACAATGCTTGCACTGTGTGGACGGTCTACCCTTTGGATTGATCTTTGTGAGCTGCTGATCCGTGTGATTGCACGTTGTGACTCTGTGCCCTCTGATACATCTCTCGCATGCGTACTTTACGCCGTTGATTAACACCATCTTTGTAGATAAACCCTGGGATAGTGAAAGCTCTCTAATTCACCCTCAAACTCTGTCTCACACTGCTCTCTCTGCTCTGCCCACACTGTCTGTATTCTTCTCTTGTCTCACACAACACTTAAGCAAGAAAAAAAAATAAAAGGGAAGTAAAATAGATAGAAAAAAGTTAAACAAGCCCTTTTGAACCACAACCTTGTGATTCCTTAATTGACCTGACCTTGTGCCAATAAAAACTCAAATCAAGTTCAAATCTACTGCGCTTCACTGAAAACTAGGAAAAAGTTGTGAATGAGCCAAGGTTTTTTTTTTGTGATTTTTTGAAGTTTCTGATTTTTTAATTTTGATACCTAAATTTTTTACTTTTTTTACTCTTGTCTGCCTTTTTTACTTAATGCAACTCTCAAAATACATTTTTTCTAGGGGGACGGAAAATTCTCAGATTTTTACTTCATTCGGGGACGTCCAATAGGTGGAAAAAAAACATACGACTTGTGCGATTTAGGAGAGTTTTGTAGGAAGTATTTGTTTCCAGTATACCAGTTTTGCACGAGGAGTGTGAGCGTAAGTAAATAGCAAATCGCCACAAGTCTAAGCTTTGCCTCCATGGGATTTCCGACACTTCGGGAACACTTTTGCCTTTGCTTTTGCTCAACTTTGCAACAGAAAATCCAGTCAGATCCAAGTCATCGCCTAAGGTTACCCTGTCAATGTTAGAGATATGGATGTGACTAGAACAAAGTTTTAACTGGAAATAAATCCAAATAGAAACTAAGATCGGGTTCAACGGTTAGGAGGACAGAAAAAAAAAAGATCAAAAATATATTCGAGAAACTAGTTGAAAAACTAGTTGAAAAACAAATAGGGAAACTAATCGAAAATTCATTTGAAAGATTTATCGAGCACTAAATGAAACTCAGACAGCACATTGGGCCGCCAGAAACGGGGACCGAAATCGGCAGTGAACTCTACTCTACCCTATTAAAGCAACTTTGTCACAACTGCAAAATGTAATTATTTATATACATACACACATACGTATATGTTGGGCAATCACTAGTACACGATAGCCCCGTATGTTCCCAAAACTGTAAATATGAGACTCACGGTGATGCTAACCTCAAAGAATAATCTTTCAAATTTGCTCAATTTGCTGTAGTACATCTTGTAGTAGAACAGGAATGGCAACGTGATACAAATTGTGAAACAGATTAAACTGCCCATAACTGCCATCACTTGGGCAAAACTGGTGCACAAATTGGCAATGATGAATGCCAAGGATATCACAATAGCTTTGTCCATTATTTTGACTGGATGATATACTCTAGGGTCGGTGTGAACTTTGAAGTACTGGTCCAAAACTGTTGAGACCGGTCTGATTATCAATGGGCCTTTAGTTAACGGCACCAAGCCCAAAAACAAACACAAAATTGGACCAACCCATTTTGGGTATCCCAGTGCTTTCAAAATCGAGTTTGTTAAAATCTCTTCCACGTCATTTCCAAACATGATGTACCCAATGAGGGCAGCAACCAAATCCAAAAAAATTGTGAAAGAGAATGCAATGGTAATGGACTTGTCAAACTTGCTTGGGTGTCTCATGTCTCTGTACAACTCTGGAAAAACCGCGTGGCCGCCAAATAAGGCCAAGAAGATCCCCAAGGACACCAAAAGATATCTGTAGTCTTCAGGCCAAAGGAATATCACAGATGGCGTATGCAACGAGCCTTGGCCGCTCTTCTTGATCAATCCTGCAATGATACACACCAACACGGTACCAGAAGTACAGATGATACCGACAAAACTCAAGTTTGACAACAAGCTCAACGGCAACAACGATAAGGCCAAGATAATGAAGCAGTAGATCACTCTGAACTCAAATTTGGAGACCAGCGGGAAGAACGTGTTGAAAGAGTCGGAGAACAACAAAATCAAGGCAACGGCAGCGCCAATCAAATCAAGCGAGAATGACACAACAACAGCTAAGAAAGCGCCATCACCGTAGCAGTGTCTGGCAATGTCGCCGTACGAGAACAAGTTCGAGTTCATTTTCAAACATCTGCCAATCAAGACAGCCGCATAATCAGTGACAATGCCACAAATGGTCAACAACACTACACCGTATATCAACCCGGAGTACTTGAACCCATACGACAACGAGTACAAGCCGACACCAATCAAGATGTTGATGGAGTTGAATATTGTCTGTGGTGCCGTGCTTCTGCCAATGATCAAGCTTCCCTCGTCGTTTTTGCCCGTGACCCTCGAGTTGATACTGAACAAGCGGCTTCTTGGCTCCTCGAAATCGCTCATGTTGTTGGCTGTGTCGTTCCACACACTGGCGTAGTCAATGCTGTTGGCGTCGTCAAACCCGTTGATACCCGGCAAGTTGGGGGTGCTGCCGGCAAAGGTTCCGTACCCGTTGGGCGAGTCCTCCACAAAGCTGTACCGCGGACTGCTGGAACTGTTGTCGTCCTGGGTGGAGATGATGTTTTGCATGTGCGACTGCATTCTTGAGTAAGAGCTGGCAAACTCGCTGATGGAGTTTGGGCCCCCGGCATCAAGAATCAGTGCTCGGCGCGGCCGAATAGGAATGTTCTCAGTATTCGACATCGTTTCCTGTCAGCAAGTCAACAAGGAGGCTGGAAAGCAAAGTGGAATGAAACAAGCGTGAAAACTGGAAAGAAAACTGCAAAAGAAAACTGCAAAAGAAAACTGCAAAAGAAAACTGCAAAGAAAACTAGCTGAAAAGCAAAATGCAAAATGCAAAAGAGAAATGCGAAATGCGAAGTGTAAATAAAACTAGAAAAAAAGGCACACAGAAAAATCGATAGCGAAATTTCGATGGAAACAAAAGAAACAACAGAGACCCAAAAATAGACACAGCACTGTGAGCAGAAAAAAAAATCGCAGACCCGAGAAAATTTTGCACAACACAATTCACTAAACTGTGCTCGTGGGGCCACTCGTTGTGTCACTCAAGTGTCAAGATGTAACGCCAGCTAGCACCACAGTGAGCTTCTTCGAAAAAAATCAACAAAAAAAAAAGTAAAACAATAAAAGTTTAAAAAAGGGCGATAAGACCAAAAACAGTGCGAAACAGAGAATATCGGGCTACAGTTTGAGGGCTCAGAAAGTTTAATAAGTAAATAAATCGCCAGGACGCGGGCTGCTGGGAGTGTGAGTCAGCAGCGCAGTAGGCAGTGGGAACAACAAGCACACGTCGTTCAGCAGTCCACACGCTGACCTTGTCTCGATTGCCAAAAGCTGACTTATGAAATAAAAAAAAAAAAATTAGCGCTACTATAAATTTTTGGCTATTGTTAAATTAGCGCTACTTCTTGCTTAGGCGAATTCAGACCCGGAAAATTTTTTTGGCGCAAGATCTGCGTATCTGGGTTTTCAGTGGAATCAATCAGCCTGGGGAAAAAAATTTCACCACAGGCCCCAAGAATATGCGGCGCTCTTGCAAGCGCAACTGCAAAAATACAGGCAGGCGAAATAGAAGCAAGGCAAGGTGAGGCGATTGGCAATCTGTGTGGAACAGTGTCATTGAACTGTATTGTCGAACTGCATTTTCCAGTTTCGTTAGTGTGGTAAAAGTATAAGTGCACTGTTTGTGGACCGGCCTTAAAACACCGCAGATTCATTGGGTACGCTCGGGCGTGCTGCTCATCTTCGATAACTTTTGTTTATTCTATCACCTTTTTTTCACATTATAATACACTGTTGCGCCTGGTACTGGTGGAGAGCACGAGCATAGTTCTCTGCAGCAATCTCCTTCTGTCTTTCATTAAACTTTTCTTTGGCCTGTTTGGGAAAATGCTTCTTCATGTACTTCATCAAGGCTTCATCTAGGTTGGTGCTGTCTGCCAGCAAAACCAGTGGTGCTCGACAAACGGGGCAGTTTTCGACCCTGTCCCTCTGGAGCTTGATCAAACACTGGATGCAGAATACGTGCAGACAGTTTAGTCTGATTGGTTTGTAAGCTATACTCATGCAAATGGGGCAGCTATAGTCTTCAATTTGAGGCAAGATGCATACTAACTTTTCTGTCATTAACGAGTAAAACTTGCGTATAAACGTCTGACTAACCAAACCTGAACCGTCCGGTATGATCAACGGGAACTTATTTTTTATCGTAAACGATGTTTGCTTGTCAAACTTTTTCAATATTTTACTGATCGCCAACTTGTTCAAGTTTTGAAACTTGATGAAGTTTGACAATTCCTGGTTCAACAGATAAAAGTAGTAAAACATCTTTTTTGATTTTGCGTGTTTGAATCTTTTGATCAAATTGGTCTCTTTTGCTTCATTGAGAAAGTTCAACAATCTCTTTTGAATCTCTTCTGGGGTTCTTTCCCCATGCAAATCGTCAGTTTGATAATAAATCCTGTTGCTCAAATACAACTCGAAGATTTCTCTCCAGTTGTCCATATCATTTCTCCATTTGCTTGGTTTTGCCAATGTGCTCACGCTTTTAGCAATATCTTCAATAGCACAAGATATTCCGTCCTCTTGGCTTTTCCGAATCCTGCCTATATCTTCTAACTCGTCGAAGATCATTTTGAAAAACTTGTCATCCTCCTCCAAAGTGAAGCTTATCTGTGTACAGCCTGTGCTGCTGATCTGCAAATTTTCTAAGATTTTCTGTGAAACCATATCATTTGGGTCACCAGTCAAAATTACTGACAATCTCGGTTTCACATATCGCTGATTTTCCTCTATTATATACTTTCCGACAGGTTTGGTGACCTCACGGTCGAGATGGATGTACTGCACATCGATATTATCGTATTTCTCGTTGAGTGGTGATTTGATCCCATTTTCAATCTTTTCATTCAACAAATCGTCGTATTCTGGACTATTCAAGTTGTTCTCAATCAAAGTTTTCAAAAACTCTTTCGAAAGTCCAATCTCGCCAGACTGGTTTATGAATCGATGAAGAGTCTTTTTTAATGCCTTGTACTGAATTGCGCCTTTAGTCCATTCTTTGGGGACTAAGGAATTAGCAAGCTCTTCTTCGAAAAATTTACCAAACTTCATTTTCGCATTTTTGTCAGCTTCCCTTTGGTGGTTTAAGTGTTACTCGCCACCAGATCAAATCGGCAAATAAAAGGAAATGGGGAACTAGCTTAGATATTAAAATCAAAGACAGACCTGAATATTGGAAACCGTTTTTTTTTTTTTTTTGTTCAAAAGCAGATGATCATCGCACGCACGTGGTCTACTCGAATTGTCTAGTTTGAAACAAACAAGACAGAATAGGGCGACGGAATGGTCTTTTTATCTGGGGTGGTGTAAACAAATGCTCTGGATTTTTAGCGCAAAATCGATCGGGTAGTCTATTCAAACCAGTGAGTGCTTTTCTGAGTCTTCTTCCGTTACCGCGCTGTCGCTGGTAGCTTTTGTGGACAAACCCAAAGCCAACATTCGCTCGGCATTCACGACAATTTGCCTTGACAACTCGAAGCTCTCATACATGCGGGTGGGTTCATTTGGAGCGACGGTCTTGTTGTTCAACAGTGAGAGCAATTCTAACCCACACTTTGACACGGTGAGTAGAGTGTCGCTGTGTTTCAGGATCAGATCAAAAAACATTTGGAACCCACTCTTCAGACTGGCCCGAACTATGTTTGATGCTCTCGTCTCAATGATCATGTTTTGGGCCTCACAAAGCATCAGCGCCTCCTCCAACTTTTTCACCTTGTCTGATTGCGGGTCTTCGTACTTCACGTAGGCCAACTCGGTCACCAATTTGGCTTTTTCCTCGTTCAAGTAGCCCAAGGGCCATGACTCGACACTTGTAATTACGTGCATTCCAGCAATGAAAGTCTTGTACCTACACGCTACGATCTCTTCTGCCACTGACTGTTGGTACATGAGAACGCCCAACTTATCGGTAATATCGCTGACGTCTTTGTCTTTGTTCTCACCCCACGCAGACAGCTTTTTGGCTGCTTCTTGTCTTTCTCGCGCCACAAGGCTTAGTGTTTGCCGATAGGCTTTTTCAGTTTTGATATAGTGCGAAAATTGCTTTCCGGAAAGCGTTCTGTTTGAGGCCCCGTTTGCAGCTCGCGACAAACTTGCAAAGGAGTTCTTGCCAAAGTACTTCAGGGTCTGCTCTGGTGGTACTTGTTCAAACTGTGTGCTCATTGAGATTTTGTTTTGTGCAGAAAGAGAATGCAGAAATGCAAAAAATCAAATATTCAAAAACTCAAAAACTCAAAAGTGATATACATTTTTCATCACGCACTGAGTTTTGACATGCTGCACTCGTTGAGAAGACTAAGGGAAATGGTGTAATAACAGTTCTCTACTAGCACAGACCGAGCACAGGGTAAGCACAGGGTGAGCAAAGTGAGCACAGGAGCCACGGCGGTTACAACTGACTCTTTTATACAAACCCGCACTTCAAAGCACAAAACTATTTTTCTGTCCCAGATCGACAGGGTCCAACAAAGAAGAGGCAAAACAAGCCTGCAGTTGTGACCTCGGAGCTCTGGTGGTTGCGCGGCACCGACATTTGCCTGGGAGCTTTGCACTGCTTCTCAGCGCTGGTCCAACAAGGCTCTACAGATACCGCGATTCCAGGTCCATTTCCATTTCCATTTTCCTGTGGCCTGCTGATGGGCTGACTACGATTTGGAGCGACTAATCAGATAACCGTAACGGAACAACTAAGTGCGAAAAAGCTGCTTAACGGGAAGAAAAAAAGAAAACAAATTTCCTACAACGTCACCAAAAAAATAAAAGTAACTTTGAACAAGCGAAAAGAAACGGCACATCGATACTCACCAATCAGCTGCCGGTTCAGTAGTCATACTCAAAAAACACGGTCCAAAAGATGATACACAGTATATTGATTTTTCTTGTTCTCATATTGCTGCGATTGTGTGCCGGGCTTGGAATCAAGCTTCCACCGCTAAGGCCCAAAGACGTCCAGAAAGGCAGATCCACATGTTTAAAATACGAGAGTCCAGTGAACGAGTTGGTCGTGGTGAGAATAAACTCGGGAAACAAGATCGAGTTGCAATCATTGAACCTCCAGATACGAAACGCAAGAACGGGCGATTTATACAGAGAGAAGGACAACATAGTGAAAAATATCAGAATTGCGTTCACGACCACCGAAGCTGGCATTGATACGCCCGAAGATCTTGACAAACCGGCCCATACACAATTTGAAGTCTGTTTCGAGAACATCATGATTGATTCGTCGTGGTCCAAGAACGGCGAGGAGAAAGAGATCATTCTTGACGTGGAGATTGGAGACCAGGCGCGGACGTCAAACTACATGTACAAAAGCTCAAAATACAAGCCGGTTTACGATGAAATGAAACTGGTAGAGAACCAGTGGGATTTGCTATACCAGGAGTTGAACTTCTTGGTGGAGAATGAGAAGAACTGGCGAAACATCAACGAGAGCTCGCAGAGCTTCTACGTCGTCTACCAAGTCATCATTATCGTTATCTTAGTCGTGTTGGGCATTACGCAGATTCTCTATTTCAATAACTATTTCAAGGTGAAAAAGTTGCTTTAGCGCAGACGAACGGCAGCGACCGGGCAATACAAGCATATAATTAATATCAAAAAGTTCATCAGCATAGTCCAGTTGCCACAAAGTTGCGTAGAGAGAGGGAGAATGTGTTTGCAACCAACCTATACTCAAATCACTTTTATAGCATCTTTATATATCAATACATCCATACACCTCTTTTCTTGCCTTCAAATAAAGCTCTGCTCATATTAACCTTTTTATTTACATTTTGAAAGCTTATTCTAAATTGCTAGCAGAACAAGAAAAAGAATACAATGAACTTGTTGGATAACGATGATCCGCTCCCGGGTCTTGATCCCAGCAAAATACCTCAGAGAGTGTTTATATCGCAATTGATATTCTCGTTTTTTCTTGGGTTTATTGGGTTCATAGTCTTTTGTTATTTGAGACCCAAGTACCCAGAGATATACTCTATACGAACTGTGAGAAACAAGGATATCAAACCACTATCAAAAAGGATGTTTCAATGGATCCGCAATATATACTATACTAATGACGAGGAGATTCTTGAGATTTGTGGACTCGATTCTTATGTGTTTTTGTGCTTTTTCAAGATTTCGATCAAAATATTGTCAATATTGACCTTTATCAGTGTTTTGATAATTGCACCAATCAGATACTATGTCACGGGCCATTACGATCATGAAGACACGGTGGGCGGTGCCAAGACGAAGGATGGTGGCGATGACTACTACTTTGACGAGTTTCCGGCGTATTTGTGGGTCTACGCCATCTTCACATATGTCTTTGTCATTTTGTGTTTATACTATCTACTAGACCAGAGCAAAAAGATTATTGACATTCGACAAAAGTACTTGGGTTCGCAAAAGTCTCTCACGGATAAAACGATCAAGCTTGAGAAGATACCGAAGAAGTTGAGAAATGAACATCTGCTCAAGCAACATATAGAAAGCTTGGGTATAGGCAAAGTGGCCGAGGTCAATTTCAACCGTGATTGGGACATTTTGAACCAGTACATGAAAGAAAGAAAGCAAATAGTCACCAAATTGGAACAGTACTACGTCAAATATTTTGGAATGAAGGTCCAGATAGTTAACGGCGAGGTCATATATTGCAAGTTAGGGAAGGATATAAATGCTATAGGACAGAGCGAGGAGTCCCCTGATAGACCTACTATAAAAATTGGATTTTTGGGTTTATTTGGCAAAAAGGTTGACGCGATAAACTATTACTTGACTCAGTTAAAGATAATTGATAAGGATATTGAAAACTTGAGACAAAGATCCCACAATTTCACAATTTTAAACTCTGCTTTCATCACAATGGATTCTGTCGAGTCTGCTCAAATGATTGCGCAGGCAGTGTTGGATCCAGAGGTCAACAACTTGATTGCATCCACTGCACCTTCTTCAAAAGATTTGATTTGGCAGAATTTTTCAGTGAAAGAAAACAGCTACAGAATTATGTTCCGCAACTACACTATTACTTTCTTCTTTATAATCACATCGGTCTTGTTAATATTTCCAGTCAGTTACTTGGCTGCTTTCATTAATGTTGAAACAATTACCAAAATTTGGCCAGATTTGGGCGATTTTATCGCTAAGTCCAAATGGCTCACCACGCTTGTCACTGGTATTTTGCCACCAACGTTATTTTCCTTGTTGAATTTGATCATTCCATATTTCTACAATTACTTGTCGTCCAAGCAAATCTTCCATTCTATCACTGATGTTGAACTATCAGCAGTCTCTAAGAACTTTTTTTATGCATTCTTCAATTTGTTTTTGGTGTTCACAATTGCGGGTTCCGCATCGAATTTTTGGTCATATTTCACTGATACGAGAAAGATTGCTTATCAGTTGGCAAACTCCATAAAAAAATTGGCGCTCTTTTATAACAACTTGATTTTGTTACAAGGTATTGGCATTTTCCCATACAAATTGCTTCAATTTGGCGATATTTTTCTCATTTTCTGGTACAAAGTTGTATTGAAGAGCACAAAATATTACGATGTTAGGGCGGTTAGATACTTCTATCACCAGCCAAAGTCTTTTGATTTTGGGTTGATTTTGCCTCAACCAATTTTGATTTTCATGATCACGATCATCTACTCGATTATCTCGACAAAGTTGTTGAGCTCTGGGTTGGTATACTTTGTGTTGGGGTACTTTGTGTACAAATACCAGTTGATTTACTCAATGATCCATCCACAACACTCTACGGGTAAAGTATGGCTTATCATAATCCACAGAATGTTGTTGGGACTCGTTATATTTGAGCTCACTATGATTGGAACTTTAGCGTTGGAGAATGCATATGTTTTGGCAGTGCTGTTAATCCCGTTAATTGGCGCCACTTTCTGGTTCTACTACAATTTTGAAAAATACTACAGACCGTTGTTGTACTTCATTGCTCTCAGATCAATCAAGGCTTTTCAACACGAAGATAACGAAGACAACGAAGCAGTTTACGATGCTGACGAATCAAACGTGGGGTTTGCTGGAAACGTCAGCATGAACAGCGAAATCAGCACTATACACGTCAAGAGAAATCGTGCAAAGACATTTGATGAGATAAAAGAGACAAACTCGAGTTACCAGCATCCATTCTTGCGAGAAGAACCCTTGGGGCCTTGGGTTGGATTCAAGAACGATTCTATTGACGTTGTGAAGTACGACAACTGTAAGTTGATAAAGAATATGACAGATGACATCAGAGTCGATTTAAACAAACCGGTAGACATCACGAAGATTGTCGACGTCATCAATGATGAGTTCGCGGGCGAGAAAGTAGAGACCAGGGACTTGGTTTTTTCAGAATGGGAATGATTATAGGTTAGTGCGATAGAATAAATAGGTTAATGAGATATACTGAATTTTAGTTATTGCACCCGGGTTGCGGGTCAAGTAAGAGAAAAAAAATACTCCGGGAAACCGAAAAACTAGGCTAAAAGCAAAGACTGAAAAGCTGACAGAAACCTGCTGAGTTACACAATTGCGGTAAGCTAGAGTTGCAGAAAACCAAAATTGTAGCACCGCTGAACTGCAAAACTGCAAAACTGCAAAACTGCAAAACTGCAAAACTGCAAAACTGCAAAACTGCAAAAGTGCAAAGCTGCAAAACTGCAAAGTAAAAAAGCCCGAAAAAGACTTTTGACCCGAGCACTCAGAATCCCGCTTTCTGAGCCATCATAAATATTTTGGCACTCGCATTTTTCCTTATCCGCCAAATCAAAACCGAACACCTTAGCATTTTGTATCAGAGAGCATGTCGTTTGACACTTGCGGGCCGACGAGCTCGGTAAAGAAGTTGTCGACTTTCGCCAACAACAACACGGTTTTGAACAACGACATCAACACAAGGGTGAACACGGACCAGAGGGGCAACTTCGCCAACACCCATTTGAACACCATAGATCAGAGATTGAACAACGACTTCAATGCGTTTGCCTCCCACGGGTTGCAAAGTGGCGGCCTCCAGAGTGGCGGCCTTCAAAGTGGTGGCCTTTCGTTTCAACAGAGAATGCAGCAGCAGCAACAACAGCAGCAGCAACAACAGCAGCAGCAGCAGTTTTCGGCAGTGGCAGCGCAACAGATGGGTGGCATGGGCACTCTGGCGCAGGGAAGCTGGGCAGCCGAGTTTGAGCAAAGTGGCCAAACAGCGCGGGCACCTGCACAGGCGCACGGACAAGGACTTGCACAATTTCACAGAAACGCCGTGCCACACTTTCATACGGTGAACCACATGGCCACAAGCTTCCTGAACATGCAGTTGAACTACGCCCCTGTGGCCAGCAACTTGACTGAGCACCAGCAGCTCCATAAGACGGAGGATGACATCTTCAACCAGGCCTTTGAGGACGTAGAGAAGAGTTTGCTGCAACATTGTATTCACGGCGAAGCGTGCTCCAAAGGGGACAAGTGTGAAGAGAAGTTGGTGTGCACGAAGCACGAAGGGCCCCACGGACCAAGCTGTTTCAGCCAAAGAAGCAGTATCCACAGATTGGACCAAGACCGTGTGCACGTGGATGTGCCAACAGATCAGTTTTCGCAAATTGCACACGAGGTTGCAACCACGATGCTGAACACGGCGGTGGACGAGGACACTGACGCAAAGTTCAAAAATCTGCAGTTTCTCAAGTTGATGAAACGCATCGAGTCAAAGGAGGTTGCTCTTTCAGACAACGGAAAGGACTTGATTGACACAAGCACCGGCGAAGCCATGGGCAAGAAGAAGTTGGAGGATCCTTTGACCTACTTACAAGCAGGGGACGATTTGAGTTCCCCAGAATCTGTGCGCCACACAATCAATGAGCGTGCTAACATCACACATCCCCAGTCTTATGAAGACATTAACGACGATTACGCCCACGATGATGACAGAATATAGCTAGTCTGCTTGCGATTTCGGCCTCTGCGGATTTGCCACACGTTTGACGCCTGGAACTGAACAACGCAAAGGCACCCACTACAAAGTTTCATGTCACATTTAAATATAGTTTTATCTCATTAAACAAAAGAAAAAAAAGCCAATAGAACATTCTGTCCAATTCTATTCCAATTCTTGTACTCTGTAACCCACATTTCATTTCATATAATTCGTCTTCGTCATACTTAACCGTACTTGTTGTTCTTGCTCATTTGCTCATTTGCTGTGTCTGTTTTGAACCTCTACCTCATAGCCAGCGATCTGAAATCTGAGCGCTTTCTGAAAGCCTAATTGCTGTTCACTCCTGGACAATGTGTTTGTTATGCCAACAACAACCGCTTGATACTCATTCGATCGTCACCATCAATATCGCCTTTCTTTCTCTTTTTGCCCTCAGAATCAAACTCCGAGTCGTCACTCACACTATCGTTACCTTCGATCTTGATTGGCAGCGTAGTAGATTCCTGGTGTGCATTGTAGCTCGAGCTCCCTGGAAAAGCTTTGAATTCATGTGGACTTTTGGGACTGAACATAGGATACTGAATCGTCGTAAATGGCATGGGCGCTGGGAAACTCAAAACTCTGCCGTCCTTTGGCTGATTAGCGGTTTTGATGTTTTCCAAAAATTTGCGCACTTCTTCGTCACCACTGATTTTAGAATTTTCCTCTCTTCTTGGTTTTGTAGTCTGTTTCTTCATGACAATTCTTGGTTTAACTTCATCGTCCTCAAAAGTGCCACTTTTAGGGCTCTCATCAATCAAATCTCTGATGACTTTAATCTTTCTCAAGTACAACAATGTTTTATTGGAGCTGAGCCTCATTTTTTCGATCTCTAGATCGTGCTGAAATTTCAGCTGGTTGTTAGTTTTATAAAATTGTCTAGAGCCGTAGACTCTAAACTCGGCCGAAATCAATTCGTCCAATTTGGCCAACTTGGGCATATTATAATTTTTGTAAACATTTTGGAAAACTTCGAATTTGAACAATTCAAAACACAATTTGAAAGTTCCGCGTTTGAAAACGCCTAAATCACTGAACACGAATGCTATAACACCTGTGCCATTGTTATTGTAACCCCTGCTCTCAGTTGATGTATCAATTTTGTAATCGTTGGCTAACTTTTCTATAGAGGGGTACACGTTTGTGTTCAAATTGCGCGCGTTGCATTGATACTTCATTTGACTTAAAGAGTGCTCTGATGTCTGTGATGATAACGATGTTAGTGCACCTGCAGCTAAATCGACCTCTGAGTTGAGTTCATCATCAGCCTCCCTTTTCACATCTGATTTGTCGAGTGAACCGGAAACACCCGGATTTGTTGACTGTGAATTATTTGCCTTGTTGTTTGAATTGTTGTTTTGATATTTGCTATTTATGATTTTTAAGTCGTAGTCGTCTGGTAGGTTGTACAAAGTGCCGGTAATGACCTTATTTCCAACCAAGACCCTTTCAGGTTCGACTGACGTACTGTCTCTTTCCTCGGGCGGTGTGGTTTCTATCACTGAGGCTCTGAGAAAAAACAAGGACAAATTGTGGTTGGTGATATCCTTGAGAGTGCCATTTTCGTCCTCCAGATATATATTCAAAGTTATCACCGGATGCGGATGTAATAGCCGCTTGCTCTTGGTGCTTTCTCTGGCGAACTTAGGCTGCTGTAGAAACTTCAAAACATACTTTGTCTTTTGCGCCTCGTGGATGTCTTCAATCGGCAATGACTTCAAGCCTTTCTTCATTTTAAGCGTAAACCTAGATACGAGAACTTGCTACTGCTGTGCCGAAACCACGTTTACTGCTTTTGCTGGCTGTGTTATGCTATCTTGTGTGCTCAATGTGGCAGTTGTGCACTGGGCTTTAAGCTGAGGAATATACTGTTGCTAAATGCTGTTATGATTGTCAATTGTGAGCCTGTAAACTGTGTTGGACCTGTTGTGTGTCTTGTTATAATCTGTGGTCCAAGGATTCTGACATAAGCACTGCGAAGAGCTGGATAAACTGGAAAAACAGAAAGAATAAAAGAGTGCGATTGAGCGTTTTTGGGGCACTGGCTTTTTTTTTTTTTCTGTATTTTTATTTTTACTCTATGGTGTGGTGATTATTTTTTCTTGGGCTCTTCAATTTCAGTCTAAACGAGGCCTTGTTGTTTTCGGCTGGTATTCAGTTTTGATATGTAGTCTTGAACAACTAATTTTGTGGTTGGTTGCTCGATATGTGTTTCAAAGAGACCTGTGTGACTCGTACGATAATAAAGAAGAGAAAAGAAAATTTTTAAAATTGGCTTTTCTCTTGTTTTTTTTTGTGCTTTTTTTAAAAAACTCTTGGATTATAGCTTAAATCCAGGGAGACCCAGAAATGATCGCAGTAAAAAAAAAACACAAACTTGGACCTTAGGTTCGAGCCACAAAGTTTAAATTACGTTAAAAAAACACATAACTCGCCTGGGAACGTGTACAAAGGCCCGGATCGCGGTGACGAAGAGGCGTGGCACAGGTGTGGACGACAAAATACAACGGCGGCAACCAACAAGATACAAAATACAAAGCGCAAACAAGAACGGCCACAGGCCCGGAGACAAAGGCTAGTTGCAACAACAAGGTGCTGGGGTCCAGCCTTGCTCTACGGCATATGGAGCGGCAACAAGCCAAGTATCAAGTCAGCAGTGCCTTTCAGTTTGAGAGGAACGGAGAAGATTGAGTCGGCTAGAGATTTGCGGTTTCACGAAAATCACAAATTTGTTACAAGTTGCAACCGCATCTTAGGGGTGACAACACAACGGGTTGAACGAATAATCCAGGCCAAAATTTTGGGCCCAAGGACGGGATGTAAATCCGTCATCTCGTGACTAGGGATTAATAATCACCCCCAAAAACTAGGAAAAAAGAAAAAAAGTCAAAAGTCAAGAGGAAAAAAGGTGTGTTACGGGTGCGAGATGGCGCGGTGGCGGCTTGGTGGCGGCTTGGTGGCGGCGCGGCAGTGGTCGTGGGGCGGTGCTGTCGCGACGGCGTATTTGCTACAAGGCTTGGGCGGGCACCCCCACTACGGCTTGGACAATCAAAAATAGATATTTTATTTTATTTTTTTTTGGTTCTTCAACCTTCCTGGCGTCATTATCACCCCCACAGTTGCCGCAACCTAGCACTACACACCCCGAATATCCTTTACGATTCGAGTGGGACAATCGGCACATATGGCAAGAAAAAAAGAAAAAGCAAATGAAAAGCACTCAGCCAAGTGCTTTGACAATTTGTCCGCCTTTGCACGAGCCAGTAGCACTGCCTTCCTAAAAAAGCAATATGTAAATACAGCATGCATATATGGTGAGTATATCTGACAATTACGATCATTTTGCAGAAAATTGAAGTAAAAAAGAAAAAAAGTTCAAAAAAGTATTCTTCTTGTCATCACTTGGTTTTAACATTTTTCCCATTTTCATTTACATTTTCAGATCCAGCTCCATTTCCAGCATCATTCATACATTATGTCAAACTCTGGTTCTGCGTATGGGTCCTTTTACCTGAAAGACCAAGAGTCTGCTATTTTATCAGTTTCGTCGCTGGACTACTCTCAGTTCAACAGCGTCCAGGCAAAGTATCAGCAGCTTCGTGACAACAGACACAGCACTCCGGTCCCACAATCTTACAGCTCTTTTAGCACAGGCACAGGCCTGGGCCAGAGCTCCGGCTCGACGTTTGACTTGCACAACCAGTACAAAAGAAAGTCGCACTCGCCTGTTGGCCTGACACCATACTACAGACCACACACTGAGCACAATTCGTACGATATACCGATTCCAGCGCAGTTGTTGAAACCGCCGTTGATTAGTCAGGACAATGCCCTGAGTAGTGCACCTTCTTCTTCTCTGGGAAACTCTTTGTTCAGTGGTGCCGGTTCCGCAGCACAAAACGCAAATAGAACGAAGCATACGTCTTTGGTTCCACCGGCAAGATCCAGACATGAGAAAACGCACTCGATGTCGGCTATAGACACCTTGCAGCTGTACAAGATCCAAACAGGCAACATCAATGCCACCGCGTTGCTCGATTTCGATGATTTGGAGAACTTGTCCGTGGAAACGAGCCGCAAAAGTGATGTTTCTGACATTGACAAGGGCAAGAAGCACAAGTTCCGGTTTTGGAAAAGAAGCCCGAAAAAGACCAAAAAAGAGAAACTGTTTGAGTTGACGAGTCCCGTGAAGAAGAGTAGTGTTGACTTGTCAAACGCTTCATTTGATGCGGCACTGTCTGTAAACACGCACACTTATAACGTTTCCATTGATGACGTTCCTATAGTGGAAACCAATGGCTTGACTAAAAGAACATCCGTTGATTTGGACTCAATTGGCGAAGAGGAGGACCCGGATCTGCCGTTGTTGAAGGACTTGACAATTGGATCTGTGACCCCAAGCGCTCACGAGTTGATGATGCAACCCTTGAATGTATCTAAAGCAAAACCGCAACGCAGACCTGTTCCTGAGCCGCCAAAACACGCGCAAAGAAACGACTCCGTGTCAACAAGCGATACCGCACTGACAGTTTTCCAGAACTCGATACATCTGGACAGATATAGGCAAATCATCAAGGAGAATCTAATGAATCTGCCAAAGGAGAAGGACCCAAGTTACACTGTTAGAGACAGAAGATACATTGACTTTACGGCCGAGAGTCGTTCATTGCAGATGGGTCCTAGTCCTGTGAGAACCGATTTCAGCGAAAGTACGTATGCCAGAGACTCCTCAAGTATCCGGTTGGTGCAGCAGCAGAGTACACCATTTGATCCATACGAGTATGGGGCTTATACTGAAGACGCCGACAAAACAATTGGAGTTGTTTCGGAAACCTCATCCAGTAGCTCTAGCATCAATCCGGACGCAATATACTCGCCAATCAACGACACAATTACAAGTCTGGATTACAAGAATTCGTTTGACTCTGAGAACAACAGAACCATAGAACCGATCACATTGATGCTGAACGAAATATTAGAGAGTTCCGCCCAGAATGAGCAAGTGAGCTACAGTGCGCCAGCAGATCCAATGGCCGAATACGAGAGTTTAGCAATCTTGCGATACTACGAGCTTAACAGCTCCACAAGCACGTTTAGAACAGAATCACGCAACGTGAGCTATGCCAGCTGTGAAAGAACCCCTGTGTTGAAAGTGGTAAATGGCAGCGCGAATAGCAGCACGCGCAGTTCGATTAGTACTGCCTCGAGTCACACCACTGTGAGCACTGTGCACTCAGAGAACGTCGGAGCGCCAAAGGATCTTTCTTTGGACAATAGAGTATTTTCTTTTGCCGATAGTATTGCCTCGGAGCTGCAGTTCAACCAAAACGTGGCTGTGCAGAACGAGATCAAGATCAACGCTTTTGAAGAGACCAACTACGAGAGAGAAAAGTACAACAGCAATAACCGGAATACATCAATCATATACTACACGGAAAGGGACTTGGTGGCAAACCCTATCAGAAATAGCACGCTTAGCAGCGCCAAGAGTAATGGGAGCAGTTGGGAGAGTGTGAGCCTGAACGGACTGACGTTGATATCGGCTGTGAACTCATTGTACAAAGAGTACATACACCGCAAGGGTTACGACAATATCCAGGAGTTGTGCGACCAAAACTCGGTGAGTATACCAGACGCCATTAGACAGTTGAAGCTCGAAAGCGAGCTTGAGAAGATGATTTATAGCTAGACATTGGGCCTGGCCAGCGGGCCCCGGTAATTGATTGTGCGTATGATTTAGTGTAGAGCGCGTACAGACAACTGGAGTGTCTGGGTGTCACACGCACGTGCGGGTCATTGAGACAGCAGCCGCAGAGGCCAGTGCCTGAAATACCACTCGCACTTGGGCCAGTGCCAGGGCCAGCACTTGGGTCAGGAACCTAGTTTCAACCACTATCCGATAAGAGTTCCCGATTAGGCACTCGACCCGAGCACAAAAAAATCAGCTTTTGCATTAAGTCATCTGGCGGGAAAAAGTGCCAGAGGGACTCTGGGCACGGGGGAGCTTCGAGCGTGCCATTCTGCAATTTTGCAATTTTGCCAATCTGCAATTCTGCAACTTTGTAATATGCAAGTCTGCAACTTTGCAATTCTGCAACTCTGCAACTCTGCAATTCTGCAACTCTGCAAATCTGCGCCCAGCGTGGTTGTGTGCACCTGGTCCTGGACATTACTCCAAAACTTTTTGGGTGTGCATCTCGCCGTAATTTTCCTAGCGCAAGTGTGGGCATATATACCGGTTCCGATAAGCGTGAGATCGAAACGGAAATTATGCCCAAAAAGTAATACCTATCTGCTATCGTGACCGCTTCGTATATAAACTGGCAAGGGCCCTAAATCACTATCGCGCAGTCAAACAGTCACATAGTCACACAGTCACACAATCAAACGGTCACTCAAGATGAAGATGAACTTTTTGCAGACCGCATTGGCGCTTTTCTTTCTCACAAATGTCTCGGCCCACAAGTACACTAAGGACAACGTTCCACAGTCCTTGATGGATGTCTTGTACGGCGAGTTAATCAACGGCGACGCTGAGAGACAGCACGTTGCTGACCAGCTCAACAGTGGCGAGTTGTTGCCACCAACTGTGGACTTTAACACGATATCTGGTCAGGATTTTGACCACGAAGAGTTGTCCGAGTTCCACACGTTGAAGCACTTGTACCACACAACCGAGATCACGTTACCAGACAACGACTACACCGACGACTTGTTGGCCAATGCGCCATTTGGCGGTTTTGGTACGTTTGCCAATGTCCCACTGTTGACGTGTTTCAACCCTGCCAACTTGGAGATAAGCAAAAACAAGTTTGACGTTGCCATTGTGGGTGCAGGTTTCGACACTGCGACTTCGTACAGACCTGGCGCAAGATTCGGGCCTCGTGGAATCAGATTGGCCAGTAAGAGAATGGGCGGTGGCTCGTTGCCAAATAGAGGATACTTGAACAGACACATTGATAAATACTACCGTTTCAGCCACAAAACCGACAAGTACGGCCGTGACCCATTCATGGGCACCTTGAAGGCATACGACTCAATCAAAATCGCCGACTGTGGTGACGTACCAATGATGGCCACCGACAACCGCGTGGCCATGGACGCGCTTTACAGAGCCGAAAGATTGGTGCACAAGTACCCAACCACAGACACCGTGCTTCTGAACAACGCGTACTTGAAAGCACCACGTATTATCACGCTTGGAGGTGACCACGCCATCACGTTGGCTACCGTGAAGTCTGCATACGAAACGTACAAGGAGCCAATCACTGTTTTGCACTTCGACAGCCACTTGGACACCTGGGGCAGAAAATATGTTGGCGGCGAGATTGGCAGCGACTACGCGCTTCTCACCCACGGCAGTTTCTTGCACGCGGCCGCGGAGAAGGGCTACATCAACAAGAACAACTCGATGCACATTGGCATTCGCGGCAGATTGAAGGATAACACCGCAGACATGGAGAACGACATAAGCTGTGGGTTCGACACAATTTTTGCCAAGGAAGTGGACGTCTCCGGCGTCAAAGGCATTGTGGAGTTGATCAAGAAAAGAGTCTACGGGGAGCTTGACTTCAAGAGCCTGGCCAAGAAGGACACGCCAGTGTACATCACGTTTGACATTGACGTTCTCGATCCAGTTCACGCGCCAGCCACCGGGACCTCAGAACCGGGTGGGTTTACCATCCGGGAGGTCCAGGAGATCTTGGACGGCTTAGAAGGCATCAACTTGATAGGTGCTGACGTCGTGGAAGTGGCTCCTATCTACGACAACCCAGGTGAGACAACGTGCTTGAACGCGGCACACGTTGTGGACTCCTTTTTGGGTTTGATGACAGCGTACAAGGTGACCAACGACGCTGCGCCGGAGGTAGTATAGACGGTAGAGGTCCTTGTGCTGTAACGTGTTTGAGAGGAATACTTTGAATAAACAGGCTATTTGTTGTAGTGAAAAACTTACGCGCGACGATGAATTTGCTCAGACAAGTTCGCATTATGCACAGCTCGGACATTTTTGTGTTTTGCACAATTCAGAAGAGTCTGCAGTCTGCAGTTTGCACAGCTCAATGTTCAGACTTTTTTGCATTTTGCACAACTCAGACAGTTCTGCAGTTTGCGTAATTTGAACAATTCTGCATTTTGCTTATCTCCGACCTGTCTATCGCACATTGCACAACTCGCAAGTTCTGGACCCACCTGTAAATGTTGTAAATGTTGTAAACGTCGTAATTGCCACACTCTTACAAAAACACAGCAGCACTCTTGCCGCACAATGATACACCACACCACCTCTGGCCAGCTCAATCAAACCCACTGTAGCAAATTTCGCTCATCCGCTGCTATCGCGAGCCGCCGGAATACCACAGATGTTCCGATGAGCGCAAATCCGAATCCGGCAAGTTGCGCGGGAACCACCGCTAGATATATAGTCCCACTGCGGCCCTGATACCGTCCACACTGAAAAAGCCATGAGAACCGAATTGCTTATCCTCGCGGCAGCACAGCTAGCTGTCGCGGTCAACATTGCGCAGCAAAAGCAGCAGCAGGTGCCGTTGGTCAACTCCGCGCCAGTGCCAGTGGCAGAGCCAGCACCAGAGTCAGCACCTGAATCAGCACCTGAATCAGCACCTGAACCAGCACCTGAACCAGCAGTCGTGCCAGCCTCGTTTCTCGACTTGCTCTACGGTGACTTGGTCAACGGCGAACGTGAAACACAGCACGTCATGGAGCAGTTGCGCACCGGGCAATTGCAGCCGCCCGTGGAGGACTTCAACGAAGTCTCTGCGCACGAGTACTCGGCAGCCAATCGCGAGCTGAGCCGCATGAAAGACATGGTGTCGCGGCTGTCGTTGCACTTGCCCGCCGACGAGTACTACGAGGACCTCTGGCGCGACAAGCCGAGTTTTGGCGGGTTGAACACGTTTGCCAACACGCAGCCCGTTGTGTGCTTCAACGGCGCCAACGTCGGCGAGTACGAGTTTGACGTTGCAATTGTGGGCGCCGGTTTCGACACTGCCACGTCGTACCGGCCAGGGGCGCGGTTTGGGCCCCGTGGGATCAGATTGGCCAGCAAGAGGCTTGGCCGCGGCTCGTTGCCCACGCGCGGGTACTTGAACCGGTACATCGACGACCACTACGGCAGCTACGCCCCAGACGACTACGGCCGGGACCCCAGAATGGGCGAGTTGCAGGTCTACGACGACTTGGCCATTGTGGACTGTGGCGACGTCCCAATGCTGCCTTTCGACAACCGCATTGCCTTGAACCAGTTGTACCGGGCCAACCGGCTCGTGCACCAGTACACGACGCCCCAGCAAAATGGGACCTCCCAGGTCCTGGTCCTGGCTCTGGCCCAGGTTCTGGCCACCCTGGCCACGTCCCCGCGCGTCATCACCCTTGGCGGCGACCACACCATCACGTTGATGACGTTGAAGGCCGCGTACGAGGCCTACGGCCCGTTGAGTGTGGTCCACTTCGACAGCCACTTGGACACGTGGGACCCCGCACACTACGGCGGCTCCGTGCGCAGCGACTATGCGTACTTGAACCACGGCACGTTCCTCCACTTTGCTGCCGAAAAGGGCTACCTCAACAAAACAAACTCGTTGCACGTGGGCATCCGCGGGCCTTTGCACGCGCGCGGTGACTTGGACGACGACAGCCACACGTGTGGGTTCAAGGCCATCTTGCTGCGCGAGATTGACGCCCTGGGGGTCAAGGGCATTGTGGCCCAGATCAAGCAGCGCATTTACGGCACCTTGTCCAAAATTGACCCGAGGGTGCCCGTTTACATTACCTTTGACATCGACGTGCTCGACCCGGTGTTTGCGCCAGCCACGGGCACCCTGGAGCCCGGAGGCTTCACAATCCGCGAGATCTTGAACATTCTCGACGGCTTGGAGGGGATTAATTTGGTTGGCGCTGACGTCGTGGAGGTCGCGCCGATCTACGACAACCCCAGCGAGACAACGGCCTTGAACGCAGCCCATGTTGTGGACTCGTTCTTGGGCTTGATTGCGGCTTTCAAGAAGGGCCACTAGCTGGGCCACTAGCTGGGGCACCTCATACAAATACAAACAGCTACTGGAAGCCCCTGTGTAGAGCTGGAACAGCCCCGAGCTGTCTAAGCTGCTACTATGATCGAGAACACAAATTTAAATATGTTATACCAGTATGACCACATTCTGAAAGCCAAAATAAAAAAAAAAAGACTACAGCACCTGAGTTTCGCGTATGGTCTCCCACTACACTACTCGGTCAGGCTCTTAGCAGCTTAAGTACCATTGATCGGACGGGAAATTCTGCTTTCTGCTAGATATGGCCGTAGACATAAGTTATATTTCTGAGTGCAGTATGAAGTACGGGAGGTGGCGGGAAAATTGCTTTTATCGAATATAGATTCTGCTTTACTCTAAGCTGCCAACTTTGAGCTCTCCGTCTACAGCCGTCAAACAATCGTGTATTAGCCCTAGTCACCCACCACACTATCTCAAGAGCAGGTCCAAGGAGGCCACCAAGTCGTCGCACTCTGCCAGATAGTCCACCGGGTACGCATTCTGCACCTGGTATCTGATTCTCGACGTGCCGTTGTAGTTGTCCTCTCTCGCAGACAAGGTCAAGTTAAACTCCTTCATCAAAATCTTGTCCATCACTGCAGTGAAATCGCTGCCCATGTCGTTCTCCTTGATCTTCATCAACTCGTTCGCCGTGACTCCCAAAATCGTAGTCGCGCTGTCGTCGAAAAATGTTACCCATATTTGCCCAGTGTGATCCACAAGGGAACACGTCAAAACGTACCGGTAATTTGGCGCGCTGTGGTTTGTGTCGCACTTTTCGCATCTCCAGGTGCCGTCACCCTGCTCAATCACCTTACGATTACATCCTTCGTTCGAGCACGCTGGATACGAAAAATTGTCGGTTTTTGTAAACGAAACCGCCAATTTCGTGCTGAAATAGTCCACTTTGCCGTTCTCGCCCAAGTGCGCGTCCGTCACTTGCTGGATAGTCTTGCGGTCCTCCAACTTGAATGCCCCTTTGCTGCTGCCACCTTCCTGCTTCAACTTCTTGAACTCCTTGTCCTGGCCCTGAGTGTCGTACCACCCTTTCAATTTGAAAGCCTCTGGTATGTCTGGATTCACACTAATGGTTCCCGATTGGGGCAACGTCAAACTTCTTCCGCCAAAATCCTGAACTTTAGCATTCTTCACGGCCAACACCGAGTTCAATGGGTGACTGAAATCCGCGGCCATTTTGTTCCAAAGTCCTAAATTCACTGCGCACTGACTTTCATCAACCAAAATAATGTCTCGGCGGTCATATGGCTTGCCCGTGGTTTTTGAAGTAATTTGAACCAATGGCAATATTTCCTTGATCACCCCGATAACGTCAATGAAAGAATTGGCTTCAAGATCCTGAATTTTGTCCAATGACACAAAGTTGTACTTCAATTGGGGCACATCCTGGGCATCTTCACACTCTTGTATGCTAGTATCTCTGTCCAATGACAACTCGTATGGATGCTTCAAAGTTGAAAATTGTGGTTTGGCTGGCACAATACGTGCTTTTGAAATATAGAAAACTTTCCCCTCCTGTAACACGTCATAGAATTGATCAGCAGTTTCGTTGAACGCGGTACCACGGATCTCATTGGTCTCATCCAAAAAATGAACGTTGAACAATTTTCCCTGGCCCCTCTGGTTCGTCCAAGTGCGCATTGGTGACTTGTAGGTGACTCTGGCCTTGATGGTCCACTGATTTTGGTATGGCGACAACTGATCAATAGCAAACAAGTGCTGAGGCTTGTTGGCGTTTCTCGAAGCAGCTGGAGCAGGCGATGCCGATGCAGCAAAACTGGTACTTGGAGCAGCTGCAGATGTGGCAACAGCGTCGCTTTGTTCTTTCTTTGCCCCCGCATCAATCGGGTTTGTCTTGAAGTACTCGTCCACAGAAACACTCTTGCCTGCACCAACACGGTGATAAGTCTGCAAAATCATCTTAGCATCGCTGATAACAAGAATGTGCTTCTTCTTCTCATTGGAGCCCATCAACTCCGTTGTGTACGAAGTAAGCTCAATAATGGACGACTTTTGAATGCCAATTGCCTCAATTTTGGCAGAATCTTCTGGTCTGCAAACCGCGTGGCAAGAGTATTCGCCATCGTTTAATATAAACCGCAAACGCTTTCCAGTGTCGTTGACAATCTCCTTCAAATTGGTGATCTGCACCGTAATTGGAGAGTTTGTCTTTGTGATAAATGCGTTCTTGAGTATTCCTGGGATAACGTTAGGAGACATTGTAGAAATCAGAAAAGAATATTTGGGAGGAAAAAAATCAAAACGCGATATCTTATTTTTGTTTTTTATTCTTAATTTTTTTTTTTTTTTTGCTAAATAACATTATTTGTTTATTTTGGCGTCGGGACGCTCCCGGTCGAATTATGTAATCAACCGGTCACTTACTTACAGCATGTCAGTAACAAAATATTGTTTCATTAGGATATCTTTCTATTGTTTTTTCTTTTTGTTTTTGGTTTCTATTTGAAGCTAAAGCCGCCGTCGTCCCATTTGTGCTTGCTCTCAACGAGCCAACGAATACACAAGTGGAACAAGTACATGAGAGAAACGAGCGCTCTGAAAGCAGCAAGAACCGCGACCGACCAAAGAATGAAGGCCAAGTAAATGTTGGAGCTGGTTTCTTTGATTGAGTACACTTGCGTCACAATCATGACCAACAACATGTTACTCAAAAGCCAGAACAAAACGACTCTGGTTCTAATGTCTCTATAATAATCTTCTTCGGGAATTTCTTGCTCTGCCAAGGACTTGATGCCTCTTGGAGTTTGTCTTCTTTCTCTTAAATTGAACAAAATCTCTTCGTAGCCACTATCAATATCCATTTGCTCACTAGGAATCTCAACTTCAACAACTTCGTGACCAGACTTGTCGGTCTTAATGATGGCGCGACCCAAATCTGCTGTAGGCTGGTTTTCACCTTTTGTACCCCATGAGACATCGTGTGTGTTACAAAATGCGTAAATTTGCAATGTGCAAGTGTACAGTGGCAACATGAGGAAATACTGGAGTGAACTTGTGATGATATGCCATGGGTCCATGTAAATCACTGACATGAAAGCATAGAGACCATATGTTGAGAGCAAAGACACTATGATGTTAACAAACACTGAATGTGAAGTGTCATCAGGATTCTTGAGGGTTTTTGCAACAAAGTAGATTCCGCAGCACATAGAGTACACAGCACATATGGTGAGAATAATCATACTTGTGAAGTATAAGTGCTTGGCTCCCTGTGGTCTGTTACCCATGGAAATAATAAAAATCGAAGTCAAGTCACACAAGCAGAAATAGTTAAGGATTGTAAAGATCCAGTACCCACCATTATGTGGGATATCGTTTGTGTTTGCCAAGGAGCCAGCCAAGTAGTAGAATGCCAAGTAGAAATTTCCCAACAGGAAAAATGAGAATAACAATTGAACAAATTGGTAGATGAACTCAATATGGAGGAAGAATTTCCGCACAAACGAGTGATCAGTTCCCCAAACCTGTCTGAAGTGAAGTAACGAGTACAAAGCTGCAAAAAGAGCACCGTTAAGCCATCTTCTTCTTTGTGAAATAAATTCTGCCAATGAATCAGGAACATCAGTTTGTCCCTTAGCCTGCTTCACGTATTTCAAAACCCATTTTTCCAGCTTTTTGGCCACGAGCTCCCAACACAAAATACGGTCTTCAGCCAAGTACATATTGGCACTGAAAACATCTCTTGTGGCTGCGCCTGACAAAGTCTCACCTTTGAAATACGAACACAATGGGCCTGTACCGTCTGGATGGTTCTTCAATGCGCAATATCTGTACGCCAGCAAGGCTCCAGGCAACACGGAGACGTATCCAAAAACAGATTCCAATGGCTTGTCCAAGATATTGGACATTTTGTACTCAAAGTTCTGAGAAGCGACCAAAGGATTAAGTAAGTTGAGTCCACCTTTTTCTTTCATGGCAATAATCTCACCTGCAGCACCTGCGACGTTGGAATCGTTGTCAAATGCCTTCCAAAGGTGGTAGATAGCATCATTTGCAGGCATAGTTCCCACGTCCAAGAGCACACAGACGTTTGGATCCAAAACTGGACAAAAGGCATTGAAGAGCCAACGATGCGAGTTGATTTTCTTCTGGTTGTTTTCTTTCAAACAAAACAAAATTTGAACTGGAACTATACCTTTTTCGGCACCTTGGAATTTCAAGTCAGTATCAATTGAGACCTGTGTTGTGTATTCAAACAAGTGCGCTTTGACCTCCTTTGCGTTCACAAAAGACTTGGCGATACCATCCTGATAAACACCCATGGCGGCTAAAATCTCCAAAACGCCAGGACTGATCTTGGCACGACCATCACTCACAATCACAACCTGGATTTTTTTCCAAGCGTCAGCACCCCACACTCGCAGTCTCTGTCTTTGGCACATTTGGGTAATGTTTTTCATCACAGCGTGCATTGTTCTGGCAAAGGCCAACTCATCTTCGTTATACATTGTTATGCAAATCACAATCTGGGTTTCTCTGCCATACTTGGCCAGTCTCAACGTAAACCCGTGCTTAATAAAGTCGTCTGGGTCGGCGGTACATGCTGTGTAACGCATGAATAAGAACTCGTCATCGTCACGGCGTGGCAAGAAGCTGGCCAATTTGGTTGGGACCGGGTTCTCCAAAACCAAATTACCGCGCTCAAGCTTGAACTCTTTGCGAAGCGCCTTGTTTCTGCGCGGCTGTTGCGTAGCCGGAATCTCGGCGTACATGTTTCTGTCCAAGCTCTCTTGCTGTGACTCTCCCATGCTGCTGTTGTTCATGGCAATGATTTTCTGTCTATTGAGGTTCTCGTTGTAGTCAAACGCAGCGCTTTCTGAGTATGCCGTGTTTGACGAGGCGGTCTCTGAATATGAGGACGCGGACTGTGAGTACGAGGAGCCAAATTTCTCATTGTAGGTGTTTCTGTAGTAGTCAGACTCGCTCTTGGAGTACAGAAATGCGTCTTGATGGTCGTCGCTCACCACAGATGCACCAGCAAGCTTGTTGTTGGTCAAGTTGTTGGCCTTGGCAAACGCGGTTGAGTCGAAAATTGGCTTTGGAGGCGACAAAACGCGCGAGCTTGCTGTGGATCTTGACGTTACTGTGTGGGATCTTTTCAACGGCAGACTGTGCACCGACACGCCGTCATAAGCAGTTTCGGCGTCGTCTTCGTTATCATACTTATAGTCGTTGATGTCAATTTCTTCTTCGCTCTCGGAATTGTTGCCCTCGTAGTCCTCCATGATGATCGAGGTGTGTTTTGCACGCTTAGGCAGCTCCATTTGCGTGAACGTGGACCGTCTTGTAGGCAGTGTGTTGTCCGCGGCTTGTATGAAGTTTTGGCCCAAAACCAGCGAGTTAAACATCGTTGGCGGCGTGCTTCTGTTGAACGAGACTGCCGGCGAAAACCGGCTGTTTCTTTTGCTAGGCGTGGTGCTGACCCCTGCGGCAACTGGCGATCCAGCATCGTTGGCCGGGAACCCATTGAAATTGGTCGAGTATATCAGACGGCTGAAACGCTTTGGCGACGTGTTGGCCACCAGCGGCTCTGGCTGTGATAATGTGGACGACCGGAACGGGTTGTTGTCAAAGTCATCGTCTTCAAACGGATTAGACATTTTCGCTAAACTGCTGTAAAACTGCTTTGTTGGTATTGTCTTGTCCTGCTGTGTCTTGTCTTGTATCTCTGTGAGCTGCTTGTTTGCAATGCAATGGAGAAGTAGGAAAAACCGATTGACTTTTGAGTTTTGAGTTTTGTGCTTTGTGCTTTTTTTTTCTTCGTTGTTTGCAGTATGAAAATTCAACCACCCAAGCAGGATTGCGAATTGTTTATATATTCTTGTTATGATCTTCTGGATGCATGTTTATCTTTTGCTGAATCGAGTAATCTGGTATTGTGGGGGTGTTTGAAACTCTGATCAGATTGGGCAAAGTAGGGGGTGTGTGTTTTGGTTTAGGATCTGCTCAGAAATTCTGGCTAAGATGGAAAATTTCACGCTGATTTGCACTGGACGCAGAGCAGAATGAGGACGCAACTGGCCTAAACGCATTTTCGAGAGTGCTTCTAGCTTTGTGACTCTGGCGAGTGCGGCCCTGAGTTTGTGACTTTGTTTTTCAGAGATAGAACAAAATGCAAAACGTGAAGTCAAAAGTTGCAGAAAAAATAAAAGTAAAAATAGAATGTGAAAAAAAAACGAAAACAAACAAAAAACAAAAAACAATACAAAACCCTTGCAAAACACTCTACAAACCCTCGCAAAGGCACTGACAATCCAAAACGCTGATTTTGCCAGATATCTAAGCAGCAAAACCACGCCCAGCACACAGGTACACTCGTGTCGTCCCGTTTCCGCCCTTTTTGTACCCGATTGCGGGTTGTAGCAACCAATTACCGTAATCAGGCGTGGCTCAGATACTCACAAATTTGCACCGTTTGCTCAGCTCATATTTGCAGGTTTCCTATACAAAAAAAAAAACTGTACCATCCGGTCAGAAATTTTGTTTCTTTTCAAACTAAATTTAGAACTCCAGAAGCTAAAACCAAAAGACCAAGGTGGTTAGGCAAGGCGCCGAAAAAAGGGGAACAAGAACTGGAACCATAACCAACATTCACAGAGCAACAACCCAAGAAACCAGCGCAACTTCCACGAGTCTGTCATGAGATCGTTTATCAAATCACACAAGAAAATGGGTTCGGCTGGCAAAGAAGACAAAATTGCCAGTCCCAAAGAGATGCCCCAGAAGTTTCTTCACAAGCAACCCAGTTTTGAGCTTCTCAGCACCAACAAACCGCTCACTAACGACTCTGTGTTCTACCACACGGGCAGCAGGTCCCCAGAGTCACCACGGGTCTCTCCAACAATGTATGCACCGAAAACCTTTGAGTCATTTCCTTTGGAGACCCCAAGCAGCGTGCCACTGTCACCAAAAGTTGGCCACAAGTCTATACTAAAAATCCCCAAAAAGCTCTTGTCAAGAACGAGTCCTCAGAACGTCAAGGAAACCAAAAAAGTGCTAGGTGACCCGTTTGAGGAAGACGACCTCGACACTGGGGTGAGGAAGAACAGGGTCGTTATACAGGAAACTGCCATCACAAGCCAGGCCGCGGCTGACGACGAGTTTTACTTTGCCAAGGCGAGTGTGGACTCACAGCATGTAATGCTTGATTTCGACGGCGTGCACAAGAAACCAGACTACCCACACAGTGATATGACGCCCAACACGAGTGGACTGCAGGTCGATTTGACCAATTCAACCTCCAGCATTGAGAACATCTTGAACAAGAGGAATCGTGTGCTGGTGATCAATTTGAGCACGGACAAGCGAGCCATGATTTTGGAGAGATTGCAGAAATTCAACGACTCCAAGGAATCGGTGAGCTCCAGTGGTTCAAGAGACTCAAAGTTTTCCTTTGAACAGGATTTAAACGGGAGAAACGTTCTGATAAAATACTACAAAAACGTCACAGACACCACCAACACTTCGCAGGTTGTTGACTCTGAAACAAAGGTGATGTACGTTGACGATTTTGTACCCGACGAGTACGGCGAGGAAGATTTCAACGAAGAGGTAAACTTTTACGATGACACTGAGGCTGACGACACCGAGCACTTATTCAATCGACCGTTATTTCTGGACGACGAGGACCAGATGGTAAAGGACACCGACGAAGTCCTCGAAGAAGTGCTTGACGATGTGGGCTCGACTCATACGCCCAAAACGAACATTGAAGACATACTGCACAATTTGAACAAAATGAATTTGCAGGTAAAAACTACCGAGGCTCCAAGGGTGGAGTTGTGCGAGGATGATGTGGAAGACGGTCCTGCTGCAGATGCAGAGCAACTAGAAGTTTCTGAGCCTAAGAGTGTGGCTGAGACTGTGACTGTGACTCCAACCCAGAAAAAGCCAGCTCGATATTCTTGGCTTGACCAAAAACCAATAGATGCCTACTACGAAAAAGACACTATCGACGAGTACTTTGGCGATGATGACGACGATTTCTTGGAAGAAGTGAACGGGGTGCCCGAGGATTTCGACTTTGATTTTGAAGAAAACAGCACATTCTTCCAAGCAGACCCACAGCATATCAACCCAATGTTCAGATCAAACAGCTACTCAAAGAAGCCAAGAGCCGGTGTCGAAATAACTGTTCCGCAAAACAACACCTTTGTCACGACTAGCAGAAAAGTGACGCTTTTCAACACCCGTCCAAACAGCAAAGAGTCCGGCGAAAGCAAAAACGAGTTGGAGGATCTTCTATCACCCATTACTGAGAGCTCAGAAAGAGCCGCGTAGCCAGTTTCTCAGGGCTTCGCGTGTACACGAACACAACGTTGACCGTTAGTGCTCAAATAAAAGTTTTGTCATGTATCCACATTGTAAACTACACTCCCATGCTGGGTTTCCGATATAGGGCTCGTAACCGTAATGTACCAAGAAAAAAGAGGATCTGAGACTCAGAGAAAAAAAAACGAAAAACTAATCCGCAAAAAAACAACGACTGCTACTGTTTTTAACAAAGCAGCAGAACTACACTTAAACCACATTTTTGCAGAATGAGCGTTTCATTCAGATCCAAGACAAAGACAAACTCGTTTCAGGCAGACATTGCCCACATGATGGAGGCAATTGGCTTTGACAACATATTGCCTGAGACGCTAGACACGATTGAAGAAATTGTCATAACTTATCTTGTGGATATCTTTAACGAGGCTACGAGATCCGTGGAGTTGCACGGCAGACCAAAAGTGAAGTTGGACGATTTCCGGTTTGCCTTGCGGAAAGACAAGGAGAAAATGAACAGAATTGACGAGTTGAACCGGACGTTCAAACTTATTGACGAGAACAAGAAGACATTCAACTCAAAGAACGATTACAAGACTTTGAAGATGATAACTGACACGACGAACGTCGCCGGAATCACGGGGAAAGTGGGCAAAAGCAGTCGTAAAGGTATGAAGTACAAGAAAAGAGGCAGAAAACCTCTTCCTAAGAACGACAAGCTGAAGTCACCGAGCAAAGTGGCAGACACCCAGACTCCGGGAAACGGGGACGATATGGATGATCTTTTCTAGATTGGAGCGCCAGCCTTAGGAAGCTACGCGTTTTGGGCCAACCGCACTGCAGCAGTCTTGTATTATAGAGGAAAATTAATGGAAGTTCAGGAGTTACAACCGTAGACGTTGCTGCTAGATACATAGCATATATACGCGCACTTCAGCGATATATCATTTTCTAAGCCCGGGTAACCTTTTTTGCAAGCTCTAAAAAATTTTCGTTGACCAGACCAAAAATAAATCGGAAACCACGAAGTGAAAAGTACAACCGCGAACTATGCCTAGAAAAGCAGAGTTGTTGAAGTCACTCACTAGAGGCCGCATAAGGGCCTCTATGAACAAATACAATCTTTTCAACTTGTACAAAAAAGCAAGACCAGATTTCAGAAGTTTAACGTTGTACCAACAGAAGTGGTTAGCTAAAAACGAAACCAGAGCATACCACGGAGAGCATTTGACAGAATCAAGATGGCAGACAGTGTTTTCGCCAAGTTTGAAGAGTGTGGCTCAATTGGATGCTTTGCAGAAACAAGAAGAAGGTGTCCCTATCCGGAAAACGCCTATCCAATTGCAGACATACGCAGTGTTGGAGAAGAGATTAGATTTTGCTTTATTCAGAGCCATGTTCGCATCTTCCATTAGACAAGCTAGACAATTCATTTTGCACGGTGAGGTGAAGGTCAATGGTGTGACAATCAAGTCGCCTGGGTACGAGTTGAAAGCCGGAGACATTTTCAGTTGCAGTCCTGAGAAAGTTTTGTTTGCATTGGGCAGAAAGAAGCCGGAGTTGAAAGAAAGTGTTGAGATCACTGCAAAGCAGATCACCAAGTGGAACGAACACGTGAAGTCTGTGTTGAACGACGAACAGAAGCAGGACGCATATGTCACAAAATATTTCCAGTCTTTGAACAAGGAAAAGCAACAAAAGATTGTGGAACAGATGAAAGACTCTACCAAGGTTGACCCAAAGCAGAAGATTGTGCAGGACGCCGTGACCACAGCCGTTAGCAAGGCCAAGTCTTTGAAAGAGGGTGAGCTGTTGAGCGAAGAGATCTACCAGGAAAAATACGGCTTGAATAAGGAGATCACAAGCAAATTATTTTCCATCTACAACATAGTCGTTGAAGAGTTCCACAAACAAGAAGAATTATTGACGAAAGACACCAAGCAGATTGAGCAGCTTGTGATTGAATTGCTCACAAAGACCGAGTCTTCGAAAAAATTGAGAGAGATCAAGCAGTTATGTTTGGAGATCAATAGAACTTTGTCAGATCCTAGAGCATCAGAAGAGGGTATCGTTGATCCAAGCGTGAAGGAGCATATTTTGAACAGCTTGAAAAATCAAAGACACCAAGCTTTACCAGTGAAGGAGGTGTTGGCAAGTGACAACATCAGTGAGGCTTTGTCCAAGTTCAAAATCACATTGCCATTCCAAAAGCATTTGTTTGGAAGACAGAAATCGAAAAAGCCATACTTCACGCCATGGGAACCACGTCAATTTTTGGCTCCATTCGCCATTTTGCCACACCATTTGGAGATCTCTTTCAAAACGTGTCATGCAGTCTACTTGAGAGACCCAATTGCCAGACCGGGTGAATCCGAAGTTATCTCTCCATTCGACACCTCTGTGCACGGAAGAGCTTATATGTACTATGCCAGAAAGGGCAAATAAAGCTTGTAAATAAATATTATGCTACTAGTCATTGTAGTGTTTGTTGTACGAGGCAGATCCACTCGTGTGTTCCCAGTGCTCGACAAATAAATCGAAAAACAAAACGAAGTGAACAGAAAACTGTGCCGAAAATCGGCCCGACCAAATTTTCACATTTTTCAACAATTCTCCAAAAAAAAAAAAAAAAAGTAACTCGTTAATACTGCAATATATTCTAATCTGCCATGGCAAGACTTGTGAGCAGTGCGTGGAAATTACAAAGAGTCTCGCTGAGAAGACTCTTGAGTCCTGTGGCTCGTCACTCAATTTACAGAAACCCGGCTTTTGTGGCTCCGATAACCGTTGGGGTGAATGCAAGATACTTTTCGTTCAGCTTGTTTAAGAAGTCAGAGGATGTACCAGAAGAAGTCGCTAGTGCTGCTGCAGATGCCACCAACACTACTGCCGCTGCTGCTGTGGAAAGCCAGAAGGTTCCTCTATCAGAAAACATCATAGACAAGTTGCCAAACATGGATCAGCTCTCTGAGCCAGTAAGTGCTGTGAGCACTGCTGTTTGTGACCACATTGGGTACTGTAGTGAGGTTGGATTGGCCAATTCGTGGATCTGGCCAAGCGATTTTCTTGTCAGATCACTTGAGGCCGTGCATTTGGGACTTGGGATTCCTTGGTGGGGATCTATTATCTTTGTGACTATTGCTATAAGATTGTGTATGGTGCCATTCTACTTGAAAGCAGCAGATGCTTCTGCAAAAATGAGCCACATCAAAGGTGACATGGACTTTTTGAACGAACAAGGAAAAATGTACGCCAACGACCCAGACATGTCGCAGAAGTTGGTGATGAAAAGATTGGAACTTTTCAGACTGAACAAGATCAAGATGAGACACATGTTTGCGCCATTGATTCAAATCCCGGCAGCTTTTGGTATGTACACAGCATTGAAAAGAATGTCTGACCTCCCTATTGACGGATTCGCAAGCCAAGGATTGCTCTGGTTCCAGGATTTAGCTGCTACAGACCCTTACTTGGGTTTGCAAATCGTCACTGCGGGCTCATTCATAATGTTCATGAAGCTTGGTGGGGAAACAGGCGCACAACAAATGAACCCAATGATGAAGAAAGTTTTTACGGTGTTGCCATTGGTCTCGATTCCACTCACGATGTACTTGCCATCTTCTGTCGTTTTCTACTTCTTCACCAACTCGATTTACTCCATTTTCCAAACAATGATGTTGAAGTCCCACGCCGTCAGAAACTTTTTCAACTTGACCTCGATCAAAAAGCCGGACCCAAAAAAGCCTGTTGTGTCGCAAAGTATGAAAGACATGTGGGAAACTGCTAAAAAAGATGCAGAGGCCAAGAGACTCATCAAGGAGAAGGAGCTCGAAGTGAAAGCCAACAGAGATAAGCTCAAGAAGTCGAACAACAGACTCGTTTCCAGAGAGGAGTTTGAGAAAAACTATAAGAAATAAGCTTTGTAAATATTAACTGAACTTTAGTATCGTAGTGAAAGGTGTAGGGTTGAGCTGTCTGGCCAGTCTGGCCAGTCTGTCACAGTCTGTCTTTATACGTAAGAAACTAAGCACTCTACACTCAAGAAAAAGCATATCTAGTTATAAATACCGATAAACTGACAAAAGTCCTCTAAAAATTTCAAAACAAACTCGGCAGTTTTACGTGCAGTGCAGTGAGTGTCTTTCACACTCCCATATCTCAGTGCGTCGTCCACTTTACACATAAACTCTTCTGAAGCTCATAGGCGCGACCTCCGCTGCCATTTCTGGCACACCGCCACCATCGCTTTTTATTGTAGCGCTATTATTTTCTTTTCGCTAAATTCTTTCCGCTCTGTCGCCTTTTTTGCTGTAGTTTCTTTTTAGCCCGTACTCGAGTTCCCTCGGATTTTCGCTTATCTTTTGAAAACTTTGCGGGGTGAAATTGCAGTTCACCCCATTTTTGGTATGACTGTTTTTCAGATACTTCCATTTAATTGCAAAATCGTCATCAAACCAAAAAAAAAAATCGCAAAACTATTTGAACTATCAGAACTAGAGCAATTAATATGTCTGAAGGTTTAAGAAAACAGTTTGCTAAAGCCAAGGCAGAGCAGAGACCTGCACTTGTCACTTTCATGACTGCTGGTTATCCAAGAATTGAAGATACGGTCAATATTATGAAAGCTTTCCAAAAAGGTGGTGTCGACGTTATCGAACTCGGAATGCCATTTTCAGATCCAATTGGTGACGGTCCTACTATCCAAATGGCAAACATCAAGTCCTTGGATAATGGAACAACTTTGGCCCATGTTTTTGAGATGGTCTCGAGTGCCAGATCCCAAGGCGTTACTATTCCAATTGTTTTGATGGGTTACTACAATCCAATTTTGAAATATGGAGAGTCCAAGTTTTTGGCTCAGTGTGAGAAAGTGGGCGTCAACGGGTTCATCATTGTTGATTTGCCTCCTGCTGAAGGTGCTGGTTTCCGTGAGGGATGCAAGAAACACAACTTGAGCTTTGTGCCATTAGTCACCCCAGCCACCACCGACGACCGTATCCAGGCATTGTCTAAGATTGCTGACGGTTTCATTTATGTGGTTTCAAGAATGGGTACCACCGGTGCCACGGGCAAGCTTTCTGAGGGTATTGCAGAGTTGATAACCAGAATCAGAAAGAACATGTGTGACTCTTCTATCCCATTGGCAGTCGGTTTTGGTATCAGTACCAGAGAGCACTTCATCTCGGCTGGAAGCAGCTCTGACGGTGTTGTCATTGGAAGTAAGATTGTCTCTCTTATCGAGAAGGCGGAATCCCTGGATATTCCTGAGATTGTTGAAAAGTACGTCAGAAGTATTGTCACTGGCCCAGAGACCATCAAAACGCCAGAACCTGTTACCGGGTGCAAATGCGGATCAGAAAAGCAGAGCACAGAGTCTGTTGACAAAAAGTTGCTGGGTTTCTTTGGCAATTTCGGAGGTCAGTACGTTCCAGAGGCCTTGCACACCTGTATAGACGAGCTTGAGAAAGCTTTCAACGACGCTGTGAAAGACCCAGAGTTCTGGAAAGAGTTCAGATCGATGTACTCGTACATGGGCCGTCCAAGCTCTTTGCACAAGGCTGAGAGACTCACTGCCGAAGCAGGTGGTGCCACCATTTGGCTCAAAAGAGAAGACTTGAACCACACGGGTTCGCACAAAATCAACAACGCCATTGCACAAGTAATTTTGGCCAAGAGATTGGGCAAGAAGTACGTGATTGCTGAGACAGGTGCTGGCCAGCACGGTGTTGCCACTGCCACTGCGTGTGCCAAGTTTGGTTTGAAATGCAGAGTTTTCATGGGTGCTGAAGACGTCCGCAGACAAGCTTTGAACGTTTTCCGGATCAAGCTCTTGGGCGCCGATGTTGTTCCAATCACCAACGGTACTCAGACCTTGAGAGACGCCACCTCTGAGGCTTTCAGATACTGGGTCTCACACTTGGAGGACACCCACTACTGTGTAGGTTCCGCCATTGGGCCTCATCCATACCCTACGTTGGTTAGAACGTTCCAAAGTGTCATTGGGCAAGAGGTGAAAGAAGAGTTCAAAAAATTGAACGACGGCAAGTTGCCAGATGCCGTTGTTGCTTGTGTCGGTGGAGGCTCCAACAGTACTGGGCTTTTTGCACCATTTGAAAATGATTTGAGTGTCAAGATGCTTGGTGTTGAAGCTGGAGGGTCTGGAATCGACTCTGGGTACCACAGTGCCACTTTAACCGCCGGTATTCCTGGTGTTTTCCACGGTGTCAAGACCTACGTTTTGCAAGACGAAGAAGGCCAAATCCACGACACGCACTCGGTGTCGGCTGGTTTGGACTATCCAGGTGTTGGTCCAGAGTTGGCCTCCTGGAAAGACAACGGACGCGCGGAGTTTGTGGCGGCCACAGACGCCGAGGCCTTGTTGGGCTTCAAGCTCTTGAGTCAGTTGGAAGGTATCATTCCAGCCTTGGAGCTGTCGCACGCCATTTATGGCGGAATGCAGTTGGCCAAGAGATTGGGCAAGGGCAAGAACATTGTGATCAACGTCTCCGGCAGAGGTGACAAAGACGTGCAAAGTGTCGCTGAGGTCTTGCCAAAGCTTGGTCCAGAAATTGGCTGGGACTTGAGATTCGAGCAAACCTGAGCCGCGCCAACTCAGCGTTTATGCCTTAATTAAATACACCAATGTTTGTTTCCGCTGGGAGCTTTAATAACAGCCGTACGGTAGTAGAAGGTACTAGAAGGTACTAGAAGGGACTAGAAGGGACTAGAAGGTAGAAACACCCAAACTTTGGCCGATTCTGGTCGCGTAAAACGTGAGTCTGGATCACCAGTATCCTCGCCTTGCCAAACTAATTAGGAACTAAAACTGCATTTTTGCATTGTTTGCACCGTTTGCCGATTCCGCTTTGGGGAACATCATTGCACCAAAAAGTTGTCTTTTGGGCAATACGATAACTCTTTGATTGCACTTTTGGAAAAAAAACCCTTTAGCTAAAAAACCCTTTAGCTTGGTGCCATGTCAGATATCATCTCTCTTCAGCGGGAAAACCTTCTCAGGCACTTAGCGGCCGTAAAGACACCAAACAACTTGAAGTTTCTCGTTTTGGATGAATCGACAGAGTCTCTCGTTAACTTTATCATAGATAGACGAACGTTGTTGAAAAATGTTACAGCTGTCCAGAGAATTGACCAGCAAAGAAACAGTCAGCCAGACATGGACGCTGTGTATATAATAGACCCTACCAAGTTCTCTTTGCATTGTCTCAAGGCGGACTTCAAAGTCGTGCCACCACGGTACAGGTCAATGTTTGTTTATTTACTTCCTAGCCCATCGGTCGAACAGATAATCAAAAATTTTACGGACAACAACGTGAATCCAGTTTACAAGTTGATCAGAGAGATACGGGTCTTGAATTTCAACTACTACCCCATGGATGGGAACTTTTTCTTGGCCAACGTGGATACCACTCAGAACTATGTTGAGCCAAACATGAAAGTATTTGACGAACCAGATCCAATAAAGTTGAAAGAGAAGCTGGCGGAGCTCAAGAAGCAGTACATCGATATCAAAAAATACAACATGTACTCAATGCAGACATTCTACAACCCTGGTTTCAGAAATTTGATCAATTACCAAGTTGACCAGATTGTCAACTCGTTATTGAACATATGCATATTGACTAACGAGTACCCAACTATTCGTTACTACTCGCCAAGAGTGCTGTTGAACGAAGCAACCAGAGCTTGCAAGCTCATTGCCTCGAATTTGCAGGCCAAAATTGACGATTATAGTCGTCGCCACCCAGATTTCACGCCATCTAGTGAATCGACCACGTTGCTCGTCACAGATAGAACAATGGACTTAGCACAGATTTTTCAACATGAGTTCACATACGAAAGCATGCTCTATGACTGGATTCCAAAGAACCAGCTCAATACCAAAAATCAAATAATTTTCTATCAAACTAAGAGCGAATCCGGCATGGTAGGGGAGAAGTTGTCTAAACTCGATACTAAGGATCCTTACTTCATAAAATACAGACACATGCACATAAGAGATGCCTTTGAAACCGTCGGTAAGGACATTCAAACATTCCTTGATGCCAATCCTACCATGGTCAATAAGGACCAGGAAGTAACTGCCAGTGACTTGTTGCATATTGTTGCAAACAGTGCCAGCTTTGACAATGAACGTCGATTGCTCACGTTGCATAAGCAAATGATCGAAAGAATGCTCACGGTCAATCTGGACTTAGGGTTGATGGCAGTCTCCAACTTCGAGCAGATTTTGTTGGCAGATGGGCACGACATTGAAGGAACAAGACACAAGTGGCTGAAGTTGACACTGGATCTCATTGAGATTCTACTCCAAATGAATGAAAAGAACTACGATTTGACACATAAGATCAGAGTCATTGCCATTTACTGTTTAAAGAAAAAAGACGGTGTCATGGAAAGCGATTTGAACAAACTCCTCAAATTTATCGGTGTTGTCAAAGACCGCGAAGTCAAAATGTGGTTAGACTTTTTCCATAATTTAGAGATTTTGAATCACAGAACTTTAAAACCTAACAAACTGCCAAGTGAGTATGGTACCTACAATGACCAGAACTTGAATACGTCAAGATATATTCCAGGTATTGCGCAAGTGATTCAAAACATAGATAACAAGATCTCTTCAGAGTTAGAAGAGTTTCCATACATAAATGAAGCTTTGAACTTCATTGAAGAGCAGCCAGTAGCAACCACCAAAACGTCTTTGAAGAGTGATAACCTTAAAGCAAGTTGGTACCCACGTGCACATACCAACAGAAAGAAGGGTAAAATGATTGTTTATTTTGTTGGAGGTGTGACAACAGGTGAGTTACGGGCCTGCGAAGAAGTGGGCAAAAAGTTGCTGAAAGACATTATTGTAGGGAGTGAAACCCTCTTGGTGCCGAATGAAACGCCTTTCAACGTGGCTAACTTGAAAAATAGCCATGTTGAAGAGTTGAATCCTTGGATCATTGCTAGTTTGAACAAAGTATCAGTGGACAAAGCCCCTTCATACTTGTTTGAACTGGGCCTTAAACAGCCGCAAAGACCTCAGCATGGTACTGTTCCTAGACCTGGCAATCCTGGTGTATCTGACCGTATCAGTGATCATCATTCACAACACAAAGGACACGCTTTTGGTCATAAATTTGGGCCTCTGCACAAAAGCTCGGATCCTAATAAGCCAAAGCCAAACTTAGATATGCCAATAGGTGCAGAGAAAAAGAACAAATTGTCGAAGTTGATCAAAAGAAAGTAAGTTCAGGGTGAACTATTAATAAACTATTCAATATAAACACTGTGGTCATGCAAAGTTGTAGCGCGATTTTGATACAAAGCCTAAAGTCTGTGTAACTTGATGCTTGCCATATTTATATGTAGCATTGGCAAATTTTCCATTATCACTATTTACATCTATCATACAATCAGCTAAAAAGCCATGTCCTTAATGTCGTAGACCACTCTCTTTGTTTTGTTCCGTTTCTGTTTCTTTTTCTGTAGTACGCCTCCTGCGCTGGTAACCTTTCTCCATCTGCCTTTCTCTCTGTCTGTCATAAAATCAATAGCACCATCACTCTCTTCGTAATTTTCTTCGGCGTACTTCATCCGTTGTATTCTCTCCTTTCTATTAGACCATCTCTGTCCCATTTTGTCTTCCTCCTCCTCCTTCGGCTCCCACTTAGACTTCAATATACGTCTCACAGCCTCGGGACTGACCCTAAAATACTGTCCTAGCTGTGTGTTGTTCAACTCTGGTCTAACTTGTTTCAAGTACTTGATCGAGTTCATGTCATCTCGCGAGATTTTTCTGTTAGGGTTCCAGCCAGAATCGCCAAACTTTTCCTTAAGTGCCACTTTCTGCTTGTACCACTCTGGAGCATTAGGATCTTTCAAAATTTCCTTTACTGGTCTTTTCTGCGGTTTTATTGAGTTTATTATGTTGATCATTTGTCGCGGTGATAATGGGCCTGTACTAGGCTTTAATTCTGTATTTTGAGTCTTCTTGTCATTCAACTTCTTGTCTTCTAAATCGCTATCATTCCCGCTTACCACGTTAAACTTCTTGCTGCTAAAATTTCTGAAAAAAAGTGAGCCAGTGGGCACCCTATGGTGTCTCCCTATAATCATTCGTAGGCTCATCATCATATAAAAACGGCACTCATAAATTTTTATTTGTGAGATGCGAGAAAAAAAAATATTTTTTTTTGATTTATGCGGAGCTTCACTGTCTGTTGAAAATTGTGGTAAGGGTGTTCAAACATCCGTGCACACAGTGTTGTAGTATAAACAAAAATCCATTATTGATTTGCAGATTATACTACCCACGGGGCACAACAATGAAGATTTTAAAATTGCCGTGGCTAGAACACCAGGAGCAGCGCAAAAAGTTTGAAATTTACTCTTTGAGTGTATCTCCAGATGGCAAGAGGCTTGCTAGTGGTGGTTTAGATGGGCACGTTAGACTATGGCTGGTTGAGACTATACGACAATTTGCAACAAACCCCAACAAAGAAATCGACAAGTCCGAATGCATACCTTTGTGCAGTATGTCAAGGCACTCTGGTGCCGTTACAACTGTAAAGTTTTCTCCTAGTGGACGTTTCTTGGCCACTGGATCAGACGATAAAGTTGTTTTAATTTGGGAAAAAGATGAAGACTATATACCCACAATGAATACGGGTTTTGATAGCGATCATGATAAAGAGCACTGGGTGGTTCGAAAAAGATTAGTGGCGCATGATAACGATGTTCAAGACATTGCTTGGTCTCCTGATAGTAATTTGCTCGTAACTGCCGGGTTGGACAGAAGTATCATTGTGTGGAATGGAACAACATTTGAAAAAATTAAAAGATTTGAATTGCACAACTCCCATGTCAAAGGAGTAGTGTTTGATCCTGCCAACAAATATTTTGCTACAGCTAGTGACGATAGAAGTGTTATAGTGTTTCACTGTCATAGAAGTATTCAAAATGAGACAACTTTTCTGGTTGAACTGAGAATTACCAAGCCATTTAAGTCTAGTCCCTTAACCACATATTTTAGAAGACTCCTGTGGTCTCCTGATGGTCAGCACATTGCTGTTCCAAATGCTGCCAATGGCCCAGTGCTGAGTGTATGTGTTATAAATAGAGGTGATTGGAACAGTGATATAAGTCTTATAGGCCATAGTGCACCAAGCGAGGTGGTCAAGTTTCTGCCAAGACTTTACCGGCCGGATCCTGAATTTGACGATGTTCCGAAGTCACCAGACTCGTTAGCTTCAGTCATTGCAACTGGTGGACAAGACAAAACATTGGTTGTTTGGAAAACTAATTCGCCCAGACCATTGTTGATCGCGAATGATATGGCTTTCAAGACTTTAAGTGATATGGCTTGGAGTCCAGATGGACATATCTTATTTGTGAGTTCTTTAGACGGCTCTATCACTAGCTTTTTCTTTGAGAAAGACGAGTTAGGAAAAGAAGTTCCATTGATAGAAAATGACAAGTTCTTGCATAGGTACGGTGCTGAAAGTGATGCCAAAGTATTTCCGGAAAGTGTCTCTCAGCTTTTGCTTGAGAGCAAAGTTGAGCAAAAACCAAAAGCTGGCTTTGTCATCGATAAAAGAATGGATAGCTTAATGGACAAAACTGTCAGCAAAAAGCAGCATACAAAAAAACAAATATCATCCACCAGTGCCTCAAAGGCCCCAAAACTAATGAAACAAAACGTTCTGATTACAAAGAGCGGGAAAAAAAGGGTTGCTCCTACTCTTTTAACATCAGTTAGTAGTAGCATCAATAAGCAAGCCACAGAGTTGATATCAACATCTAATACTAATGAACTTGAGAAGTCTCAGAAGCTGTTTTTATCTGTACCACTTTACCTGTTGGGCAAACTGGGCATAAAGTCATTGGTTTGGGGTGTTAGGGAACACAAACAACATGAGTCAGAAAATGAAAGTTCAGCTTCTGTTGAAATGAAGAAAAAGCCGATTCTGAGAATGAGAAAAATAGTGGATTATCCTGAGTTTCTTCTTGATCTCATCACGAACTCATTACAAAACATCGCTTATGTCAATTACGCTAGTTATACTGGAAACAGTAGCAGTTCGTTGGTAATTCCTTGTTATACTGACTTGAAGACCCCACAACTTTCTTTACACATACAGAACAACTATGAAGAAGATAAAAGCGATGATACTGAAACATTTACAAGAGTTGTCAGTACAGACTTGCTGGAACTGAAAAGATTTGAGGTTTTTTTTCCTCTGAATATAATCAACGGTGTGGCAATGCCGGAAATGAGTATCTGGATTTTGGCTCTGGACGTTGGGAATCTTCACTTTTTAAGTTTTGAAGGTAAGATCGCATTTCCTAAGCTTGAAGTAGGCGGAAATATTTGCGTGTTGAGGGTGTCCAAGACTCGTTTGCTTGTTGTTGTGCACACTGGTATTTGTTTAGTTTGGGATCTTAGAAAATTTGAACAGGTAGCAAAGTGTTCATTGGCACCGCTCATAAATCAAGCCTCCAAAAAAGCTCAAAACTTGAAAGTCACTTCTTGTGAGTTGAATCTGGATGATTTACCGGAGGTGGATGTTGATGACCAAACTTATTGTTGGTCTAGTGACTTGAGCTGTTGGCATATTAAGGTTTAAAGTCTTTGTATTATAATGTACTTGCTTATATTAACTCACGTAGTAAGATTGTCAGAATATTGATTTCCATTGATATCCCGTTTGGCGCCTTTAATCATTATTGCTCATTTATAATCGTCCCAATGGAGAAATGTAAAAGTATTAGTTTGTTTCCTTATACTATACTATACGTTCAAAGTCACTTAATTGTACTATATCCATTGATGTGCCGCTACTTTGTTTGTGACACCACAGGAAAACTATTTATATAATGATCATACTACTTTCAAGCTGGTATCTCAACAGAAGCTATGTGGAATGATCAAACTTTCAGCAGCCTTATTTAAGCTATATCAATCAGTGCCTACATTATTAAGCTCTTACGTAAATGGCCGCGTGGTCTAGTGGTATGATTCTCGCTTTGGGTAGCGAACTTAAGTCAACTTAAGTATCATCTAAATATGCGAGAGGTCCAGGGTTCAATTCCCTGCTCGGCCCATTTTTTTTTTTTTTGCTGCGGTCAATTTTTTGGATGAAAGACTAACGATGAAAAACATATAGTTCAGCTGATTTTGGATTAAATTTACTCAATCTCTTGGAGAAAAGCCTACCTATGGGGTACAAAACCCAACTATTACTTTTGAGATACATTTATTATAATTCAAAACTTATATTTACTTGATATGGTTCTAGATCTACCAGAACTGAGTTTTGCATTATCAAATTCGTTCTCTCTCATTCTCCATACATATCAGTTTCTCCTGGCGATATCTGCCGCTTGGTAGTCCATGAAGAAAAATTTGAAACCTGTTTCTATGAACAATGCACCAAAGAAATCTATAAGCATGCAAGCAGTCAATTTGAACTTAAATTCATCAGACATCTTGACAAATTTCAAAGCTTCATTCAATTCTGGGAAAAACTCTGTCGACCCAGAGAACGCCAAAAATGCCACACCTAAAAGCCCATAGTACATACCTTTGTTGTCTCTAATATTCTCTTTAAATGGCGCGCCAATGTAGTTGACGGCAAAGGTAGAAACTTGTTGAATCAATTGAATTAAGAAGATACCGGTGTTCAATAAAGAAGGCTCAAATGTCTTGTCAAGATCAACTTGTGGTTCTCTTGGTTCTAATTTATAGATCTCCAAAGTAATGTAAATCAACGTGACAATGTGAATGAAAAATTGTCCTAAAATTGAGCCCATGGTGTACGTGTTGAAAATACCAGGTTGAGGACGCTCTTTGGATAATGCTTGAACTGGTTTACCTTTAGAAATACTCAAAAAGCAAACCGACAATAAGATTCCTGAAGAGGTAATTTGACCGTCACCAAACTTGACACCTGCCAAATAAATCACAGACAACGAGTAGGCACTGATCAAGCAGTTCAAAGCTAAAATTTTGTACATTTGGATAGTCGAAACCAATGCGCAACGTCCTTGGCGGATAACATTTGTGACCGCCGAGACATTTGCCAACTTTGAGGTGAAAGGTGCTGCAACGGAAGCGTCTCCCAATTTCAATGTTGGCGCCTCTTCTTCAGACTCTTCTTCTTTCAATGTGTTCATCAACTGCTCTGCAATGCCACCAGCTGGGCCCTTTGATCCTGATGCGTTAGAATCAGTGTTTGCAGCAGACTCAATCATAATCTTGCGTCTTTGTTCTTCGGTAATGGTGATACCGCGTTTTTCCATAGCTTCAATGTAATGTGGGTTTCTCTTTCCTGGTGGATACAAGTGCGCGATTGGCTTTGGAACAACCGGTACAGGTTGATTCCATCTTGCCATCAATTCACATTGTTTCTCATAAACTTTCTGTTGAGCAGATAACTTTCTGTTTTCTTGCATTTTTTCCATACCTTCTTTAGTTCCATTCAATAAAGCAATACCAACATGCGCTTGTTTGAGAGCACCAACATCGTTAGTACCATCACCGCACATGAGTGTGTTATAACCCATGTTTTTGTAACTTGTCACAAGGAATTCTTTTTGAGCAGGAGAAGTACGAGCATAAACCCATGTGTGTCTGATCAACTTTCTCAAATCTTTATGGTGCATCAATTTTGCCAAAGCATATCCTGTAATACAAATATCGTTACTGGTAATGAGGTCCAAATCAAGATCATTTTGTACGTCAAAAGGAATGATTTTAGTCTCATCAACGTCACGCCAAACCAAATGACCTTCTTGAATATGATCGTACTCCTCAGATGAATCTAAAATCATTGTTCTACGTTCAACAATACCAACTTCTTTAGCGACATGAACTGCCGTCAATGGGTTATCACCAGTGATCATGACACATCTATGAGAAGAGTTTTGCAACATTTTAATACTTTCAATAGCATCATCTTTCATTGGACAATGGAAAACAATAAATCCACCAAATGATAACTTGGTCTCAATGTCTTCTCTCTTCAATCCGTTCAACTTAGCTTGAGTGTTGACGTTATCCAAATATTTGTAAGCAAGTGCCAAAACTCTTGAGCCTGATCTGGTGTATGATTTGTAAACTTCTTCGTAGTTAGCTGGAGCATTAACCAATCTTGTTTTAATTGTTTCTGGTGCACCCTTAACAGATACAAGTGTCTTGTTTGTACTTGAAATGAACGAGACAGTCGATGATCTCTTCAAACTAGAACTGAATTGGAACCGTCTTAAAATCTTGATCTCGTCTTTTTTCAATTTTTCAGCCTCTTTTTCGCTCACAATGTCGTTTTTGGTCAAATACTTCAAGTCTCTCTCAACAGAATTTTTCTTGTGGTCACTTAATTTCCAGCCACTAGCTTTCAACGTTGCCTTTTCCATTGGGTCACCAACCAAGTCTCCGTCATCTAATCTAACCAATGCATGTGCAGATCCCAATATGTAGTTAACAACACCTGGAATGCCTTCGTCAAAACAGTTGTGTAAATAACGGGTTTCAGTCTCATGGAATCCCGCAAGACCTTCAAAGACCAAATCTTCACCCGTTAAAGTACCAGTTTTATCAAAACAACAAACGTCTAAACGCCCTGCTAATGGAATTCTGAATGGCTCTGTACAGTAAATGTAAAACTTACTCAAAGCTGCTAATGAGCTATTAACAGCCATCGTCAACTCCATTGGCAATTCAGGAGGAACAACAGAGGTAATGATTAAAATACAATCCAAGATCAATTTGTCCTGTTTACGACCCATACGCGTACCCTCTAACCAAACATATCTGGAGGCTACGATAGCAAAAATCAATAAGAACAAAATGAAGTACAAAGACTCCTTGTTACCAACGGAGACTCTCTCCGAGCTGAAAATCATGACTCTGACCAATGAACCCTGTGAGGTCTCAAATCCAGTCTTAGAAACGATTGCCAATACACCATTATCTGGAGGATTTGGAACATGTGATTCAAAAGTAGTCGATTGCGTAATTTGTAAAATCTTGGTTCCACCATGTAAAATAGAGTTTTTGTCTAAGCCGTTGGCGTCAAATACATCAGAGTCTGGTCTTAATTGAATGGATTCCTTCAAAAGTGGAGTACTCTCACCGGACAACATAGCTTCGTTAACAATAGCAGTACCACTGATAAGAACTAAATCACAAGGAACAGACGTTTCATCGGTGTTTCTAACAATCGATACCAAATCATCTGGCAAAAGTTCGTTTGTAGGAATACGCACCCATTTGGAATTACGATAAACCCAAACATCAAAAGGTTTTATACCCATGCTTTGAAACTCCATCATTGTAGATCTTCTTTGGAAAACAGTTGTAAATTCAAAAGATACCAACATGAACAAGTTGAACAAAGAGTAATACCATGACTCATCCATCATCCATAAAGCAACACAAAAAACTTGAAATACAAAAAAAGGTGCAACAGCATGCTCTTTGAATAATTCTGTTAAGGTTGGGACTGGAATATCAAATTTGTTTTCACCGTACAGTTTAATGTAAGTTTGAATCTCTTTAGACAAACCTTTTGAATGCTTGAAGTGTTTGATGGTGACACTTGGATCATCAATAACAAATTGTGGCGGATTGAATGAGCCAGTTGTAGCGTCATACAAAAATCTTCTTTGCTGGAAAATAAAACTAACCTGTGTTTCATCAGTATCTTTAAAATAGTTGCGGTGAACTTCCACAATGGAGCCAACACCACGGTTAGTCATTGGGTGTATCAAAATATGACTAGCTTCAACAATAGACTTAACCTCTGTGTAGTTGAACTTGGCATCAATGTTGATATTCCAGTGTGGCACAAGGTATACCAACAAATGAGTGGAAATCAATCCCATCAAATACACAAAAGTCCACTCTTGTCCAACAATGTACTTGTCATAGTGGTTGTAGTAAATGTTGAAAAAAATTGGATAAAATATCAAGTATGGATAAGTAGATGGCTTACTAAGAAGTGACCGAGGTCTAAGGAGTTGGGTAGTCTCTATCCCGTAATCCCTTGAGACCAAACGTGCTTCTTTAGTCATGTTAAGTTCTCAGTATTTCTTGCACTTTTCGTATCACTGGGTCGAACGTAGTAGTCAATCAAGTTTTTCTTTTGGTGTTACTGATACGTTTTCGTTCGAGCTGAAAATGAAAAATGGAAATTTTGCCTGTACAAAAAAATGGTTTGTTTAGCGGGAGTTACCCGAGAGGGGCGAATTCAAAAAAATAGAAAAGAAGCGAGAAATAGAAGATAGCATTTGAGTAAAGTTACGATGTTTTGAAATTGTGGGTGCTTACTAGAGGCAGTGTTCCACAAAGCCCAGAATTAACTAATTCAAAGCAAAACGTGCTGCTTGTTATAACCCCATGTTGTTTTTTTTGTATTTTGAGGTTTTTGACGACCTTTCCTTTTACGCTTACAGCAGTACCCTTTCGTTATGTATTCATTTCTCAAAGATTTTGTCCAAATAGTCAGACGGTGTGGTTTTTGGTTTTCTGTTATAGTTCGACTTTGTGCTGTAGCTCACTTTGGCAGGAAACGTAGAAGAGCTTTGGAAGAAGTCGCTTCTGGAGTACACACTGGACAAATTGGTGAGTGACGTCTCATGAACTTCGTTGTTGTTGTTGTTGTTAATGTTGCTGTTGATGTTACCATTAAGGCTCGTTTGCATCGATTTATGTTTCAGGAGAAGTTCCGCCGTTGGCGAGATAAAACTGTTTTTAGAGGCAATCATGTCCACGTCTATCGTTGCATTATTGTTCAAAAAGTCCAGGTTCATCAGCGAATTTGACCTTGTTTGAACTATCGTCAGAAAACTGCTATTGATCTCGCTATCCGTGTAAAGTGTCTGGTAAATTGGTTTGAAATTTTTGTTCCCCTGTATCTGCTGCTTACCAACGTTATAGTAGGCATTGGCGTCTTTCTCAACTGGCGTGTTATTGCTAAAATAATCTCTTTTAGCATTTCTTCTGCTGCTGATCACGTTCATAACCCAAACCACCAATAGTAAAAGCAATATTCCGCCTAGTATTGCGCCAAATACCACAAACACAAGTCCTGGTGTACTGCTACTACGGTAGATAAACGGGTTCTCCGAGGCATCGGGAATATAAATCTTGATCGACGATGTGTTGGTGTGTCTTTTCTCGATCATGGCTGATACTGGAGCAATAACAAAAGCAATGCAAATAAACAGAAAATTGCGCAATTGAAGTGAAATGTTCAGGAATTCGTGCACTTTTTGCTCTACAATGTCTGTGGAACTATATTTATTTATATGGCATTCCATCACGTGCAGAGTGCGCGATGTCATACAGAAATGGAAAAACGAAAACATTGTCAAAAAGTCTAAATGGCATCTTGTTCTTTGACTTTGTAGCACAAAATTTAAATCTGGCGGCGGCATACACTGCGACAGGCTTTTTCAGTGGAGCCCTTATTCTATCATCAAAATCATTAATTTTTTGTGTTTGCACAGCTGGCTCTGTGCACTATCACAACTGGTTCAATTCAGCCGATTGTGCGTGATACTCGTTCATGAAGTCCCTGGGTATAGGTCTAGCTTGTGAAATGGCCGCCAAAAAGGCCATGAAGGTTATTTCTATTTGAATTGTGCTCATTTTTGCTTTGTATTAATTTTGTTTTATGACTTGCTTCCTAGCTTATCCACGGATATTGTGAGCTTTATATATTGCAAAAATGTGCCGCACTTTTAGACCCGACATTATGTGTGTTGTGCGGAAGTCAGGTTTCACCAGCGAAAAAAAATAAAAATGTCTGTTTCGGTCAAATAATCAAAAGAAAGGATAAAAAATAAACGATCAGCTAAGACACAAAGTTTCCAGTCTGACACACTTTGGCAACAGAAACAGCAATGAATGAGTACATATTGGCAGAGCAGCATAGCAATGGTCAGACAGAATTTGACAACGCTGAAACAGTGGATTTGCCAGAATTGGAGGAACTTGAAATTGATGACTTGAATTCTGAGATTAACTACGATGTGATTCACTCAAACTTGATATCAAACGAAATAAGCAAGCTGAAGTACCAGCAGCACAGTTCGAGATTAAATGCCCAGCTTAATGCAAACTACTACTACAACAACGATACGGAAGTGGTTGATGATACGGACTACGGTGATGTGTATGAGTACAAATTCATTTACAACAAAAAAACATTCAATCCACCGTTGAACTTCTCGGTTGTTGAAGATGGAATATACAGATCTGGGCATCCAATACCCATCAACTTCGAGTTTTTATCCAATTTGAAGCTCAAAACGATCATATATCTTGGAGATAAGGAGGACCAATTCGAGTACTACAGCTGGATCAAAAAGCAGAAAATCGAGTTTTACTACATTAAAACAGAATCATCGTCGGAACCATTTGTTATGAACAACCCAAAATCTATAATTTCTGCGCTTCAGCTAATATTGGACAAAAGAAATTTTCCAATATTGGTCCATTCCAACAAAGGGAAGCACAGAATTGGCCTATTGATTGGTGTAATGCGCAAGATGCTCCAAGGTTGGTGTTTAAGTGGAATCTTTGATGAGTACGTCAAGTTTGCTGGAGGCAAAGGTGAAGCAGATTTGGAATTCATGGAGTTGTTTAACCCTGAGTTGAAGCTTGATGTGAAGTACAAACCCGACTTTGTGCGGTTGTCGTGATTGTCGCTAGCTTCAAATTCCATCTATTTTAGAACATAGAATGAGCAGTATTAGGTGGCAATCTGATTAGTGCTAGTAGTACGCTCATACAGATATAGAACGTTTGGACAGTCACTTAACTTTTCACTATTAAGTCGAAGAACCAAATTAACAAACGCCAAGAACGTGGAAAGAAGTTTACAATTTTGACAGCAGCTATAGGCATTCAGCTACGTTCGGCTTAAAAAAAAGATTTGCCTCAACAAAATCAAACAAATAGTATAATTATACATAGTATATCATAAGGGGCCTAGCGCGCCAGACCCCTTGGAGAGCTCTCAAGCATATTTGCATCTATGCTGTTCCTTACATCATTGTAAAACATAAATATCATAAATTTAAGGCACTAAATAAACCAAAGTAAGAAACTGTTAAACATAAATCAAACCGTAATAGAATTAAAGTCAATACCACTATTCGTACACAACGCCAGTAACTCCTGATTAAGATTCTTCAATCTTTCAATCTCAGTACATGTCAAATCTAGCACAACAAACTTGGACAACTTTGAAGAAGATGACTTACCGTTTTTCAAATTCTCGTTATCGTGTTGTTTTTTCAACTCATCCAAAGGAAGCTTACTCACCAAATTGTCAAAAGAAGTCTTGATCAAATGTCTTCTTTTCTTCTCAGAGCTCGTGTGATTATTTCTTTTTTCCTGTTCAGACAACAATCTCTTTCTGCTCTTTCTCGTTCTTGGTTTTTCCGACACCTGTTGTAGCTGGCTATCCAATCCGTATGACCCCTGAGCACTGTAATCTAAGTTGTTCTCTTTGTCCAAAAGGTTCAGGTTGCCATTGTACTCATCATCGTCGTTATTGTCGTTCACATCCATGAAATTACTCATAGTGGCACTGGATGGCCCTATGGTTTTGTCATCAACCAATAAACCGTCTAAAAACCCTTTCAATTCATTGGTTTCCGTCTCTGTCAACAAATCACTATTCAACATCAACGGCATGTCGAAAAGAGGTTTGACTTTCTCTGATCTTATATTCGAGTCTGTTGCTGCTATAACCGGGTGGGTGAAACCTTGATAACTAATAGCGCCACTATTAGGGTCATTACTAGGATCGTAGTTCATAAAACCCATAGCAGTATTCGTATCTCTTGGTGGTATTGTGTTTGCCGTATCTGGGCGTGTGTATAAAAAGTCCTGGTTGAAATCACCATACTTGTTTGTGTTCTCTTTGTATCTATTGAGTATTCTGTTGTGTTCACTCATTTCTTGTAACTGTTCCATCTCTCTTTGGACATTCACTACTTGCAATTTAGTTAATGCGTTACAAGCAGCCTCGAAATCTTCAAAAGTGAGATTGTCAAGCGAGCGAATGCTTTCATTGACCTCATTGTTATCATAGTCTAAAAGCTGTGTACTGAATTTCTTGTCTTGGAGGAGTTGGATTGCTTCCAAGTCGACTCCAATGTTTCTCTTTGGCACCTGTGAGTAAACAGCACCGTTGTCATTGTTGTCCAAAGTAAAATTCTCGTCCATGAAAGACTCGCTTTTCTGTGGGAGATTTAAATAGTTGTATTCTTGATTAATCATTGTATTGGTTGTTGCTGGTTTGTTTTGGTAGTTCAAGTATTGAAACATCTATAAAGTTTGTTAGAGCAGAAGAAGACCAAAAATTGAGGATTAAATATTAAAAGCAGATAGAAAATAAAGCAAAACTAAAAAAAAAGGACAAAAGTTGTGAATTGGATACAAATCATCAGACAGAACTTTGGTACACTTTATATACTAATCCATTCAACTTCTGAGATCAAGGCAGTTCGTTTCTTTTTCTATTTGCTTTCTCTGATTTGGTCTATTTTGACTATGATTCAAAATTAGCTTCTGATCTGAGATGTGACGTTATTCTGAAATGACAGCTGATAACGAGTTCTAAAAAGATACTAAAACTGGTTCCTTTATTTATTATTGTTTAATGCAAAAGAAACTTAAACGCCAGGATGCTAGTAGCAGAAAATAAAAGAAAAGAAATAGGAATTAAAAAATTTGGTACACCAAAAAAAACGTAATCCGAAATCACAAACCATTTTTTGGGGCTGTCTCCGACTACTCGGCTTCACATGCAAAAATTGCTTCAAGCCAGAAAAAAGTGAATGGCCCAAAAAAAAAAAAAAAACCAGAAAACAATTGAAATGCGAACCGCAACTTTAGTGGGATTCGCGATCACGTCAAAAAGCCCAGATTAATGTCAGTTAGGCTAGGGATCAATGAGTGGCCAGAAAACGACTAATGTAGATAAGGAATTGGGTGAGGCTGATTACGGGTTGCGATAGTAAGATACCGACTGCAGCGAGTGTGGCCAAAACCGGATATTTGTGTGATCAGATTTGCGAAAGTACGCCGCGATATGTGCAGTGTCTCGGATACATATCGCGAATATATTACCATATCAAAAACAAAAAAAAACAAAAAAACAAACAAATTCTCGGGGTGAGTGTGGGTATTACGGAATCGCAAATTGAGGTGGCGATAAAGCCCAGGCTATATTGTCTGGATAGCACCAATTAATTACAGAAAAAGAAATGAGATTGTGTAATTATTGTTCTCGAATAGTGTCATATTGAGACGATGACCATGCCATACACAGTTCTGGTGTTTCTTTTTTTCGTTATCAGCTGTGCGCGCACTCGACTTAGGCACCACTAGGTGCGGTAGACGACATAACCAGGATTGTCCTCATCTTGGTGGGCTTCCAAAAATACATAAAATACGTAATGGGTCGCTGGCAGCTTCCCAGGAGATTTTGGGATGAAATTCAGGAGTGCACGCTAAAAAATGAGCCATTTATACGGGAATCGCGGGATGCTTGCCCCTGCGGGCTTAACGCGCTGGATCACAAAGTTAGTCAAAATGATAATGATCCGATAAGAGATGTTATCGTCAGGAGCTGTATATTTAGCAGCATTTTGCTATTTTTACCTTTATCCAGGTGTTTGTGCCTGCTCCCCCACTGTCTATACGTTTTTACCAAATTGAGCTTGTGATTCCTACACTCACGCCACTACGCTCGTGCTCTGTGCTGTCTTTTTATTTATAGCATCTTCTTTTTTTTTATTTACAGCTTTCACATTGTCAAAACTGTGTAGTTTTGCTACTTTAAATACCTCATTTCGGCAATGAGCTAGTGCTCACGTCACTTTTTCCCCATCTCGGTGGCAATGTCTTTGGCTTTTTGAATACCCTGAATAATGGCGCTTCTCAAATTTTTGTCCTCCATGACTGCTAAGCCATTTATGGTAGTTCCCCCCGGTGTGCAGACTTGCGACTTAAGCACCGCAGGGTGTAATTTAGTAGTGTCTGCCATGGCAACGGTACCTTCCATAACTTGAAGAACTGATTTGCGGCTCTCCTCGTACAGAAAACCTAGTTTGACACCGCCATCGATCATAGCTTCCATCATTAATAACACGAAGGCCGGACCTGACCCGATCAAGGAAGTGGCTGCATCCATTTTGCTGTCCGGAATCATAATCACTGAACCAATTTTACTCATCAATTTCTCAATACCTTCTTGAGTACTGGCGTCAATTGACTTACTCAAGGATATAGCCGCCATGCCTTTGCCGTATTTAGCTGGCGTGTTAGTCATAACTCTTGCTACTTTGTCGCTATACTCCTCAAACTGCTCGAGTGTCCACCCGGCAACCAAGGATATAATGAGCTTGCCTTTGAGCTCGTCCTTCACTGTGTCCAAAACTTCTTTTGTGTAAAATGGCTTCAACCCAACAACAACAACGTCAGATTGACTCACTGCCTTGGCCGCATCTGTACTGGCTTCAATCTTGTCTCCATAGACACTGACCAAGTTAGCTCTTGATGACTCACTCTTCGTAATTGCAAAAATCTTGCTAGGAATCAACGACTCGTCCAATGCAAGAATTGAGTTGAGAACTGCTCCGCCCAACGTTCCGCACCCCAATATGGTCAATTTGTAGCTGTTATCTTTAAAGATCATCGTGCGAATTGTCTGACTTTTTCTTTTTTCGGTGTGATATTGTTCTCTCTTTTTTTTTCTGTTTAATTTTTTGATAGATACGATAGTCGGAGAAAGGTATGTCACATGCCCCAATGTGATTGGCTAATCTTATCACTTAAATAACCGTAAAACTACTACTGTGCAGACAACGTGCTAATGGGTTCGATTCACTTTGATCAGCTATATGTGCAAATCACAGCGTGCTGGACCTTTTTTGGACGTTTTCGTATCGTTCTTTTCTTTTTTGCTCACTATTCAGACATTGTTCTACGCACCGATCAGTTCATTTTATTTCCGATCTATTCTGACATCTTTAAGTTTAGCAGCTGACGTTGTCCAACTCCAGTGGGTTGAACCAATACCGAGTTTCCAGGGGGCTAAACATCATTGGCCCGGAAGAATAAGAGCTCATGCTCATAACTTGCGATTTGTCCGGGGTTTCATCCAAGGAAGTGCTCGCCGGGGTACTTGTGGCCACAAAAATTGGCTTATCACTTAGCGTATTCTCGAAACTAGAGCTTAGTTCCAGTGCACGGCTACTGTCACTGCTGCTGCGTCTTGCTCCTGATTTTGTGCAGTTTTTCTTGAATGGCTGCAAGTTCTTTTGGGATAAATTGCTCACGAGCACCAAACTGTTTTTGCTTTTGCTGGGATCCTGCTTGAGCTGATGCTCCATGTAGGCAAGGTAGTATATCTCGTTCAACCATCCTTTGAAGCTTGCGCTCGAGTTTGCAAATACCGGAAGCTTGTACTTTGAGGTCTTTGTCACCGGGTCTTGCACTTTGAACGTTTTCAAAAACTCTGTTCTGATCAAGTGCACAACCAACTTTAGTCTTTCGTATTTGAGAAGGTGGTCTGGCTCTTTATGGCGGATCTGGTGGGGCCACCAGTCAGGTTTTGAGGCAGCCCCGTGTTTGTATGGGTACTTGGTCTGCTTACGCGGCTCAATTCTTTGGATCCAGCACCTTGCCAACTCCTTGCACTTCATCTGCTGGATCAAGTCAAATAGCATGTAGTAGTGCTGTACAACACTGGACTCGTCGTTGAGATCCAAGTACTTTCTGTCCTCCAAAAACGGCTCGAAGTCGGCAGTGATTGAGTCCCAGGTATCCTCACTGCCATCTGGAGTGCTCACAATGCTCAAAAAACTCTTCTCCAACCGTTTGGCCTTTTTATCGAGAGACTTTGAGCTCATAAACGAGTACCGTCCGGGCTCTGTTTCTAGCGCAAGAAAGTAGCCAAGGGCCTCATTGAGTTGCGAGGCGTTAACCATGGGCTTGAATTACAGTCAGCGTGTCTCTGTGTCTGCCGCGTAGTGTCTTTGTGCAAGCCCGTTGTGTCGAACATGAGTCGACTTTATAACATGTCACTGGCAAACAACAGTCCCGAGCCACAGTTACAACCGCGTTTCACCCAAAGCTTCTCAGAGACACCAAAGCCCTCATGTAACGTCCCTCTGCTTCCTTCCCTGCTTGCATAGCCATGAGGGAACCGTAAACCTGGCACCTTTCAGCAGTCAGTTCTGGGAGAAAAGTACCCCCCCCCCCCCACAAACAGTAATTCAAGACGTTTTGTTTCCAATCTGCAACGGTTACAAGATCAGCACTTAGCGAGCCACTGAACAATGGCAGTACCTGGAAGTGGAAGTGTGAACAAAAACCGTTGACCAGCTTATGTGAAACATTTCGAGGCGTATGATTATTTTGATTAAGAAAACTGCACAAAAATTAAGTGTCCTGGCCTTTTTTTCAGAACATGCACTTTTTGCACTTTTTGCAGTCTGCCAGTTCTGAAATGTTCTGAAATGTTGTTTTTAAACATTTCTTGATTGCTGCAACTTCGCGCGTAATGGACAGATTTCACTTTCCAGAGCAGAGCTCCTTGCTATTTGTCTGCATTTTGATATCGTTTCGAACCACCGTTTTGTCCAGTGCCTGATATACCTTTTTTGAAAATTTCCGTGAAAGTTTAATTCCGTGTTTGTTTTGTTTACCAAAATATTTTTTTTTGGCAGATATTTGGATCTAGATGGAGTACAGAATGCCACCGGATTCCAAGATCCCTAGATTGGCGTCCAGCAAGTCTTCTGCACCACTAACAGAGAAGCACCCCAACCTCTACTTGAACAACAGTTTGCCGGGAAAGAAAGTGCGGTCCCCAAGAAGAGTGGTGTCTGATAACTATGAACACTACAAGGAGTCCAGTATTCCAGTTCCAAAAACGTCATTATCAACGTCCAGATTGTCATCCAGAAACTTTTCAGTTCCTTCTTACCAGAGTGACCTCACAAGAACCCCTGATTCCAAAAAGAGACCATCAACTTTTTTGTCTGCCAGTTCTTCAGGCTCGTCGTCGCCAGCATCTTCGTCATCATCAATGACAAACTCTGCGGACATGGAATTGAACAAATTGATGTTTGCAAAGAAGTTGGAGAGCGACAAGTTGAGCAAAGACTGCGAAATCAGAGCAAACGAATTAAACGAGATCAAACAGAATGTGATGAAGTTCATGACACTTAAACAGAAAAACGAACTAGCGCACGAGAAGTTGAAAGACAAAAAATCGCAATTGATGAATGAGATCAACGACTTTCAGGAGCTGCTCAAGTTTTTTGAAGAGACTGCGAGCCAGAAATTTGCAAAGCTTCATGACCAGTACGATCTCGAAATCCAGCAGTTGCAACTCAATATGGACACCGAAATGTCCAAGCTACAGCAAAACTTTGAGTATCACAAAACAAATTTGAAGCTAGACAAAATCAAAGAGTTGACCAAAGAGAAAGAAGTGATTGCGCGTGAAAACTCGGAGTTAGAGGACAGATTAAGAAGTATCAAGAAAGATCTAGAATCCGAGATTGTGTCGTTGACGAAACTGAATGAGCTGAAATTGGGTAAGCTCAAGGAGGAGTATACTACAGAATACAACAAATTGATCAAAGTAAAGCAGCTGGCAGACTCCGATACTCTTATGACCAAAAATGAGATCTCCAAAATTGAGCATGATTTGAGGAACGACACAATAAAAGAAAGTCAAATTTCTATTCAGTTAGCAAAGTACATGAATCAGAACAAAGCATTAGCTGACGTTGGCAGTCAGTTGAAAAACGAGGTCAGCGAGTTGCAGAAAGAGTACGAGCTAAAGATGAGAAGAATGGAATTTATCAAACAGTATGTAGCGCACAGCAGCGAAAGAGATAGTACGTTGAAAAGCCAATTGATGACAGAGGAAGCACATAGAAGAAAGCTTCATAGCACTTTGCAAGAGCTCAAGGGTAATATCAGAGTTTTCTGCAGAGTAAGACCCCCACAGGACGTGAAGAAGAGTTGCACAATGGACTTTCCAGATCAACATACAGACAGCTCGGAAATTGTGATAAAGAATGAGAACCAGTATGGGCCATCAAAGTTCGAGTTCGCCTTTGACAAGGTGTTTCAACCATTTTGCTCGAACAGTGACATTTTCGAGGAGATTTCCCAACTAGTGCAGACTGCATTAGACGGACACAACGTCTGTGTGTTTGCGTACGGGCAAACAGGCTCGGGCAAAACATACACAATGTCGAGTCCGAATGACGGTATGATTCCGAGTGCGATCAGTCAGATTTTTGCGCAAAAAGAACAGTTGAAGGAGAAAGGGTGGAGTTACAAAATATTGGGCCAGTTTTTGGAGATTTATAACGAAACGGTTCAGGACTTACTAAATGTCTCCGCTAATACAAAGAAGTTGGAGATTAGACACCAAGGGACCAAAACGAATGTGTCGAACGTGATTGAGCTCGAGTTGAAGTCGCCAAAGATGGTTTCTGAAGTTCTCAAAAGAGTCAATGACAACAAGTCGGTGGCAAGCACCAAGGCCAACGAGCGCTCATCGAGATCGCACACGGTCTACAGAATCATTCTCCAAGGAGTGAATATGGTTACCAAGGAGTCTTGCGAAGGTGTTTTGAACTTGATAGACTTGGCGGGCAGTGAGAGGTTGTCGCACTCGCAGGTAACGGGTAACAGACTCAAAGAAACGCAGGCCATCAATAAAAGTTTGAGCAGTTTGGGAGACGTTATAGCAGCATTGGGAAGCAACCAGGCCAACGGGCACGTGCCCTTCAGAAACAGCAAGCTCACGTACTTGCTCCAGAACTCGCTAACGGGTACATCCAAAACGTTGATGTTTATCAACATTTCACCGGATATTTCGCATTTTAACGAGACTTTGAACTCGTTGCGGTTTGCTGCCAAGGTCAACAGCACCAAGATTGGGTCTAAAAGGAGCACAAAAGCCTAGGCCTAGGCCTAGGCCAAGTCCAAAGGCACGGCTCGTTCGTGCCCCAGTTTAGTTATTTTTTTCAGTTGTGTATAGTAAACATTCATTTTTCTTTTTGCTGTGGTATGAGTAGTAGTGGTAGTGGTAGTGGCAGGGGTGTACACAGAACTCTGTTGCGCCCGGGGGTTCTTGTGGGAGGCGGGGGGCTGGAAAAAGGGGATACTTTGAACACATTTGCACAGACCCGATCTCGCGGAGGCCCGACAGCTTGGATCAAAATTGGTCGAGACAGCCGCATTGTGCGCAGTTCCAAAGTTTTCGTTAAAGTTCACCGTGATGGCTTGACGAGACAATGCTATTTTATTTTTAGCGCAAAAGCTTAGCAGGTCTAAGTTCAGACGCAGCTTCTAGAACAACTTACACAGGGCTGCGGCTCCACCAAGTTGGTTTAGCAAAAATGCAGCTGGAACGACCTGCAAAGTACAACTGTGCTGCCAGACGTTCCCGAGTGCTCAGGTCGGTTTTTGGGGCCTGACTGCCGACGCAGGAAATTGGTCCTGTGCACCACTAGCAGACCCTTAGTCTCCGATATTGGGCTTTTTTTTTCCTTTTCGGAGTGCAGATCAAATGGCCAGCTTGGATGCGATAAGCCAGAAAAAAATGTAATTCGGATGAAATTTTCTCTTTTCTGCGCCAAGTTGCGGACTTTCCTGCGCACGTTCTAGTTCTGCCGTTTTGCGATTCTGCCTTCTGGCTGCTCCCCAGGGTGTGTTCCGCATCAAACCTGTCAATTAATAATCAACCACACTACGACTAGTCCTTGGCCGAGCACCTTGCAATTTAAGATTCGTCACAATAGTCTCGAATCGCTTCGCTTGCACAACTTGTCAGCTAATCGCAGAATAAACTTTTTCTCTGTCTGGATCGGGATTGTCAGCGCCCCCTATTGCGGACATGCAAAACAGTCAAAGCACGCACGCACGCACCGTCTAGCACCCAAACGAAACTTTGCGCGCACCCCTATTTTCTAGCAAGCAAAATACCCACAATCACCCCATAACCTGCACTAACCAGCTGACTTTTTATATTTTCACTAGTTAAGTTGGATGTGTGCTAATCTGACCAAACTTTTTTTTTTTTCTTTACTCTTTCCACCGCAGAAATATATCTATTTTGGCACGTCGCTGACTGATTCAACCAAACCAATTTGACCAAGAAACCATGAAGGAGCCGTTTGTGGTGCATCTAGGTGCTTCCAACCATAGTCTCGTTAGAGGATGTCCTGGTGTTCCAAAAACATGTCCCAGAGTCGAAAGCGTATTGGAGATCAGATCAACTAGTGGGAACACATTTGCAATCAACACAATAATTTTGGAGCTCAACACCGTCCAGCTGGCAAGCATACCAACCAACGGCGGGTTGAGCACAAACGACATTGTTAAAGCCTACAACGTTTACAAGAACGTGTTGTACAAGAAGCCCAAAGACAGCGATGCCATCCTTGGCATGGATCTCCCATTCATTATACCGTTGAACAAGGATATTGTGTCAAGCGGCAAGAACTTGAGATGGAACGCGAAAACGGTGCATAATTTGACTGTGAGAGTCGGGTGGTGGAACCACGATAAGCTTGAAGCCTACAGCACATCGTTCCCCTTGATTATAAAAAGATACGACACATTGCCGCTCTACAGACAGTTCAACGAGTTGGTCACAAAGACCGTGGAGTCGCCTGACAACAACTTCTTTGTGGAGTACTCGCTCCCGAACTCGTCTGTGGGGCCAAAGGACGAGTTGAACGTGTACATGAAAATATTTGCCAACCCAAACGTGATACCGCCTGAACAGGGCAAAAGAAGATCTTTTATCAAGAGAAAGCCCTTAAAGCTCCGCAAGATCCAGTTTGAGCTTCGCGAGATATTCGAGTGCCACGACTGTGGCACCTTTGTCAAACAAACAAAGTTGATGTCAAAGCAACAGGAATTTGACAGTGAGTTGGGCTCTCTGGGCGTGACAACGCAGATCCTGTTTGAGTTTCCCAACGACGTCAAAAACATCATCAATAACTCGAGCTCAAACGCCGTCAATAGCAGTCAGTTGAAGTTGATCAAAGTGGACAAGGACACTGCCATCAAACGTTTGAGCACACTCAGACAAGACAGCAGTGCACTAGGTGGGTTCAAAAACAGCAATCCAGCTGCCCCAAGAAACCTGGAGAGCAGCATTCGCAAATCGTTCACGTGGGACCCTCTGGTGGACGCAGACAAAAGTGATACCTCGTTCCTGTCTCTGGAAGATCTCAAGCCAACACCAACGATCCAGTCAACGCCGTTGATGAATGCAAACAAAACTTTCACAACCAATACTAAAATCTTGGACGAGGTAAACGCCGGAGTGCCTTTGACTCACATGCAAGGATTCAGTCTGCAAGGAAAGCTTTTTTCGATCAAGTACGAGATTGTGTTCAAAATCAAGCTCACTAACAGTCAGCCAGTGAAGTTTTCGCATCCTATAACGGTGCTGCCTTACGACAGAGTTAATAGTGTGAAATTGGTGAAGTGGATAATGAAAGAGTGGGAATTGGCGCGTTTCATCAACAACACCACGTTCCAAACAAATTTCAACAATGAGAAAGTAAACTACATCAACAGCTTGACGTTGGAAAATAACGACTCAGTAAACAGTGAGGTTTTCCGAGCAAGCGTCAACTTCAACAGGAACAGCTCAAGCGAAAAGTTCTCCAAGTTCTTGAGAAAGAACAGCATGCACCAGCAGAATTACTATGACTACACTATAGGTGCACTTCGTCCGGGGGCTGAAAACTTGGAGAAAGAAGAGTTGACCATATATCAGAGCAAACCATTCCACGTTTATAAACCGCAAAACCGGTTAGACTGGAAATTGTTGGGATTGAGCGAAAAGCCGTTGGGAAGTTATGGTAAACTGTTTATCCACTACATTGATTAGAAGGTGTTTTTTTATTTCTGGCATATATATATATATATAATTTTTTTCTTAGCGATTTGGGTTTAATAGCTAATGATAGCAGGTATTTTAATAAATTGAATTTCACTTTTTGGGAGCTTTGTACCAAACGTATTCAATACTGGTCTAGTGGGAAGATTGTTGCAAATGGAAGATTACTCAAAGCCTCTCTATTTGACATGGCTATATTGCTCAAGTTATTGGCAATTCTGTGTGGTCCGAATGGCGGCAACGACAATCTTGTGACTACACTGCTTGCGGAATCTGAATCTGACTCTGAGTAAGCACGAGAACCACTTTCTGCTAGCACACTTCTAAGACGTTTGCACTCTTTTTCATACTCAAAGTCTGGATACTGAGCTTCAAACAGAGCAATACTGTCCAGTTGAGCAATCTCATTCCTGATAAACTCCTCAGCTTTCATTGGGACTATTGGGACTATTGGGGCAGTATCAGGGGTATGTTTCTGCACTTCACCTTGTGATTCCCAACCGATTGACCTGAGAAATTCAGAAAATGACTCTGATTTTGGTGCTTTCTTGCAGAGTAGGCTTTTATCATTTCTTTCTGAGAGTCTGTGCACGCTTCGCGGCTTGCCTTCTACTTGCTCGCTTGCACGTTTATTGACAGAGTGTCTCACCTTCTTTAAAGAGCTTTTAATAGATCTCTTCACAGACCTTCTGTAGAATTTCACTGGGGGTTTGCACAGTGTTGGTCTGGATTCCAAATGCTGCTCAAATCTCATGTTTGCATCACGAGAGTCACCCACAGAGTTTGATCTCATGTAAAAATGCTTGACTTTCTCTGTCTCTTCGTTCAAGTGATCTTCTAAAGCTATCAACAATTCGGCTTCAACCTGTAGACTCTGATACTCAAATGATGAGAGTGTGTTTAAAAAAATTGCTGCTAGTGATTCGTCGTTGGTGTAATCGGATGGAGCAAGCCGATTTTCCAGCTGATTATGAGATACTGATTCGCCTGGGACAGTCGAATTGGTTTCTGGGGCTGAATAAATGCTTGCAAAATGTCTCTTCTGATCTTGTATAGTTCAGATGCTTTTTTGCAGTGTCAGCATAACATGGGTCTATCAAGGAGTCTTCTAGAATGCCAGGCACAGGGAGGATCTGATCAAAATCACTTATCACTCGAGGCCTGCACCTCCACAGAGTACTGGAATCACCAACATTTGCACCTGGTGGCTCCTCAAACTGCAAAAGCTTATCTCGGATAGTCATAGATAATTTGTTTTTACTCGGGTGTTTCGCTGAAAACGTATATGGGCGAGCCAAGAACGCTTGTTCGCTGCTACTGCCGCGACGAGAGCAACGATAGCTTTGACTATAAGTGCCAGATTTCATGGTTGTATTCGATGAGCAGAGTAGAAAACTACAAAAAGTCAAGAAAGACTTTTGCCAAGTATGTTCGAGCATTTTATGCAGGCTGACAGTTTTTTGACTGTGGGATGTTCAAAATTTCAAAACCAGAACCAAAGCCAGAGCCAAGATAGAACCAAATTTAGTCTCCATAGAACGGCAGTAAAGGCCATCCTGGCCTCTTTTGCACGCTTCTACCAGACCTTACTTATTTGCAGTTGTACGTGCAATTCTACGTATTTTCGGACCAATGAATGGGTACCATACACTGATTTGATCAAGTGAGACACGTGACCGGATATCTTAATTTTTTTGGTAATGTATAAATCGCTTAACTGCTTCTCATTCCAACTAGACAAAGCAAAGCGACCAGGGATACGAAAATCAGAACAATGGACAAGTTCGACTACAGCGATATTGTGCCGATGGAATTGGACGAGTCCAAGGCACAGCTTGGACAGATCATGTACTCTGCTGGATATAAACATGTGATGGGCATCTTGAAGCTGTTATTAAAGAAGAAAGAGTACAGTGCCAGAGCTTTAGCAGTTACTGAACTGGCAATTGAAGCCAACCCGGCACACTACACAGTATGGGAGTACAGGTACGAGATTATCAAGGACATTGCACTGAAGCAGAAAAGTGAGAGTGATAAGATACTGTACATTGAGGCCGAGCTTTCACACAACGAGGGCTTTGCTATTAATAACCCTAAAAACTATCAAATATGGCACTACAGAGAGCTTTTGATCAGATTGAATCCGAATGCCAGTGCCAAAAAAGAGTTTCCATTGATAGAGGCCATAATTATTGAAGATATGAAAAACTACCACACATGGTCATACCGGATCTGGCTTGTGGAGTATTTCGACTTATTCAAAAGTGATCGGGAGATAGAGTTTGTGAACGCACTTTTGAACAAGGACATTTACAACAATTCAGCATGGAACTTCAGATTTTTCTTGAAGTTCACCAACTTAGAGAGTTTGAGTGAGGAGGACGTTGAGCAAGAAATTTCGTTTGTGAAACTGTGTATAGTGAAAGAGCCCCAGAATTCGAGTTCATGGACGTACTTGCAAGGTATGTACGAGAAACTAGGTCGCGATTTGCTCGAGTTAGAAGACTTGTGTCTCAGATACATAACGTTAGATATCCAAGATGAAGATGTTGAACCGTTGGTAGAGTCGATTCCAGCCGCAAAATTACTTCAACAGATTTATGGCAAAAGCGATCCACAAAAATGCTTGAAAGTGTTGAAAGTTTTGGAAAGTTGTGATCCAGTGAGAGAGCAGTACTGGAAGTACCGGGCTTCTTGTATTGAAGCATAGACACCAGAATTTCTTGAAAATGAGGACTGATTTGCTATGGCCAGTACTAGAATTCTTAATAAATAGTTCAGTTAGTTTTGTTCCACTTTCTAATTTAGACAATCTAAGGCTTTTTAAACCTAGATTGGCTTTTCTGATCCAAACCAGTATTACCGTTGAATCAAAAATATCAGGCGATTTTTCCTTATCCATCTAGCTCCAAATGAATTTTTCCTAAGAAAAAAAGCAAGACTATATATAATATGAAGCATTTACTTCTTTTTGAACATAATTTATGAATTATTCCAGAATTACACTCAAGAGCTTCAGCGTTAGTTTGAGATAGAAAAATTTGCCGAATGACATCAATTACGCGAGATGGGCAACATTTGCTACATTTGCTACATTGGGCGAATGTCTGCTGATACAATCTATGTTATACTTATTCTGGTTTGACACCAATATTGTTTGTGTTTCTGAACATCAAAACACCGTTGTCGCCAACAACAAACTGACATTGTCTGAAACATTTCCACAAACTGATCCACATGTTTTCGTCGGTGTGTCTGTAATGCTCACCCATAACCTTTTTGATTTCTTCAGTGGCCTCTCTAGCATTGTAAAATGGGATTCTGGAAACATAATGGTGCAAAACGTGTGTTTCAATGATGTCGTGGAAAATGTGTTGACCAATGAATCCAAAGTTTCTGTCAATAGTGGCAGCAGCACCCTTGGCAAAAGTCCATTCTGAAGCTTCATAATGTGGCAATGTTGGGTCAGTGTGTTGCAAGAAAGTAACGAAGACCAACCAATGGTTAATCCAGCACCATGGCATGAACCAGTCAACAAACATGTTAAAAAATCCGAAATTTTTGGCCCAGAAGTACACCAAAGTGAATGTCAGAATGATACCAATATCGGATAAAACAATGTACCACCATTGTTTAGGCTCAAAAACAGGTGAAGATGGATTATAGTGACTCTTGCCCAACTTGGACCATCCCTTGTGTGGTTGACCGGTTGCGTTGGTCAACAAGTACAACTGAAGTCCACCAAGTTGCATTCCAATGATTTTGATTAAAGAGTATATTGGGGTCTCTTCAGTCAACTCGGCAAGGGTCTTTACACCTCTGTTGTCCAAAAAGTCTTGCTTTGTCCATGGGATAAACACCTCGTCTCTTTCAAAGTGGCCAGTTGCCTTGTGGTGTTTGGAGTGACTGAACTTCCAAGAAAAGTATGGCACAACGCAGTACGAGTGGAGAACCCAACCGACAAAGTCGTTCACAGCCCGGTAGTCACTGAAAGCACCATGACCACATTCGTGGGCCAAGATCCAAAGACCAAAGCCGAAAAGTCCCATTGCGTAGGACTGGAAACACCACAAACCAAATCTCACGGCAGCGTATGGAACTATTGGGATGAAACGATGACCCAAGTAGCTGATAGCGATCATAGCGGCAATGTCCCTCACGACGAAATGGAGTGAGTACAACAATGATCTGTCATAGCAATGTTTGGGAATAGCACCCAAAATGTCCTTGATCGAGTAATCAGGAACTGTGAAAACATCGCCATAAGTATTTATGGCGGTTTTAGATTTTTGGAACGTTGAGATGTTGGATTTGGTGTCTTTAACGATCTTGAGGCCTTGGGACTCAGACCCGACAGAGGAGCCCGTTGTTACTTTAACAGACTCAGTCATATTGGAAAAGATTTGAAAAAAAGAAAAAAGAAAAAGTTTCTAAGACAAAAGGATGAACAAAATGAACAAAATGAACAAAATGAACAAGAAGAATAAAAAGATACGAGATGAATTACGTTCTATATATTTTTTCGTTTTCATGGTTTTTTTTTTAGTTTTGTATTTTTTTTACTTTTTTTTGTTTCTTTTTGGATTTGAAAAAAAAAAAAAAAATTTTAATGTCATAGATGGTTTATCGCATAGTTCCCCCAACATTTTGAAGCGTTGTCGGAATTACGCGCAATTCACAAACAAAACTAAGTTCAGCTAACAAAATGAATTTGTGGCTCGGAAGGAAGAGTCTTCAAGAAAGCTGCCGTGGCACGATAGCTGAGCTCGTGGAAACTGAGGCGGCGGGGATAGTGGGTTTTTTAAGTAGATTAGCCGAGGACTCGAGCCAAAGATCCTCTAGTAGCACAGCTCAGTAAACGTGTACGAGATTTCGTTTGCAGCGCGAGGGTAACTGTGTGATTTTGGTTATTGAAACTTATCAGATCAGCGCACTGCTTACTTCGGGCGCAGATAATTTGTTGAGCCAAAAAACTTTATCAGATAAGCGTGTACCGTGAAAACAGGAAGGCCACAGTCGGCAGGCAACAGACGGTGAGTGGGCTCGGTACAAAGACCGGGATCGAGTGTGTTTTCCAATGACAAAATCGCGCGCGCATTTCACTTATCCAGTTATATACGCACCCACCCACCTGCCCACGTACTCACTGACTATTTAGCGCCTGCTGAATACCATCCCGTACTCGAGGGAGTCAGATCTTAGCTGCGTAACAATCGTAAAAAGAAACTGCATCCCGCCATTAGGGATGAAAAAGAAAGAAAAAGCAGTGAGAAAAAAACGTCGCGGCAGACAAAAGGACAATTTGAAAAAAACAAAAAAAACGAAAAAAAAACAAAAAAAACAAAAAAAAAGCAAATAAAACAAATAAAACCAGAAATAATTGTCGGAAAGTTGAGTTCAGTGAACTTCACTCAACGGGCTATTGTCTTGCCACATGTGCGTGCTTTCTCAAAAAACGGGCCAAGTGGCATCGGCTATGGCACGAACAGCAAAGTCGTTTAGTGCACAAACGGGCCTGACCTGCGCTTTCGATCAGTCTTTCAATGCTACCAGTGTTTTTAGTGCTGTTAGTCAGTGCAACCTTCTGTTTAGAGAGCCACTTAGGACCCACTCGCCAAGCTAGGAACTATCTTGTCACCCGCGATCGGTGCTGCTGAGCTGGACTTGTGTGTCTCCCCAATGCCAGTGCCAGTGCCAGTGCCAGTGCCAATGCTAGTGCCAGTGCCAGTATGCTACGCAGTGTAACTTTGTCGATATTCCATATATGTGCCTTTCTATTTACATCGTGCTATACCGACTATATAGTGTACAAAGAGGAGTTGCCACAACTTCACAAGGCGGCCAACTTTGATTCGCAGTATTCAAGTAGGTTGTACTTCTGCACTAACTCATAGATTTTAGTGCCCTTCATGAACTTGTCAATACAAATGACATAGCTCATAAGCTTCAAATCCTTGGCACCCAAATCTTGACTTTGCGGAAACTTCTGCAACACAAACTCAAATTGTTCAAATACTTTTTCAGACTCCTTCTCGAGCTTTGAAGCAAAGTCCTCCAAGTAGAGCAAACTTCTGACACTAGGTATCCACTTGGTGCATTTGGCCGTGATACATGGGTTTCTTGAGGAAAAAGAGTTGCGTTTCAATAGCGTTGGAAGCAAATCCGAGACAAGCATCTTGGTACCCAAAGTGCCGAGTAGCTGCAACAGCTCTTCATCCTGGTCACCATATATTTGCAAGATCTTTTCGTCGCTGAGGCACGAGACCAATGTGTAGATCCAGGCGTCGTAAAATACCGTATCCATGTGCTCAATCAATATGTGGTCTTTGCTGTTTTCGATCTGCGAAAGGTTCAACTGATTGATGACAAAGTTCGATCTACTGATTCTCCGGTACGTTTTCGCACTTGCTACGTTCGAGTCTTCCAATAGTATCGGCAACTGTTTGTCCAATGCTGCTTTGTATGAAACTGTTAAAATCATGTTCTCATCTATCTGATCTACATTGTCACACCAGTCACTTTGTGTAGGCATCTGAAGCTGATTCTTCAAAATGATGGAAAGCTGCACAAACAAACACACAGGATCCGTTGCGAGCAACAAATTGTCCCTCTGGAACAACTTGTATACACAGAGCTTGAAGTAATCTGTTCCATTGTCAGCAGCTTTTGATGTGACCCCAGCTTTCAAAACTGCTGCTCGTTTCAGAAAGTCGTGGTCCGGCGCGTTCGATGCCAGAACGTCCAATGGAATCTTATGGAACACCGCATCAATAACCTTAGGCACAGGCATTATTTCAGTTTATTGTGTGTGTGTGTGTGTGTGTGTGTGTGTGACTTACAGGCCGATGCCAAACTCGGCGGATGTAGTGATGGATAGTACATCAGCACCATTAGAGGTACGGGTGTATTTAATTATGTGCGGATGTTACTCAATCGGTGTCGTTGTTGAGGGCGCAAACCAGCCCTGCAAACCGGCACGTGCGCTTTTTACACGATGTTACATTATGCACGTGATGTTTGTGACAGTTTTGTGTCACGTGCCTAAAACTTTGGACCGCTTTCACTTTGTACTTTATTTTTCATCAAAAAAAATTTCATTTACTATCCATAGTATCAGCATGTCATTAGTTGTACAAGAACAAGGAAGTTTCCAACACATTTTGCGGTAAGTAGACACGATTATCACAACAGAACCAGAGTTATCAGAAGCTTGGATGAGTTGGACTGTATTTGTGGAATTGAAGAGACCAAGAAAGCTTGAGATGTTCATGTTGCAAAGCGAAAAATTTTAGGATTCAAAGAAGGCCAAAGATCCACTAAAAGAAAGCTTTGAACAGTTTCACAGGACACCAAGCACCTGTGTTGCATCAAACGCGATTCTCAAAGGCCGACATTCCAACTCATGTATAAGCCAACTCTGGAGGTGAAAACAAACTTTTCATCAAAGTCAAATTACTAACAAAACAGTTTGCTTAACACTAACGTTGACGGTAGAATTAAGATCGTCTACGCCTTGACCACCATCAAGGGTGTTGGTAGACGTTACGCTAACTTGGTCTGTAAGAAGGCTGATGTTGATTTGAATAAGAGAGCTGGTGAATTGACCCAAGAAGAATTGGAGAGAGTTGTCACCATTATGCAAACACCAACCAACTACAAGATTCCAACCTGGTTCTTGAACAGACAAAGAGACTTCACCGACGGTAAGGACTACCACAACTTGGCTAACGGTGTTGAGTCCAAATTGAGAGATGACTTGGAGAGATTGAAGAAAATCAGAGCCCACAGAGGTATCAGACACTACTGGGGATTAAAGGTTAGAGGTCAACACACCAAGACCACTTCAAGAAGAAGACGTTGAGTACTTAATGTATGTTTAGTGAACGAAAAATGCTGTAATTTTATTTATCCAAATTTATGATGTACAGAACATCGGTTTTCGTACTATATAAAATGGCCCATTTCTTGCCGCGGTTCTTTTCCCTTTGTAACGACTTGTAAATGTTGGCCACATAGCTTCTTGCAGTGTTGGGGTTTACTCCCCCAGCTTTTCGAATAAATTCGTCTGGTTGCTGGAGACTTGTTATACTCATAATGTCCAACACGTCCTCTCTAAGATCAACTAGAAAAACTTTTGAGCCTTGAACTTCCGTGATTAGCTTGATAAAGGAATTTTTGGCTCTCTTCTGGAATTTGTCCAACTTGTTGGTTCTTTTAGCATCATTGGCCACAATTTCAAACTGCGAGTTTAATGTTTCCTCATCAATATCGTGCTCGAATTCCAGTTTTCTGTTCTCAATAGTTTTCTCTCCCCGAATTTCCTGTCGTAATAAAGCTAGCAATTCCTCAAGGGTGACGTCCTTATCCACATTTTGCTGTTGCAAACTTTTCACCTTCAATGGCTTGAATCCTCTGGCGTTGGAGCTCTTATAACTAACAAAACTCTGCTGTCTGATACTCACCAAAAATTGAGAGCTGTGTTCCTCTCCAAAAGTGGTATGCTTGCCCACAGAAAAATCGGCAGAAATCCCTGCATTCCAAAGTTCTTTCATTATTTCTAGCACCAATTCCTGCGATCTTTCATCTGACTCTGGCACCTCCACAAGCACATCACAACTCATAAAGTTACCAACGTCACAACCGTTCAGCTTTGCACCTTGTTTTCGGATTAGTTTTACCAAGTTGGTCAAATAAAAGCAAACTCCAACTACCCGTGGCAATGAATGCGATGATGTGAGTTTTCCCAGAGCCAAATTAGGAACTAAAGAGTCATATCTGCCACCGTTGCAAAGTGACTCTCCAAGAAACGAACACGAGAACATGATGCCGTTTCTGTAAATTCTAGGATTCTTGCAGTTCAAAGGCGCAAAAAGAATGTCTCTGGTGACACCAAGCTTTCTCAAGTCTTTGATCACACCTGCCAAGTAAAGGAAAGTCTTGCCCACCACAGCTAGGTAAGGACTGTCGACCATGAGTTTCGTCATTCTGTTTCTAGCATCCTGCACTGGTAACTGGAAAGAAAAACTCTGCAAATCGTTGAGAACCGTTGTGGGCAAATTTGTCAGATTCTTCAATGTGTCAATGTTCTGTGGCAAGCTTTCGTCTAAATACTGGTACAAAAGCCCCCGTTTGGCTTTGTCAACAGCACAATAGTCAAAAACAGCATCGACAATATCGCAGTGACTCAAAACGATAGGAATATTCTCAGTAGAGACACCAAAACTTTTGTCCAACTCAGTAAGCATTTCATCTATCAACCGGAGACACTCTGCTTCATGGGCTGCTTTCCATTTCTGTGTGGCTTTGCTCGTAATTATATCAGCTTGAATACATTCCTGCACAACACCTTTGCTGTTATACAATTGACCAAAGCGAAATACTTTTACGGCTCCAACTTCTGCTGTAGAATTAGAACTAGACAGCTCACTCGAGCCGTCTAAGATCGAGTTGACACCAGAGCCAAGTTTTGACAAAAACCGGGCCATAGGCACAGTCAAATCGTACGGCAATTGCAAAATAGTGCCTTTCTCGTCCAAAACTTGCAAAACGTCTTCCTCATGATATACGGGTGATCTAGGAAACAACTCCAGCAACAGTGCAATCTCCACAGCACCGTGATTACGCAATATTTTGTGTACGTGAGCAACGAACCGCATTCGTTTAACGGCCGTCTGTGCCACTTGGAAATCGAATCCGTTATTCAAATCAAACAAAGCGTCTTTGGCTGGATTGTAAGGCTGATTAAACAACGTTGCGCGAACTTGTTCCTGCCAAGGGGATCCTATATCCGTTAAGTACTTTAGCGTTTCCTGCACAATCTCGTCCTGATGCTTTACCGGAATAAGGGATGACTGGAGTAATTCTGTAGCGTCTGGGCGTTTGTTGGGGTCTTTTTCCAATAACCAGCGCACAATCTTTCTTTCATTTTCTTTCCTAGAGTCCGCGACATATTCTTCGGGAAACTCATCCACTTCTCTCAATTTTTTCAACACAGAATATCTTTCCATGAGTGTTTCTAGTGGATATGTCATCTCAAAGAATATAATACCCAACAGAAACATGTCAATCTTGTTGTTATAGTTGCCACCACCTGAAAGGACCTCTGTAGCAACGTACATAGACGTTCCTATCTCTTTTGTCATGTCTTCTAAGCCTATACCCAGTCCTGATACTCCAACTCCCAGTCCAGCACCTACAAAGTTCTGGTGAACATTCTTGGCCAAACCAAAATCACCCACTTTCACGTTGCGGTGCTGGTCAATGAAGATGTTCATAGGTTTCAAATCCCGATGAATAATTCCCTGAGAATGGATATGCTGTAGGGCTTCTAATATCTGCCGAAAGAGTCTCCAATATTCGTCCTTTTCGCGGGGAAGATCTTGGTGAATAAGATCATATAGTGTCCGGTTCTCGCAGTACTCCATCTGTATAAACAACGTACTCACAAAGCCCTGTTGACTTGTAACTTCAGAGTCTTCTTCCAGAAGGTCGTCGTTACTTCCCAACAGCATACTTTCTAAGTTCAGTAAGTCCAGTAAATCGAGCTCCAACAGAGCCTTGGTTTGCTCTTGATCAACACCACGTTCGCTTTCAGTCCAAGCTGCAAAATATCGCACAACATACTGATGATTCAATCGTGATAAAAGCATAACTTCGGCCAAAACTTTGTCGAGCTTCGCCTCACTATGACGGATCTTTTTGATGGCATAAAAACGTCCATCAAGTCTGTTTCGGGCCTTCACAACTTCTCCAAATCCTCCTTTGCCCAAAACTTTTTCCACTTCGAAATCTGTTTCGTAACGCGAGTACCCACTGTTGTTGCTGGTATGAACCTGCTGCTGCTGTCGATAAAAATCTCCCGTGTTTGTTGATCCAACGTTTGTGCTCATGTTTGCACTGCTATTACTGTGTCCATTGTGAGACTTGCCAGACTCGTTAGCAAGCAAAAAACCGCCAACAGAACCGGTACGAAGGAATGTACAGGGAAGCAAATCAAATGGAGAGCTCCGTTTAGACACTTTCTCCACGAATATTTTGCACAAAAACTCGTGGATAGCACTGTCCAATGGCACAGAATTCAAGAAAGCAATTGGATTTTCGTACAGCTTCATCTTCTCACTGCCAAGTACCATCTCGACAAAAAGTACACCCAAGTCCCACACATCAGTCTTTCGCTGTGGTTTTGCCTCTGGAGCCGGCCATTTTTTGGCTGCGCGTGTTTTCAAAAAACGCAGCAGCAACTTGTAGCCATACGAGGAATACGCCAATTTCACATTACCATCCATGACGAATACACTACCACACCCAAGGGTTTTATGTATGATACCCTCTCTGTGGAGCAAATCTAAGCCTTCAATGATTTTGATCACCCAAGAACGAGCGGTGCCGAGTTCAACAACGCCAACAGTTTTGAGTAGAGTGTCTAAACGGCTGGCGTGTGGCAAGTACTCGCTGAGGATCTTGATTCTGTATTGTGGCTCTGGAAACTGCGCTATCTTCTCAACTTCTAGGGCATAAAGCGTCAAAATGTTTTCGTGCCGTAGCTTTCGAAGCATCTGAAATTCGTGCTCAAGCGCCCTAAGCTCTTTCTTTCCTTGTGTACTGGACCAGTATTTGTCTGTGAGGTCTATCACTGTATAAACGTACAATTCATTCAAAATCTTTGAGGAAAGCTTTGGACGACACTGGGGAGCGTAGTATGCCTTCACCAAAAAATCCTGACCGTAGCCATCCTGTTGGGTGCCGCCCTGTATGGGTAGACATCCAGTGATGGCGCGGAAACTGCACTTTAGCTCATCATTGACCACTAGAGTGTCAAACAAGACCACGTCTCCCAGTTCCACCAATTGGTTTGGCGGTAGCAAGTTCTGCAAGTCATTGAAAACTGTCTGCTGTGATTCCTGCTCGAGCTCCTGCTGCTCCCTTGTTTCCAACTCCTTGAGTATCATCTCATCGTACAACTTTCTCTCCTTCTGCAACTTCTCGTTTCTTTCGATCTCAGAGTTCTTCTGAGCCTCTTCCAACTTCCTCTGCTCCATTTGTAATCTGGTATTTCTTTCCTCCTCCAACAGCAAATTTGTTGCCGACTGCTGGTATGTGTCAATTTTGTCCTGAACCATGCTGGTTATTTCGTATATCATCTCGTAGCCGAGGCATTCCCTGATTTTGACGTTTACGCACTTGGTCAACTCCTGAATTTGGCTCGACAAGATGTTTTGGGTGTCGTGCAAAGTGATTATGGGTGCGGTTTTGGGGTAAGTTGATGTCATCTCTATAAGTAGTGTCACACCAAGTGTTAGTGTATTGGGTGACGAATCTTGCAGGGTATGGAGCTTGATCGCAAACCGAGGCGGCGATTTCTTGTTCCAGGCCGACTTCTTGGGCGACCTGTCCTCGAAGTCTTGCATGTATATCGCTTCCAAGACCTCTGCCTCAATTTCTTGTATCTGGAGATAGTCCATTGGGCATGCGATGACGAAAACAAAAAATTGTCGCGGGAAAACGTGCGCGCATTGAAATTTCAAAATCGTGCAGTGCCAAAGGGACTTCTGAACGCAGACGACAGAAAAACGGCAAAACGTAGTAGATCGAGTCCACAATCGCTGGCTGCTACGATATTGCAGAAATGCAGAAATGCAGAAATGCAGAAATGCAAAAATGCAAAAATGCAAAAATGCAAAAATGCAGAAATGCAGAAATGCTCTTTTGCACTGGCCTGCGGTCGTGCACCTGCGCGGTATTTGCGTGTCTGTTGACTGGAGTTTTTCGGGGAGGGGGTCCTTTTGGTGGGTTTCCTACACTATGGAGTGTGGAGGTAAATGCCCGAATTGAGACCAAAAGTGACCAAAACCAGGCGTGCCACGCTTCCGGGGTCCAAAGGGAACTTAACTGCAATAGTACGAGAGACTGGTTCCGCTTTTCGCAACTTTACCGGTTTGCAGATCCAAAGTCTCGAGCACATGTCCCCCAGATGAGAAGAAAACGTGGGCCAGATTGTTTTGGGCAATTGAGCCAAGACGTGCACAGCAGAGTATAAATACCCGAGAATGCAGTGAGCATCACCAGAGAGACCACCAGAAAGCTGCCCAAACACGACCATAAATGCATTTTGCGGTTCTTACACTCTTCATGGCCAGTGTTGCCGTTGGCTTTGCCCCGGCTGCTGGCAGATACGCCACATACACCAGCGTTCCCGGATTTTTCAAGCAGGACTCGGACAGCACAAATGCCACAGCGTTCGACTACAACGACAACCTTGGGCTCTGGGACAATATCACGTGGCCCGAGTTCACGGAGAGCATCAACAAGTTGAACGCACATGCCCCATTGAACACCAGCTACAAGGTCATTTTCTTTGCGAGACACGCAGAAGGGTACCACAATGTTGCCGAGTCGTACTATGGAACGCCGCTATGGAACTGCTACTACTCTTTGATATACGGAAACGGGACCATCGAATGGGGACCAGACGCGTACTTGACCAGCAAAGGGGTTCAGAATGCAAGAAATAACTCGCAATTGATCAAGTCTTTGCTCAGAAAGGGAATGCCGTTGCCAGAGTCTTTTTACTCGTCGCCGTTTACGAGAGCCGCGGACACTTTGGTGCTCACATGGAACGACATTGTCTTGAAAAGCAATCGCATCCAGCCCATCTTCAAGGAGTCCTTGAGAGAAACTATTGGTTTGCACACGTGCGACATGAGAAGAAACAAAACTTACCTCGAGCACAGGTACCCACAGTTCCAGTTCGAGGCCAACTTCATCTCGCATGACTACTTGTGGACAAAAGACGAGCAGGAACCTGACGGAGGCAAGCAGGTCAGACTTTTGCAGTTTTTGAACGACCTATTCAGCTCGGACGAAAAGACTTTCATCTCGGTTACTGCGCATTCTGGTGTAGCATCGGCACTTTTGGCTGTCCTTGGTCACAGAAAGTTCAGCTTGTCGACTGGGGCAATAATTCCTTTGGTTGTGAAAAGGGTTGCCAGTTTGGGGTTCGTGCCTCCAACAAGCACGATTTCAATTGAAATTGGCACCAGTGCCACTGCCCCAACGTGCAGTGTGACTCCTGTGCTGACGCTTGTGTCCGCAATTGCCAGTTCTACCATGGATGCGCTCACGCAGCCGGGGTACGCTTAAAATACTGTACAACAGAAACACAGTTGCCTCAGATGGTCTGCACTGTAGTGTTTTCAAATACACGAGCGAAAATGTGTTTATCGTATTTAGTTCAGTTTCAGGTTTCCGTTACTCACGCAATTATTCCACTTGTACATGTAGCTATTTATCTTCTAAGTATTTTATTGATGTCTATTGAGAAGAGTTGGCTAAATCAGAAATGTTAGCGATTGTACCACCAGCCACGGGCACGTACTTTTTAGGAGCCACACGAGTCTTACAACTGTCCTCGTCGACTTCTGGGACACCAAACCCACCGCCTCCTGGACTCTTGATGCGAACGAAGTCACCTGCTTCCACTCTGAACTGTGCGAAAGCGGGCAAGAGAATCCATTGCAATTTGTCACCACGAATTTTCCCTAATCTGTTCTCACCACGCGCACCTTCCTTGCCACCTTTCATACCGTATGGTGCATTAACTCTTCTTTGAGTTCTCAAGGTACATGATAATGGTGCTGTGAATTCATAAAGTCTCACCAACCCGTCACCACCTTTCCATTTTCCCTTACCTCCAGAGCCGCGTCTGATGCTGAAATCGTGTAAAATGACCGGGTATCTAAGTTCCACAATTTCTGGATCTGTGATCTTGGTGTTCGTCATGTGGCAATGAACACCAGAAAACCCATCATGGCCTTCAACAGCACCAATGCCGGCACCAATAGTCTCAACCATAGCAAAACCAGGTTTCATAACACCATTTTCAATGCCACCTTTTCCAAAAGCTAAAGTGTTGTTTGAACCACTTGAGGCAGCAGCAATTTCAAACGCCTTTATAATAGTGTCAGTAAGTCTTTGGGCAGTTGCACTATTGGCAGCAGACACAGCTGCGAATGGACTTGGATTCAAAATACTTCCCTGCGGAATGATAGGTGTCACAGGCTTGAGACAGCCTTCATTCAATGGAATGTCTGAGTTCACCATTAATCTGAGACAGTATATGATGCAAGCATACGTAATGGCAATCGGAGCATTACCGCAGTTGTAAGCCTCTTCACTGGTTCCAGTGAAATCAAAAACAGAGGATCCAGCTTCCTCATCAATATCAATGGAGACTGCAATCTTCGAGCCGTCATCCAATATTTCCTCAGCTTTCAACGGCAACTGTCCTCTTTTCTCTGCCGCAACTTTTTTCAAAAAGGCCCTGACAGCTGCTTCTGCGTTGTCTTCAATACCCTTCATGTAAAATAAGACCGTTTCAGTGCCATATTCTTCGAACAACTCAGTCAACAAGTTCACACCTCTTTGGTTGGAGGCAATCTGGGCCTTCAAGTCAGAAATATTGTCCAGTAGGTTTCTACTTCCAGAACAACCAGGGTATTTACTTGGCTCTTCAACAAAGTGATGCTGAAGTCCCTCATAGTCAAATTTACCCTTTGTTACTATCTTCCAAGCAACGATATGTGTGCCCTCTTCGTAAAGAGACACTGCAGCAGCAGAACATGAGCCAGGAACTGACCCTCCAATCTCAGAGTGATGAGCTCTAGAGGCAACAATAAATTGTACTTTTCCGTCAATGAAAACCGGAGAGATGACTGTAATATCTGGCAAATGAGTACCACCGATAGTGGGTGAGTTTGTGCACAAGATATCACCAGGCAGAAGATCATTCTCCCAATGCTTCATAGTGTATCTGATACAATTGGACATACTGCCCAAGTGAACAGGAACGTGTGGAGCATTTGCGACTAAGTCACCATGACTGTCAAACAAAGCACAGGAAAAATCTAATCTTTCTTTGATGTTTGGACTGATACTGATCTTCTGCAAAGTTCTCCCCATATCCTCGGCAATGGACATAAATCTGTTAGCAAACACAGACAAAAGAATTGGATCAAGCACCTTTGCATCAACAACGTGTTTCTTATTTTCAAGCAAATCTATCAAAATATGTCTTTGCAAAACCGTTGCTTTGGAGCCAGGGGTCACCAATATAGTTTGCGTGGAATCTAAAATCAAAGCTGGACCAACGACTTCAGTGCCTTGAGGCAAATCTTTCAAGTGATAAACGCCCGTTTCTGAAGCACCTTCCTCAAAATGAACAATAGTATATGAGCTTGGGGCAACAGAGGTGGTCTTCAAATTCTCAAGACCATCAAATGGAGAAATCTCCTTGATTTTGGACAAATTTCCAATAGCACGCACTCTGATGTCATGAACAACAACGTCTCTTTCCAAGTCGACAAAAGAAAACTCTCTTTCATGGGTTTTGGTAAACTTCGTAAGGAAGTCGTTATCTTCAGGTTGTTCAATCATCAAAAGCGTGTCTGAGCCAGCATAACTCATGTTAAAGAAGAGCTCAAACTTGATGGTATTACCGTCGATTTGTTGCTCAATTAACTTTGCTTTGGTGCTTGCAACCAACTTTTCGCACTCCTCCAAAAGCATGTCTCTAGCAGACGTATTGTAGACCTCATGGCAAGGCTTTTGCTCTTCTTGCACAACATCGGCTAAAGCAATACCATAAGCTGACAAGATAGAAGAATATCTGTGAATGACAACTCTTTTCATTTTCAAGATTGAAGCAATAGAGACCGCATGTTGGCCACCAGCACCTCCAAATGAAGCCAAGTTATGCTGGGAGACATCAAAACCTTTCGACTCTGTTAAGGCTCTAATTGGTTTTGCCATGGAAAAGTTGGCAACTTTCAAAAAACCCAAAGCAACTTCCTGGGGAGTGAATTTTTTGTCACTTTCAGCATTGATTGACACAGTCAATTTATCAAATTTCTCCTTGACTATGTCATAGTCCAATGGCTGATCTTCACTTGGACCAAAGATTTTTGGGAAAAACTCGGGCAAAATTCTACCAGTGAACAAGTTTGCATCAGTAATGGTCAACGGACCACCTTTTCTGTAGCAGGCAGGACCAGGATGAGCACCAGCAGACTCTGGTCCTACTTTGAAGACACCATGCTTGTAAGTCAAAATAGAGCCACCACCAGCCGCGACAGTGTTGATATCCAACTGTGGTGCTGCAATTTGAACACCAGCAGTGACGCTGTTGAAGACGTGCTCGTATTTACCAGCAAATCTCGAGACATCCGTGGAAGTACCACCCATGTCAAATCCAACAATAGGTGTACCTTCATTGGCATCATAACAAGTTTCAGCTTCACCGACAACCCCACCAGCTGGACCAGAAAGCAAAGCTTTCAAACCTGTGAAGTTTTTCCAAGAACATAACCCACCGTCACTTTGCATAAACTCAACTCTAGTGGTTTTCTCGGTGCCTTCTTTGAAACCACTGAGAAGATTCTTTATGTAGTCTTTCACAACCGGAGTCAAGTAAGCATCACAAACAGTAGACTGAGATCTTGGAATAGCTTTCACCATGGGAATGAGCTCATGAGACACAGAGATATTCTCAAACCCAATCTCTTGTGCAATTAGCTTGAGTTTTTTCTCGTGCTCCTGGAAACTGTACCCGTGCAACAAGCAAATGGCCACTGAGGCAATGCCTTTTGCCTTTAAGGCCAACAATTTTTCTCTAGCTTCAGCCTCATCAAACTGCTCTAAGATCTTGAAGACATCCTTGCTTTCACCCTGTACGTAGAGATTGCCATCTGCAGTGTAAGTGACCTTATCTGGGTCTTCAGTGGCACTTGGTATAGTGACCCTGCCACCAATTTCAACAACCTCTTCGTAGATAGGTTCCGGCTTTTCAACAACCAAAGCAAATAAGTCAGGTCTGGTTTGGTCACCAATGCGCAAAATGTCTTTGAAACCTTTGGAAACCAAAAACGCAACCCGCTCTCCTTTTCTCTCCAACAATGCATTTGTAGCGACAGTAGTACCCAATCTAATAGAGGAGATGCAGCTGGTATCCAAAGGCTCACCTTTTGGAATCTTCACATTATTCACTTTTTCAAGCACTCTGCGAATTCCTTCAATGTTGGCATCCTTGTAGTTTGCGGGGTCAACAGAAAGTAGTTTGAACATGTAGTCTGGTTGCCCAGGAATCATGGCGAGAACATCGGTGAATGTTCCACCTCTATCTATAGCGATCTTGATATTACTCATTTGTGAAAACTTGGTCTATTTTTAATTGTCTATTTTTTTTGTGGTTCGAACACACACACCTCTATATAAATCATTGCTTTATCTATCACAAGGCATCAACATATGTGATGCGATGCCCTCTGACGGAATTGCCGCCCATTTGAGTTCTTATCGAGCATTGTAATCACTTCTCGAATTAAGTTTTGCACTAAGAGTCGAGCTCGGAAGTCCCGCCATAATTTTCTATGCATTAGAGTCGGGACTTTCCCGCCGTCCAAGAGTAACCCGGCTTAAAGCACGCTTTTTCACCGTTAATCGACGTTGATAAAGTGATAAACTGATAAGCAATAGATGCTATGATTCAAAAAATTTCGTATCTTTGACGTACCAGTTGATGACTGAAAAATGAATATATAAATCATCAAATAATCATTCAAACCAGCCAGGAAATAATTCCATTCCATTGTTCGTTTCACAAGCTTTCTTTTTTCCTTTTTTATAATCATTTACAAGTATTTCATATTCCTTTTGTATTGTACAGTTTTTGTCTTTTACACTTCAAATTTCAACAATAAAATATGAGTGACGAATCAGGTTTGGCTGAAAAGAAAAGCGAAGAAGTTCGCGACGTTGAAGTTGGGTCGTTGGAGGCTGAAGATGCTGAAGTTCTCCACTTAAAAGGTGCAGATGATGAAGCTTTGAAGTATGCTTTGAAGGCCAAAGGGTTGGTTTTGACTCCGGAGATTGACAAAAGAATCAATCGCAAGCTTTTCATTTACGTTGTGCCATTGATGGGATTGTCTTACATGACATCCTTCTTGGACAGATCTACCACTGCTTATGCTGCAATTATGGGTCTTAGAAAAGATTTACACATGAAAGGCGATATGTATAATTGGACCTCCACTTGTTTCTTCTTGGGCTACTTGTTTTGGGCTTTCCCAGGGTCTTATTCGCTTCAAAAATTGCCTTTGGCAAAGATGCTCTCGTTGTACATCTTTTTATGGGGTTTGACTTTGGCATTGCACGCTGCCTGTTTTACTTATGCAGGCTTCATTACTGCCAGAACGTTTCTTGGCATATTTGAGTCTCCATTGTTACCAGGCTTGTCTTTAATGACCTCACAGTTTTTCCCAAAAGAGGTTGGAAGTATTATCACTACTTACTACTTTGCTGGGTGTGGTTTGGGTAATATCATTGGGTCTTGTGTTGCTTATGGTATTCAAGTACATCACAAATCTTTTGACATGAACCCATGGAGATTCTTGTTCCTCATCATTGGTATCTTCACCATGATTTTGGCTGTGTTATTTGCTATTTTCATTCCAGACGTCCCAACCAAAGCTTGGTGGTTGACTGAGGAGGAGAGATTATTGACTGTTGAGAGAATTCGTGGTAACCAAAAAGGTTTTGGCTCGAAAACGTTCAAATGGTATCAAGCTAAGGAGGCAATGCTCGACCCTCGTACACACTTGTACGCTGGCTTAGTTGTGGCCATTGAGTTCAGTAACAGTGGTATCACTTCTTTTGGTTCCATTATTTTGAAGTCCATTTTCCCAGATACTGCCAAGGCACTTTTGTATAAGTTTGGTACTGGTCTTGTTCAATTATTTGGTTTGAGTGCTCTCGGTGTCGCCAATCATTTTGGTTTAATCAAGCACCCTTTGGTTGTTTCTTTGGTCGGTATTTCATTAGCTTTTGTCGGAGGTTGTTTATTGGCATTTGGACCAAGTAAGTATGTTGGATTGGCCGGTTTTTACATGATCGGATTCAGTCCAATTGCAATGATTACTGCACTTGCTGGTCTTTCAACCAATATCAGTGGACGTACTAAAGGTGTGGTAGCCAATGCGTGGTATACCATCATGTTCAGTGCTTCTTCTGCCGCTGGACCTCAAACCTTTATTTCTTCTGAAGCACCAAACTACCGCACTGCCAAAATTTGTTGTGCAGCGTTTTACTGCGCTGCTTTAGTTCAAATTGCTGTTTTGTTGGTCTACAACTGGAGAACAAATGTCAAAAGAGACGAGGAGAGAGCCGCTTTGGGCGACGGCTACAAGAAGGTTGAAAACTCTGAGTTCTTGGACATGACTGATCGTGAAAACAAAGACTTCAGATATGTTTGGTAGATGTCATTTGAAGTCAGACTACCGTGTGGTATTTACCTTAGTTAAGATTAAATTTTTAGTTGTATACTGTTGTAATTCCAAACCTGAACAAAAGCGCGGCCTATCTTCAAAGAGCAGCGAGTAGCGAAATTTGCGGGATGTAAAACCTCAGCCTTTTAAGTTGTTATTGCGGTGCTCAAAACATTTCAAGCTTAAACATACATTGACTCATATAATGCGCGTGCATCTACTTTTGTAAACAGACCACAATGGCGAAAGCCCTCTTAGGAGTTTGATAAAATTGCCTCCAAGAACATCTCATTGCAACAATTTGGCCCAAAAATCGTCATCAAACGTGAAGGTGAATAACTTGTTTTCGTCAAACGGCTCAAAATCTGGCTCTAAAGGTATCAATTTTGGCAGCCTTTCGACTTCGACATCTGCATTGAACAAAATGTTTTCAATTAAGCTCTCAAACAAAACTCTGTAAGTCTCAGCCTCTTGAGTTCTTTCTGAAAATGCGTATAGCAAATTGGAGCATGCTCTAATATCATTATGTGCCTTGATATGTGGCGGGTTGCCCAATGCCCAAACACAGTATACTAAAGTCACACCTGCTAAAAATATAGTGTGAAGTGAAAAAATACTGTAGCCAAAAAGAGCATCTTTGTGGATTCGACGAAACGCCTTGCAAATGCCTCCAGCAGCATTGAGAAGTTGCGATAAAATTGCTTGGTTTTCCAAGGGAGGGATTTTACGCTGCTGTGTAATTTTGGGCAACAACAAAAACAATTTGGATCTGTGATACAATAGAAGCAAGTACTCAAACGGCACCTCTCGATTGAGACCTTCGTCAAACTCTTTTCTTGTTGGAATCTGCCCAATCCAATCCTCAAGTGCCTGGTTGATCTCCTCAAACTCCTTGTCAAATGTGGCATCGTCTTTACGTTTTCCGTAAGCAAAAACATTGATTCTACCGTCAAGATCCCGCACTTTGCACGTCTCTATCAAATATGTTATGGGGGTAACTGGAAGATAAAAGTCTGGCTTTGTGAGCTGATCCATTTGAAGTTTATAAATAGTCATGGCATCGTTCGGGTCAACAATTTTCAAACTTAATGGGAATGCAACATCTATTTCAGCGTCGGAGATAGAGTAAGGTCTTCCTACGCTGATGGACAAAAGTCTGTCAAACGCATAAACAGACCAAAAAAGCCTCTTTTCCAATTCAGTCTGCACTGCATTTTCTATGGTGGGTGTTTTCTTTTTGTGATAACCATGCTGAAACATTTTGCGTACAGCAATGCCCAGTAGCTCCCAAGTGTTGACCGCAAACGGGTTTGAGCGATCATAAGCATACGTCAAGTATAACGCGAGACACATGCAAACTTGGATTTGTTTCATAGGGCTTAAAACAGGCAATTGACTTAATAAATTAAGCAGCTGTTGGAAGTAGTACTGAGGCGATGCTTGAATACTTAATTTGGACAATTCGGCAATTCGAGCACCATTGGCAAGACACACCGCCACAACAAACTTCTCCCAGCTCGATCTTTCAAGCGCAGGCTTTTTGTAAAACTCTTCGACATTGTTTCGCTCAACAAAATGATACCGATGACTAGAAAATGTCAAATAGCATTGGATGTATAAATCCTCACTCTGTTTAGTAGGACTCAATGTAGACGTTTCTGACAAAGAATGTTGTATCCTGTGTAGTGGTGTCTTGGACACGTCAATTGCTCGATCGTTTGTCAAAATTTTTCTGATAGCCTCCACTTTGGAAATTATGGCAGATGGCCCAATATAAACCGATTCTTTGGACGGTTTTTGCACCAAATTCAAAATTGGGTCCACAAATTGAGCTTTCTGTGATTGCTCAGCAAAATTGTCCTTGTAGTTCTCTGGGCTTTGTAACGAATGCCTTATATCGTCTATTTCCCTCATCATGTGATTCACACTCAGTTGGAGCTCATCCAATCTCACTATTTGCTTCTGCATATACTTATGGTATCCCTGTAAATGAGAGTCAGAGTAGACACACGTCAGGCCGTCAGCTTGGCAGCTTGAACATGATGGCAATGTCCCGCCGCACTTCTTCTTACGCTTTTTGCATTTATCACACGCTATAGCAGTTCTCCTTTTCTTTGTGTCTATCATTATCTGTTAGCTAGCAAAATTAAGACTCCCAAATTGAGTGGTACATCAGTACACTTAAATGATAAATATTTTAATTTACAAAAACTATAAGTTTCTTTTTATCCAATTGTGCCAGCGTTCCTTTATCAACAGCCTTTAAGTTAGAGAAACATCAGCTCGGAGCTGTGAAGTCTAATCTCCGCAAATTTAACTCTGTTACCCTCCGATGTACAGGTATTTTGATTAAATTTGGTCTGTGCTTATTATCGGTGTCATGTGACAATAACTGATAAGCCCTTTGGGGTTATCCGCATTGATCGGAATATGCGCTCTACCAATATATCGGATATCCCGACAAATGATAAGTGAAAGAAGCGCGGTTGAGTTGTATATATAGTTAAGCTCAGCCCGGGGCTGAAATTCAATATTGCAAGTCAAAAACAAATTTTTCAACTAAACAGCTTTCTCGTTTTGCAAAAGATGTCCGAGTACGATATCATTATAGTAGGGTGCGGAGTTTTTGGACTTTCGAGTGCATTGCAATTTGCAAAAAAAGGTCTCAAAGTTTTGGCCCTCGACGCATATCCCGTCCCATCTGAGTTGTCCGCGGCAAATGATTTCAACAAGATCATCAGAATAGAGTACTCAGATGAGATTACTGCAAAATTAGCCGTTGAAGCCTTGAACTACTGGGAAAATGACCCATTGTATACCAAAAACTATGCTAAAACTGGCCGGTTAACATTGACACCACTGGACCCAAACTCGGCCAGATCAAAGTACGAAGCCAAAAGTTTAAAAATTTTGAAGAAATTGGGCGTGAATCAACGCATTGAAAAAGTCACAAATCCACAAACACTCGCAGCCAAGGTACCACAATTCAAGGACAATACGTTGCCAGAAAAGTTCACGTCTACGCTCAACTACGACTGTGGAACTGGCTATTCTGGTAAAGCATTGGTTTCAGTATATGAGAAAGCCAAGATTCATGGTGCTCAGTTTGTTTTCGGCGTTGATGGTTTCGTCACGAAGATTGAATCCTATAAGGTTACTGTGAAAAGTGGCCTTCAATACAAAGCAAAAAAAATCTTGGTTACCGCTGGTGCTTACACTGGGTTACTTGTGCCTTTAGACAGCCAGACAAAGGTATTTGGTACATTTGTGACGCATATACAATTGACTCCCGAAGAATACGAGAAATACAAGGATATGCCTATTTTTTTCAGTGCTCAACACGGCTATTTCTTTCCACCAGACGAAGATTTGCACCAAATCAAAATTGGTGTCACAACTTGTGATGCATACTCTGAGATTGATCATCCATTTGAAAAGGGCAAAAAATTGAGAGCCCCAAGATACACGATTTATCACCCACAGGAGACATTACCAGCGCAACACAGGGATGACATCAAAAAATTGTTCAATTTAATAGTCCCAGAGCTCGCAAATCACGAGTTAGTCGACAGCAAAACTTGCTGGATTGCTGACTCAGTTGACTCCTACTTTTTAATTGATGAATCGCCGTACCACAAAGACGTTTTCATAGGGACAGGAGACTCGAGCCACTCTTTTAAGTTTTTACCAACGATTGGCAAGTACATTGATCAAAGAATCTTCGGAACTCTTGATCCAGACTTGAAAAAGAAATGGAGCTGGAAAAATCACCCAAGCTTTGAAAAGGGCGAAAACGCTAAAAGCAGATTTCCAAGAAAACATTACGACTTGGAAAATACCAAATTCTACAAAGCAAAATTATAAGCAAAGAAATTGATTCGTTAATTTAGATGCCTTGTAACCATACGTAATCAGTTTGTTCAATCCGCAATACTATACAAAGAATCTCAAAGTAGTGAAATATAGTTATTGATTTCAATTAACTCAAGAAATGCCTTGGAGGGTATGTCAGTGACTCAGTCAATGGAAAGTATCAATGTCCCAAAAAGCATCCCTCATTGTATTGCAGATGCTTCCTTCAACTTTGTTGAAAAGAGATTTTTTTTCCACTTCGCTTGCACAATACGTTTCATACTTCGAAAATACCTCCAAATCATAAGCCTTATCGAAATAGGAATCCAGTGCAACACAACGCAAACCCTGAAGCACAATACCAGGCAAGGGCTCATTAAGTTTGCTTATCAGTACCAAAGACTCGTCGAGTTTTTGGTCATCGTCAAATTTTCCTTCACTGTTAGCTACTAAATGAACAATAGCCAACTTGAGATACTGCCCAAGAATCCAACAATATACAGAACTCATCAGCGAATCAACAACAGCGATCTCCTCGCGAAACCAATCAAGCCATTCAATTAAAAAACTGAGCTCAAAATATTTTTCCTCTATGAACAACGGATGTTTTGCATTCAATGCGGCACTATCCATGTTCAAAAATACTAAAGACATAAATGCAATCAATATGTGTTTTAAATATACTGTAGTGTCTCCAATTTTGGAACTCACCATGAACTGTAATAAAAGCAAAATCTCTTTTCCATGTTTCAAAACAATCTGGCGATATGTTAGGTAGTACTCAAATAATTGCTCTCTAGTGAAATCTGTTTGCAAATCAGGATTTTCTAAAAAATAACGGCATACCAAAATACCGAATCTGTTGACCCTAACAAGGTTGGAGTGAAATAAAAACTTTGACGCTGCAATAGTGCTAACATACTGGTAGGGCTCAGCCAATACGTCATTCACATCAGAAACTTTGTAGTTGCCAAAACTAATTGTAAATCCGTTGAATCTGTCGCTTATTACAAAATCAGGTTGAGAGTTTTTGAAGATGCTTTTGTAAAGAGATATATCCATATTCACAACGTCCCTCAAATTTGCTGGCAACTCTCCCTCCCATTGAAACATATCTTTATTTAGCTCATTGATCATAGTAACAAGTCTATTAAAGTAATGCACATGATTTTCAGCTTCTAAATTTGTGGTAGAGCTAAAATTCTCACGATGTTTACTTAAAACGTTCATAATTCCCACTGCTAACCAGCTTTGTAAAATTTCAAAACCAACTAAGGAATGTTGGGCTAATGTGTTGATTAAAATCAAAAACTCTTTTCTCTCAACTACAAAGCATCTATCGTCGAGGGTTATTTTGTCAAACATTTCGATGGTAATCTCTAATTTCTGACTTGAACTCTTGCATATTCTTGCAAGCTCCCTCCTGCTGAGCACGTATAAATCATATTGGTAATTATGCAGTTCTGAATGGGTCAGCACCGTCTGTAATAAATTGTGAATGCTCGACCCGTACACATCAGATCTATACCAAAGGGCTCTGATAGGCACGTATTTTTCAACTGTGTCCTCATTAAATGACTCTAGGTAGTATTTGTCTATACCAAACTGACTGCTTTTTTCTCGCAAAACATTAAAAACAAAATAATCACATTTGACAAAAAACGAGGACAATAGCACATATGCAAAAATCAATATAACTGCTAAATTGACCAAACAAGGCTCGTAGGATTGAACTAAGTGAAAGTACAGAAATGCGCTTCTCAAACTGCACAGCTCAAGCGTTCCTAATAAAGCGTCATCGATATTTATTTGTGTTTTTGGATCGAAATTTACGATCTCAGTAACCCCTTTTTCAGGCCTTTTCATAACTTTTTGTAATTTCGCCCTGAGATAGAATGCCAGTAGTGTTATCAGTGAGTGCAATGCAAGGAATTCAGCATCCAGAAGATCTAAATCTTCCACCGATTTGACTGACTCAAATTTTGACATGGCTCTGTAAGCAACACCATAAGAGATTGGACCAACCGACAATTCCCACGAATTGACACCACCATCTAAGAGATAATGCAACACAAAAAGAACTGTTTCCTTGTGGTCAAATAAAACTTTATTGTATGTAACAAAATTAGAGCAAATTTCAAAAAAGCTGTTTCCCAAATTTCTAATAAAGCTTTCAAACTTTTCGGTTTCTTTATCGAAATCGACCAAGTTTGTGCCATAGTATTTACCAAGATCTACTAGAGTAGATCTAGAAAACATGTCGAGCTCAGAGCTATCTCGAAAAATATTGAGGAAATAGACCAAAGTGTCATAATTACTGAAAATAGGATTGACTCCAGAAATATTGTTTACAACTGTGTACTTTTGATTATGCTGACCGAAAATCCCTCTGCGTATTGGTGTCGATATCTTCTTTTTGTTCACCTTATCATCAATAGAATCTAGCTTCGAGAGTATCCCTACTTGTTTGTCGCAAATTTGTTCAAACTTCTGTTGCAATGTTTGAATCATTATGTTCAATTTTTTCACTCTGTCATCGACCAGACTTCGCTGTTTATCATTGTGTTTCTTCGTTATTTTTGAGTCAACTGAACTGATTTGTCTTTGACTCTTCTTTTGCACTTGGGAATAAGAACAATTCCAGTTGTGCTTAAAGCAACTTGCACAAGGATTTGTACCAGTGCACTTTGTTTTCTTCTTTTTGCACGTATCGCACGCGTTTGCAGTTCTAGCGGGCAAAACCTGTGAGCCATCTAGTGAAAAAACAATGGCTTTTCCGACTTGATATTCATTAATGTCTTCTTGCATCGCAAGACAGATTGTCAAGTTATCCTTGATACAGTTAACATGAAATTGTCGCTCATTCAAGATCAAAAATCATCACGTGACATAAATTGTGGATCGTACAGTTTTTCGGGTTTTTGTTCGGCTAATCTTTGGGCCGATAACATGCAAGAAATCTTCGCAGTCTCCACTGAACTTTCACCTGACAGCACCAAAATCAACTGCGCACTCATGCTAAATATATTGTTGCCGCGCTTCGTTGTATGTGTGGAAGTCAAATAGCTAGCTAATTGTAAAGCGTGAGAGATTATTCTAAACTGAGTGCCTGAAGATGACCGAAGGTGACATTTGCTGTCAACAGACCCTGCAAATATTGGCTCTGTACGAAATTTATTTGAATCGTATAGCGTGTCTCATCAAAGAGTTTGGCTACAAGATTCACAAAGCAAGCAATTTCTCGGTATTGAGACTACTAGCACACCAATTGCGACAACAGTGCTGAGCACTGGTGAAGCAGACTCCCCTTCTCTGCTTGGTTAATATAAAAAGAGCATGTCCCCCTCATATAGGTAATAATAAAAAACCGCTATCTTTTTGAAGTGATGTGCGATGCACATACAGAACTACAACATCTCTTACTGCAAAAAGAGGGATAGCCATAAAACGTTTGTTCTTTTCAGTTTTGGGCATTTATTTGGCCTTGCAACTCAAAACATATTTTTCACTAGAATTTTATAAAAGACGCTATAATATTCATTTGAGAAATAGCATATTCTTCTATTGATTTTTTATCATCTGGTTTTTTTTGGTGTGAAAAAATGGACAAAATTTCTGGACGCAAAAACCAATTTTTTTTTTGTCGTTAGATGTTTTCCG
>JASTUK010000033.1:0-93314 GCA_031125475.1 Saccharomycopsis lassenensis
GCACGCCCGTCAGGTTATGCCAATCTGGGTCTTTACTCTAGTATTAGTTTTGGTGTTTTTGCATTCAAGTTCAAATTTTTTTTTTTTTTTTTTTTTTTTTTTTTTTTTTTTTTTTTCAATATCTGTATTGACATTTTCCGTCCTCGCGTTATTTACACTTTTTTTTTGTTCAAATTTCGCGAAGCTCATCGCTTAATGTCTCGTGATTCTGAGATAAATGCTGACACAGTGTATGAGCCAGGAAACAACTATGTGGTACTACGAAAGAACAACAAGTGTTTTTATGTGCCCGAGCTTTTCCACAAATCGCCGTTTATCGACCAGGTGACGCCGTTGTTTTTGAGTGACATATTTCACAAAGCAGATATCAGCCAAATCTACGCAGACTCTGCCTATGGCTTGTACAGGCAAGGAATTATCCTCATAAGCAACTACCCCGTGAAACGAATAAGCTTGGTGGCAAGAATTGCGAGCCAGGTCGTGTCAACAAGCTCCAAGAACAGTGTGGAGTACATTTTTGAGATTTTCGACTCTACAAGTGAGCGCACATTAATGTGTGTAGCAAAAGAGCATACAGTCTTTGAGAGTGGGTTGGGCAGTTCAGAAAAGGATAATCAGCGAACCTTGTTGAAGATAGTAGGGATTTTGAGGCACAGGATTGTGAGAAACGATGTGACCAACCTCGCTATCAGTTTGGACGTCAGCGAGATACATATACTACTGAGAGACTCACTTTACAAAAATTTGCGCTTGGAGATCGAACATTGGCGAACGACGTTAGACTTTAGAAACAAACACTTCAAATCACCCTGGATCATTACAGACTTACTGGAAACCCGCAATATTGTGTCGGGTGGGGTCAATATTGATGACATGTACATAGAAAACAATATCTTGATAAGGAGAACTGATCAGAAACAAAGGGACCAAATCAACTTGAGGACAGGGCCAACAGAGCATCTGCAGAATATTGGAAGCAGCTATGACGGGCTCATAGTTGACAGTTTAGAGTTAAACCTCAAAAAGACTCGCAATCGTGGTAACACACATGCGCACGTTGAAGTGATATCAGTGGAAAGTGATGAATCGGACTCGGAAATTGAAGAGATTCACGATGAACCTTTAATGGAGTCGTACAATGAGGCGAAACAGGCCGAGATCAATCGGTTGTCAGCTATGAATGCCACACCATCATTTTCTCAAAAACGAAAAAAGAACGCAAGAATGATGAAAACAAAGTCTCATTGTGATACGATGCGTGATTCAAGTGTAAGGAACACCCTGGAGTCAGAAAATATCTTCAGCAACATCAATGATTTGCACATATTTTTAAATCAGCCTGAATTGGACCTGTTCTTGATAGAAAATACTGTGATTACAAGAGGCTTGATCATGGATCGACACCAATTGATCAACAAGCCACGACTTGCTCTTGAATTGATCAAGTGCGTTTGTGCCATCTCTATAGACATGAAACAGCAGCAGAAGCAGAAACAGAAACAGAAGAGTGAGATAATCCTAGGCAAAGACTGTGCCAATTTAAAACAGATCTACTACGATCTTCGTATACTGAACTTTTTGACATTGATCATCCTAAAATACTGCTTTATTATGAACTTTTACGATTGGGACTTCACCAAGGAAGAAGTTTTTGAGTCAAGCTATGTAAAGTTGGATATCACTATAAGGGCTTCGCAAATGCAGAAATTCAGAACATTTTTGACTGAAAACATAAATCTGGATTCTATCGAGCAATTTTTCAAAGAGCGAAGGCTCATCAATACACTCAAAAGCAAGGTGTTTCACAGAATTCGGCACGTGTTGGTGAATAACAATTTACTAAAAGGATATGTTATAGATTCAAGCTTCACAAGCAACAAAGAAAAAGTGATTTTTATCAATTATACCAATATATTGATAGTGAGAGAATTTTTAAAAAATGCCTTGAAACATCTGCTAAAACGTTTTTTGTTTGACCTTTGCGAAAGCAAAGACAATGGGCAAAAGAGCACCAAGTCAGTATCTGTGAAAAATTTGATAAGACAATTCGAACTTGAAAGACCATCCATTAAGCTAAGTTTTGTGCTTGACAATATAGACAGCACATTATATGTCATGAACGGCATTGTTGAATTTGTCATAGCAACAGAGCTCCTCCCAAGAGCTCTGGGCAACACGCGCAAACTGTACGACCACGATTTACGAGCTGATATTATGGCAGAGAAGCTATGGTGGAAATGCGAGAAAGTTGACCGAGATTATTTGTGGACGACTGGTCTCAATTCATGATATATCAAGCTACCAATTACAGCAGACTGAAGGTTCATTCATTTATGTTACACGTACTTATTGTTTAAGTTTGATACTTTGATTTTTTTTTCTTTCAACGCCTCTTCTTTCTGGACCTCGACCTTGGACCTTTTTTGTCTTGTGTTGCCGGATTGTGATAGCGCAAAACAACATCCATAACATCGCTTCCAGCCTCAGTTTCGGTTGGCTTTTCCACAGCATCAAAAAAGCTTTCTCCCCAGCAGCAGACGTAGGCTTTTGGCTTGATACCAATTTTGGCTTTTATCACTTTGCACATAGCATGTGCACCAAAAACTTTCACTGTGATATCATTTAACTGCATGATGTCACTATTTCTAGGAAGAAATAGTACGATGTTGCGTGCAATTTTTTTGCATGTTTGCAACAATTCGGTGAGTCCCAAAGGCGACAAAGTCTCCAAATCATACTGTTTTTCCAAATATGATGGACCGTTCCATGGGGGAGAACCAAATACGACGTCAAACTTCATATCCACTAGTTTCTGAAGCAATACTTCTGACTTTGCAATTTGAGCAAAGTCTGCATACAAAAAGTCAATGTTATCTTGAACACCGTAGACTTTGCAATTATTGATGCAGCACTTCAAGTTGTCCGCGTTGTACTCCAAGCCGCAAACTGACTCAAACGTCTTGGCAAATTGTATAAGATTGCCGCCGCCACCACAAAAAACGTCTAGCACTCTTTTCGAGTCTGGTATACAGCCTTTTATGTACATTGCAATAAACTCTGCAACTACCTCCGGTGTAACACTGTAGAAGAGCTCATTGGTCATCAAAATGCCTTCGTCAAACTTTGTAAAAATCACATAGCGCCCATAGTAGAACTTTTTGGTATCATCGTTCAAAGTGTCAAAATCATGAACAACTGGCTCATCTGTAGTGTAATTTTCAATCGAATCCGCATCTACAAGCTCAAAGACCATTTTAGATCGATTCAAAAATGGCCCAGAGCTTCAATTGAGCTGATCCAGTTGGCTTGTATGAACTTTAAAGACAAGCTCTGGTTTGTTAAGGTGATGGAGATTGACGACTTGACTGGTATTAACTTAATGACTACTGTTCAAACCTGGTTCATAGATGGAAAAAAGTATCAAAAGCTCTCAGGGCACTCGTTTCAATTCTGGTACAAATAGTTGCTCTCAATGTCGGATTCTTCGGCTAAAAATGTTCACCAGCGCTTTTGACTCTAGTTATATCGAAACTTTTCAAAATTAAGGATGCCTTACCTTTTTTTTTTTCCATTATTCATTTTCCGCTCTTCCCTTTATAGTAGACTGTTCTAGAAAAAACTAGAGTTCGAAAAGCAAATTTTGAGTTCCGCGCTTGTTGACATACTGCTAGCTCATATAAATATAAGTCCGACTCATCTCATCACATTTTTAGTTTTATTATATTATTTGTTACCAGTGAATATGATTTTGAACAAAACAGCAAAATACGTGGCAAACTATAACAAATTAAGACTTGCCTCGTCAACTTTCAACAGAACTGCACTTTCGCTGAGTCAGATACCTGTTGAATATTCAAAAAGATATTTGAGCACGTCCACTAAAAATGACCGCCCGAAGTCCAATTTGGCCACAGCTAGAAATGGAATAGAAAGTATGAAGACGTTCACACAATTGCAGTGCAGACACTTCTCCCAAAGTTTTCCGGCAAAGATTGATCTTAAGATGAAGCAGCAAGGACCTGCATTGGAGGAGTTTGGAACTGATTTGACAAAATTGGCCAAGGATGGTGAATTAGACCCAGTTATTGGAAGAGATGAGGAAATCAGTAGAACTATTCAAATTCTTTCCAGAAGAACTAAGAACAATCCAATTCTTATTGGTAATGCTGGTACTGGTAAAACTGCAATTTTGGAAGGTTTGGCTCAAAGAATTGTTAACAAACAAGTGCCAGAAAGTATGAAGAATAAGAGAATCATATCCATTAATTTGTCAAGAATTTTAGCTGGTACTGGAATTCGTGGTGAAATAGAAGAACGAATCAACCGGCTTTTGAAAGAAGTTCATGAACAGCATGGAAATGTGATCTTATTCATTGATGAGATTCATCTTATTATGGGACTCGGTAAAACTGAAGGCCTGCCAGATTTAGCCAATATGTTGAAACCTGACTTAGCAAGAGGTAAATTACATTGTGTTGGTGCAACCACTTTGGATGAATACCGCAAATACATTGAGAAAGATTTGGCATTAGCAAGAAGATTCCAAACCGTTTTGGTTAATGAGCCATCTGTCACCGACTCTATTCTGATCTTGCGTGGATTGAAAGAGAAATATGAAGTTCATCATGGTGTCAAGATCAACGATGATGCTCTTGTAAGTGCTGTGAACTTGAGTCACAGATACATCACGGACCGTTACTTGCCAGATAAGGCAATTGATTTGATTGATGAAGCTTGTTCCCTGATTAGACTTCAACACGAGTCCAAACCAGAGCCAATTCAGCAATTAGAGCACAAAATCATGACCATGAAAATTGAATTGGAGTCCTTGAAAAAAGAGGTTGAGGATGATTCTATCAAAAAGAAGAAAGAAACTTTACAAACTCACATTGATGAGTTGACCAGCGAGTACGATGATCTTATGAATAAATGGTCCGAAGAGAAAACACAAATTGAGAACATCAATTCTGAGAAAAAGCAATTGGAGAAATTGAAGCTGGATTTGGAGACATATCAGTTGAATGGTAATTACATGGAAGCCTCTGAACTCAAATACTCTAAGATCCCTGCTATTGAGGAGAAAATCGAGCAAATGAATGCGGAATTTCAAAAGAAACACGACTCAGAAAGCTTGCTTTTGAGAGATTCCATAACTTCAGAAGAGATTGCTAAGGTTATTAGTAAAGCCACAGGTGTTCCAATGGACTCACTTTTGAAACCGGACAAGCAAAAACTTTTGAAAATGGAGCAAACGTTGCAAAGTCAAGTGATTGGACAAGACGAAGCTATATCAGTCATAAGTGATGCTGTGAGATTGCAGCGTGCTGGTTTGACAAACAGCAAAAGACCAATTGCTAGTTTTATGTTTTTAGGGCCTACAGGTACTGGTAAAACTCACTTGACCAAAAAATTGGCACAATTTTTGTTTGACAACGAATCAGCTATCATCAGATTTGATATGTCCGAGTTTCAAGAAAAGCATTCGATTTCTAGACTTATTGGTGCTCCTCCAGGATACGTTGGATACGATGATTTGGGAGGATCTGGAGAGTTGACTTCACAAGTCAAGACAAAACCATACTCTATTGTTTTGTTCGATGAGTTTGAGAAAGCACATCCTGATATTAATAAGTTGTTGTTACAAGTATTGGATGAAGGTCATTTGACTGACTCTCACGGGCACAAAATTGATTTCCGCAATACCATAATTATCTTGACCCTGAACTTGGGACACGAGCATTTCTATGAAGAGACCAAAGCCAGCGATAGCTATGAAGAAGGCTTGGCTCACGGCCTTGAAAACTACACAGTTCTGGAAGAGGTCAAGCTGAAAGTTTTAGAAGATGTTAAAAGAGTGTATCCTCCGGAATTTATCAACAGACTCGATGGTTTGATTGTATTCAATAAACTTAGCAAGAAAGGAATGTTGAAGATTGTTGATATCAGGCTCGCAGACATTGAGAAAGATTTCAGAGAGAATCACAAGAACTTCAAGTTGGATGTTCCAAATGAAGTCAGAAAGTGGCTTATTGAAAATGGAGGTTATGATGTTAACTACGGTGCTCGTCCATTGAACCGGGTCATTTTGCATAAGATTTTGAATCCAATTGCCAAAATGGTCATCAATGGAGAGATCAAAAACACTGACGAATTAATCAAAGTTGTTTTGGAGGATGGCCATATAAAAGTGTTGCCAAACCACTAAGCTTGTATATAAAATTGTACATAAATACATAATATAAAGTAGATAGTGACTTATTTTGTAATCTCATATATTGTACATCTTGAATTTTTCCATTTTTCATTTTCATTTCATTCTCATTTTCCTATTGTTACACGCCCTCTTCCTCTTGCTTGACATTTGGAAGTTCCTGCGAGTTTGCTTCAGAATCAGTAGTGCCTGATTTTTCTTGTTGTTCTTCGCTTGTTTGCTCCTCACTCGCCTTTTGAAACTTTTCTTTTTCCAATCTCTCGCGTTCAGCGATCTCAGCAGCAGTCAAAAATCTGCCACCTTGACCTCTTGGACGCCTCATAGCGTGTTTGTGTCTAGATTCGTGTAAATAAGGCTTTCTGCCTCTGGCTAGTTTAAGAGTCTCCTCCAACTTTGCTCTTGCAATTCTTCTTTTTAAAATCCGGTGGTACTGTTTTGCATTGACGTAAAAAGGCTCCTCCTGGTTTGGAGCTGTAGCAGCCGCTGATATTGGGGCTGCATCGTAGTTATTGCTGGCGATGTGAGTGTCATTTGCTGAGCTGTTTATTAAATGGCTCATTGGGTCAAAATTTTTTGCACCATTACTCGATGGGGTTTGAGTTATTAACTTTTGAGTGAGCTCATTTGCATCATTATCTCTGGTGTTATTGTCAAAAAAAACCCGGTTGGCTGCCTGATCATTCTGGTCAAAGTAGTATTTGTTGAAATTCTTCTCGTTGCTTGGTGAGATTGAGGCCATGGTTGATATTTTGATAACCGTCTGGCGTTTGTGAGAATTTTGGTTGTGGTTGCGGCTATGGAAATATGGAGAGAAAAAAAAATGTCATACTTTGCGCGGTGGAATTCAAGCACTCTCAAATATGGCAGAAAAGGCAGATAGTTCGGGTTCAAGTAAGCGAAATCAGAAAAAAAAAAAAAAAAAAAAAAACGCACCTCGAGGATTCGAATGGGCAGCTGCACACTGAAATGTTCGTTGATTGTCTGCTAAAAGCTGGACAAAAAGTGCCACGGAAAGGATTGGGTAACCTCAGTGTCAGAGATATCGTGCGCCTCAGTGCCAAAATACAGTTTTAGTTTCAATATGAAGAATCGGATAGGCCGGATTGAGTGTCAGTAGTATTTGCGCTTTGTGTGATCCAGTAACTTGTGATACAGTAACTTGTGATCCAGTAACTTGTGATACACTAACTTGTGATTGCAAAACAGGTTCTAAAGTTGTCTCGTTGACGTTGGTAAAATGCTGTCAAGATTGCAGAAAACAAAAACCACGAACATGGGACCACCCATCCAGGGTGACTAGAATTGTCTACGACGTGATTCCATAACGTGCATGATCAGCTACACGTAATTGATATATTTTCAATGGTCACCACGACTTATTATCACCTATATTCACCTCTATCTCTAATTGCTCAAGTCTTTACCTCAAATCTCATTCTGATACCCATAGCAGCTAACTCACTGTCTAAATATTTCAAAACAAAAGGTACACCCACTGCGGCCACATTGTTTCCACCAACAAATACGTTACCTTGGCCGTCCTCCCAGGATTCGTCCATCAAGTTTTGATCCACATCCTCGATTTTCGTAGCACATCTTCTGCAATGTGCGCTGGCTTTTTGACCAATCCGAGGCACCAGTGTCTGTGATGTCAACAAAGATCCGCACTGTTTACAGATCACAGTCTGCGTGTAGTCTGAGCAGTTCAACAATCTGTCCTGTAACAAGAATGCTGCACCGTGACCAATCAAAGCGTCTCTCTCCATCTCTCCCACTCTGATACCACCAGAACGTTTACGGCCCTTAACAGGCTGCATGGTCAACGAGTTCACAGGACCTGTCAGTCTCACTTGGAACTTGTCATTCACCATGTGACGTAATCTTTGGTAGTAAACCACCCCCACGTAAATGTCTGCACGCAATTCTTCTCCCGTGGCTCCACTGTACATTGGCTCGTTACCAAAGTAGTTGTAGCCAGACTTCAAAAGCTGCTCACCAAAGTAGTCTGCGGGGGTGTCAGATTCACTAAACTTCCAAGGAGTCGAATCTTGGGCAATTCCGTGAATAGCACCAGCTTTACCGGCCAAACTCTCAACAAACATACCAATTGTCATTCTCAGTGGGAAAGCGTGCGGATTAATGATAACGTCCGGCTGAATTCCAGACTCACTGAATGGCATATCGACAGTAGGCCATTTACGTGAACAAACACCTTTTTGTCCGTGTCTCAGAGAGTACTTGTCACCAATTTGAGTGTGTCTTAAAACACGATACTTGATGGTAATCGACAGAAGCCCATTGGTTCCGCTTGTGTTACCTAAAAGCTTAACTTCTTCAATGAAAGCCGGTTCCAGCGAGTGGTATGTCTTGACTTTCGTTTTACCCAAGATTTCGTCGTAATAAGCAGCAACTGGGTCACCTTCAGTGACCTTTGTACCCACAAATGGCAACCCATCCTCGTCAAGGAAGTCTTTCCACTCCAGGGGCCACGAATCTGGTCCAAAACCGAATGTTTGAGTTTGAGGCTCACCGGCACGGCGCAGAGTTGTCAAGTCAACTTTTTCAACTTTCAAAACTGTTCCGTAACCAAATCCACGCTCGTCCGCCAGCTTATTGATAATCATCGCATCATCCATATCGTAACCCGTGTAGGAGATCACAGCAACCACGGCATTAGTACCATTTGGAAAATGATCCATGCCGTAATTGTCATACAATTTTGCCTTCACAATCGGCGTTTGTCCACCCTGGAGCTTATACAATTTGTTGTCCAGTCTATGTACGAGAGCCACACCCGGTGTTCCCATTGTTTGCTTACCCATCTGACATTGATACATGTTTCTTGGAGACTGGTTGAAATCCGAAAATGGTGTCAAATTGGCCAAAATGGATAACATGTGTGTTGGCAGCCATTCAACGTGAGTATGAACTCCTCTTTCAATCTCCAGAGGACGCACAGCAATATCAAGGTAAACTTGCTCAAAAGGCCCTATGTAGTCTGCCTTCATCAGTGCCAAGTGTTTGACGTCTCTGATCATCCGAGCACGTCCACTAAACAAGTACAAGCCCGGGTACTGACCTTTGTTCAGAGGTGGCACATATCCAATTTCCAAATCTGCAGAAAGTCCTTCTTGGCCAGTGACTTTCCAGTACCGCATCGTTTTAGCAACCTGGGCAGCCCTTTCGTGCGAGCACCAGCCCACAATACGACCATCGAGCTGCACACACGAAACTTCAGGTCCAGCATGTGTAACATAGCTGCCTTGGACACCTAAACGCAGCAAACACTGCTCTACAGTCTCTGTGCTGCTCTGCACAGTAGCCACACGACATCTGTGGGCCAAGTGGTTTAACAATCCGCAAGGAGCACCATCGGGCGTGTGCACAGGACACAAGAATCCCCACAGTTCTGGTAAAAGCTTACGCACGGCAGTTGTCTTCAACTGGGCAAAGAAAGAACCACGGTGCACCATACGGAACTGCGACAAGAATCTGTGGAAGTTAATCTTATCGGCCACGACGGTGTAACCGGACACCTGTTGCAAATCCAATCCAGACTGTGACACCAAGTTTCCTGTACTAAGGAAGTACTGCAACTTTTGTCCAATATCTGTGTTTGTTTTTTGAATGACTTTGGCCAAGTACTTTCTCTCGTTGAAGTCCACACCAGAGCCTCTGGATACGTCCATTTGAATTTGCTGCACCATCAGCTGGAGCATTTCCTCTAATTTCTCTTTGACAATCATCCCGTACAAAAATCCACCCAACAAGATCTCCTGATGCTGCAATGAATCTGGGTTATCAACACAACAATCACCAGCGACCAAAGTGTACAACTTTCGTATCATGAACAAAAGCATCTTTTGCTTGTCAGCATTTCTGTCCAAGTGCACAAGCACAATCTTGTTTAAAACGTGCTCACCAACAGCAACATCCAGCATGTCCCTAGGAACCCCAAAAACGACTCTGAATTTTTGTCCCAAATATGCCAAACACTCCTTCTGCGAGTTCAATCCGTAACTTTTGTAGCCTCTCAATAACAATTCCACACGGTCTGTAAGAAAAGAGTCGTGGGTATCAGCACCAACGATACCATCAAAAATCTCACGATCACTAGTCTCTTTCAATGCCTTCAAGACCAACATCACAGGCACCAAATATTCGTTTTTACGCCACAGAAATCTGAGTGTCAAGTTACCATCTTTCAAATAATGCACCACATTCGTTTGCGATGTCTCGTCTGGACGCACACATCTTATTTGAATACCAAACTTCGTGTATGAATGACCTCTATTCTCAAAAGAAGGTCTGGAAATGGCCATGGCGTGATTCCGACGTTGCACAATCAACATACGCACCAATTTTTCTAAACCATTTACAACAAAGTATCCACCCAACTCATCACTTTCTTCACGAACTGCCACAAGCTCCTGAGGCAGCAATCCGTTCAAATTACAACGGTTTGATTTCATCATAACAGGTAACTGCCCAGCTTCACGGACCTCTGACACGACAGCTCCACCGTTCACTTTCCAGCAAAGCTTCACGAGAAATTTGCCCTTGTATGTAGACATTCTCTCTCTGCACTCGGCTGGATAAACTTTTTTCACCACGGCGTCCTTCTCCATTGGGGTTGGTTTCATCAACTGCACAGAGTCAATCCAGATCTCGAGCTTGTTACTGTGTTTTGGGTCTTCACTGTCAAATACGGTTTTCTTGCCAATATCTTTAACTGCTACGTTCAAGAGTCCACCTTCTGGTCCTTCACAGAGTGCGTTGAACGACTCAATGTGAGGCAAAATTGCCTCTTGGAGCATTGGAAAACTGCTCTTGTTGGCCAGCGGATTTTGGAACTGGTCCAAAGTCTTGAGTGTGTTGAAGCTCAAACTACTCATGATAGATGGTTTGTAGAAAATTCAATTCAAAAAAAATTTAAAAAAAATTTTTTTTTTCATCTAGTGCACGGAAGTGATGCGGTGCACGGGTGCTGATGGGTTGAACTTACATGTCAAAGCACTGGGTTTCTGAACATCAGCCTGTTTGGAAAACTGGGACCGGGAGCTGAGTAAGCGTTGTGTTTCCATATGACACAATGATCTGAGCTAGGAAGGTGGGGGTTTGGCACGAAACAGCCTCTGTGGGCTAGTTAAAAGCAAGTTATTTGAAAACTAAGTGGTGCCGATTGAGAGTTTTGGCAAATTTATTTGAGCTGCAAACCGCCAATCTCAGAGTTGACTCTCAGCAATAATTGGCTATGGGCTGGAGTCTGGCACCTAGAGTCTGGCTTTGGGACTGGCTCGGGGTCGACGCACTGCTACAAGACAAGGGTTTCTATGTACAAATACTCAGCATGAAGAGCTGCCAAGCTTGTTCTCCTGCTGTTGATGAACTTTGAGTCCATGAAAAAACATTTGGGAAAAACCTAAAGTTTAGTTAGAAGTTGAAAGTTTTTATGACCTCAAGTGCTACTACTCAGGCAGATCCGCACAGTGCACACCACCGCGTTAGTAGCAGATCCGATGAGTTTCTACTAGAGCCAAAACCATCCGCCAAACAATGAATCAGACTTTCGTTGCTGAATTGCGGCACTGAAATAGGGCTGATCACCGCATCGAGTCAGTACCACGGTTTACAAACTTGCAACAAAAGACGTTTGATCTGCTTCCGAGGAAGCTCGGATCTGCCTATTTTGCTCAGCTAATGGATTCTGGAGATGAGGTTACCCTGCTGCAAACAGTGAGATTTGTGAATCTTGATGAAGTTCGGCAAAAGACCTGGAGCAGGCAGTGCTAGTATCTCCCAAGACAATTCGACTGAGCAAAACTCGTCGCTTGACTTGCTGCTGTGTTCAGGATTCGTTTTTACCAACTGCGTACCAGCTGCTGAGATCAGTAGATAAAAAGAAACGGTTCCGAAATTATTTTATGAACCGTACGGAGAAAAGGTAGTAACAAAAAAAAAAAAAAAAAAAAAAAAGGAAAAAGGAAAAAAAAAAGTCAAGAAAAAAAGTGAATCAAGATAAGCAACACTACCACCATCACCCATTGAGAGAGGGAACAAAGAACTTTTTGGAGAGGGACTCAAATCACCCAGTATTCAGAAGAGCAAAAAACAACCAACGACCTTCCAATCCTCTGAATTTTTCACATCATTACATTGATACAACTGCATCTCAACACATTACAATTTTCACTCCAAGCCTATAATACGCAATAATGACAAGCAGTGGTCTCAGAAGGACAATTCTCGACGATTCATTTCTTTTGCTGGGAGCAAAAAGAGAGCAAGGCGAAGACTTGTTTGGGACTATGAACTCAAACAGCATCTGGAGCAAGAACGAGGACAAACTGCACAACACACTGAACAACGGATCTATCAACTCATGGCCAAGCAATGGGCAATTTGCATTCCAGGACAGCTTGATGCTGACTCTGCTGACAAGCTCTGCGACTCCGAGCAATGCGCCTTCATATGTCAGTGGCATGAATTACAGTAAGTTCAGTGCGTCTAACAGTGCTTTTGGCAACGAATTCAAGTCGAGCGATTCAAGCATGTTTGTGGACAATTATGAACTGGTCCATATGGCGCCAATGGCTCTGATGCCACTGATGCCTCTGATTTCTCAGATGTCTCAGATGTCTCAGATACCTCAGATACCTCAAATGACACAAATACCCCAGGTCATGCAGACGCCGCAGCCCACAATGCAGCAGGCGACAGCTGCTACTGAGCTGGTGCAACAACATCAACATCCGCTGCCACCACTGCAGCAGCAGCAACAACAACAACAACAACAGCAGCAGCAACAATTAGAGGCAGAATTGCAGTCGCAGCAGCAGCAGCAGCAGCAACAACAACAACAACAACAACAACATCCCACGGCTAGAACAGCTGTAACGACGCCGAGTTTCTCGCCGTTCGACTCCATTTCGTCGTATTTGGATGTCACTAGCACTTCACGGTTTCCCCAACGTCCTGTCGAGAAAATGGATGATTCGTTGCTAGCAACACCACTTTTGGGCTCTAAGGTGCATTCGCGGTTTTTCCCTTCTCCAACTAGCGAAAGAACCAAAACTCAAATCATCAATAATAACAATAGTAACAACGGCGGTAACGAGATGATTCTGATGCTCAATTTGGGTCTGAGTGCAAACACTGACACTCAACCTATTCAGAACATGTTTTTTGATGACGCAAGAGTTGGTAGTAACTCTTTAGGTAAACGGGATTTGATTCCAAACTTCATATACAATTTAGATACCGAAGACGAGTTGTTTGACTCGGAGAGATACAACTTATCAGACCCGATGTCGGAAAGCAAAATCCCTATTTTGAAACCATTGCATTTTAGCAAACTGACAATCGCCAAGTCAAATTTTGTGCCATTTGCGCAGCAGGTACTGCCAGTTGTCTCTGGTGTACCACTTTTGTCTGAGACTTTTTCTGGTGACATATCGTCTAACACTGGTTTTGGCTCTACTCCAGTGTCTCCAATGATGTCGGGGAAGGCCAAAGAAATGACAGCAACCTCATATTCAGAAATTGGATTGTTTGAAGAGCCTCCGAGACAGGAAGATGACATTTTGGTGTCACTTGTCGGCTTCAACCTTGGAAAAGAAACGCAAACAAGTGAACTGGAAAAGCTGGCATTGAGTGATTCTTGCATACCCGGCTTAACAAACCAGCTGTTGGACTATCCAGAAGGCTTCTCACTGACATTCTACAAAAGATCTTCTAACAAGTTTATGTTTGTGCGGGAAATTCAGTCCAAACCGACTATTGTTAAGTACAGGTCGTCCAGTGTAATTGAGTTCAAAATCAGTTTGCCTGTGCAGACAAGCTTGGAGCAGCTACTTGTCAACAACTTTTTGAATGGCATTGAAACAGATCCGGAAGAGGTCAAAAACTCTAAAATCAAAAAGAAGAAATTCAAATCATTTACTGTGCAAATAAATTTGAATCAATTAGACGGCAAAATTGGTGGTCTAAGGGTTTCAAAACAACAGAAATCAGACACAAAAAACTTCAAGAAAAGCGCAACTTTCAAGAAAAAGACCTGAGTATTTCCAATATGCAGACAATCTGTAGTAAGATTTTGAAAATCAATATACATTACATTATTATACACAACGTACCGAGGGCCAACTTTATTTGCCTTCAAGCTCCTGGCGCAAGTTCTCACCCAAGTCTTGATCAACAATACCGTCTATTGTGTACCACACATAGTATTGGGGCAATTTGACACCAGTTTTAATGACTTGGTCCATGATCTTGAACGCTGTTTCCTGTTTCATGAAACTGTTCTTCACCAAAGACACAAATCTCTCTGGAATGTCGTCCATAACCACTGTGGCCGCAACGTACTTAATTTTCCCAGTATCGTCCTCTTGTGGTGCTGTTGGCTCTTCAGTTTCCTCCTCCGACTCATCCGAATCAAGATTGACACTCTTTTTTTCCAAAGCAGCAATTCTTCTGCTTTTACGGGGCTGAAATCGTTTGGCTCTTCTTTTAGCTCTCTTTTTTGGAGCCGCCTTTGGCTTATCTGCGTTTTCAGGTTTTCCTTCAACTTTTCCATCCTGTTTGGCCTCCAGAGTTTCTTCTTTTTCATTATCTTTAGCCTCGTTGCCATTTTCAATAGCGGCTTCTTTTTCTTCTTTTACATCTGTGTCTGCCGCTACAGTTCCTTCTTTTGGCTCCGCACCACTCTGATTCTTCTTATCTTCAAGTTCTTTCAGCTCTTTCTCTTTTTGTTCTTTCAACTCTTTCTCTTTTTGTTCTTTCAATTCCTTTGCAATCCGTTCTTTCTCTTTTTCTTCTTCTTCGATCTTTGCAACCAACTCACTATACTGCTTTCTCAGAAGCTCGTCGGCCATGACCAAAAAACTGACAACAATTCTTTTATCTGGCAATAGTTCAACAATTGACTCTTTAGGCAACTTGTATCTTTCGGATGGGAACTCGTCAAACTCAAACACCAAGTCAGCATTGTTTGAGTATCTCTCTTGAAATGCGGTCAATTTCAAATCTTTTGGAATCTTTGATTTTGGCTCTTTCTTGACACCTGGCTCTTTTTTCTTACTAGCACTATCATGCTCTTTCTCTTTCTTCTCGTCGCTTTTCTTTTTTGATCCATCTTGCTTGCTAGACTCCACTTTTGATTGCATCACCGTCTTATCTGTGTTCATTGGTTTGCTGAGATTTCTGCCAGTGAAAAATCCCGGATTTGTATTCAATGGTGACATTTTATCGATATTTCTTGTGATGATTGTGATGTCTGCGAGTGACTGCGTTGTGTAACCCTTTTCATTGAACTCGTCCAAGATTTCTTTTTCAAGAATGGCAAAGAACACTTTTGGCTCTTCGATGTTCCTTCTTCCCATTTCCCTGGCTTTCCGTATATACCCTTGAAACTCGTGGATTTGTTCAGGTGTGGACTTTCCCGAAGCCACTACTTTCATCAATGCATCTAAATAAAAATCGAACTTAGCAATGGAATTCAAGTTTCTGATCATTATAGTGTTTTCCGGTGTTTGCATGATTTCGTTGGCAGACTTCTTGCTGTCTTGCTGCTTTGTTGTTTGCGATTGTTGCTGAGTTTGCAGTTGTGACTGCAGTTGTGACTGTGGTGGTGATTGTGATTGCGACTGTAATTGTGATTGCGACTGTGTGTCTGTTGGTGCTTGTGGCAGTGATTGTGACCGGGTTTCTGGCTGCAGCAGTGATGGCTCTTCTCGCTGCTTTGTCTTCTGCTGTTTTTGGTACTTTCTTGGTGTGTTTTGTTTCGGGATTTTCGCTTGTTTTCTGGTCTGTTTTGCAAATATCTGAGTCTCTTTGTCCTTGGAATCGAGCTCAGACTCATGCTCAGAATCATCTTGATGCTCCTGATCAGGCTTTGGCTCTGGTGCGTCAGCTGTTTTATCATCTTTGGTTGCTTCGGAGTCCTTGGTCTCGTTCGTGATATTTGCATCAGTAGCCTCTTGCTTCTCTTTTTCCTTCTCTGGTTCCTCTTCTGTTTCTTTAGGTGGATCCGGTGTCACTTCAGGTTTGGTGTCAGTAGAAGCCGATTCAACGATACGGGAGTCGTCCCCAGCTTCTTTTGCTTTTTCAGCACTTACTGAAAGACTGTTGTTTTGAATAGCACTTGGTATGCTTGTAATCAATCTGGGTTTCATAGCTATTGGCTTTGTTATCAATGGCAATGTGGGAATTGACGGTCCAGGGCCATTTTCAGCGTTGTTGGGGTCGTTCATGGCTCCAAGTACTTTGTTCTTCTGCTCCTCTTCTTTTAGCTTCTTCATTTCAATTCTTTGTTTCTGTTTTTCTTCCCTTTCAATTCGCTTCTGTAGCTTCACTTCCTTTTTTTGTTTGACCATGATCTCGTGTTGCCTCTCAACTTCATCGCTTTTCAAAATAAACAATCGGATCTCAAAAGTGTGAGGCCCAGCTTGTAAACTGCACTCGCACAATTTGTTCATCTTGTCTCTCATATTTTGTTTCTTCTCTAACTTTGAACGGTCTTGATACTTGCTCCAAAACAACTCAAACATCCCCTTTTGCCACGTATCTCTTGAACTCTTCAACGAGCTATATAAAACTGCTGAGTCTTTCACAGACAATGGCGTTATCAATTTTGTATAGTTTGGTCTATTACTGCTCAAAGGCATTCCTTTGATTTCAACAAAGGGCCTTTTGGTTTCTTTGGCCTCAATTATTGGCTCATCACTTTGCTCTTTCAAGTGAGTCTCATTTTTTTCTGACTTAACAGACGCTTTACGTAAATGAGCCATTGACAAAATATAGCACAGTTGCTTTCCGAAATTTCAATCAAAATATAATAAATTAAAAAAAAAATACTCCAAGTTCGCGAATTGTGGTGTTTGGGTGTTACGATGGTCGAACACTACAATTTTTATCAAAAGTCAGTTCAAGAAAAACACTGAGAACACAAATGGGTCTGGTGTTTGTTTACAAGCCCATTCTAGTTTTGCCATCGTGCCGAAACCCAATCATCTAGAACTCAAGTTAGCAAATGTGAATACTTACTAAAAACAAGACGGCGGCACCAACTTGTATGGTGTATGGATGTTTTTAGATAGTCAATAAGGGTTGAATTTGAGTCTGATTTGATTTATTTATCATTCGATTTAATTGATTCAGTACAATCCAGAGCTTTCTGTGTCTCTGAATTTGTTATTGTTTTACAGCATTTCTTTGGAAGAAAAAAAAAAATCCCAAAAACAATTATTTTTCATCTGATTGTACTTGTGTAGCCAGCTATTACTTCAAAAACCAATATTGTTTTTAATAGACATATTATCTATAACATACCAATAACACCAACAGTCCATAGAAGAGATGAACCAGAAACCTAAAAAGGGGAAAAAAAGATCTTGTATCAGCTGCAAGGAGAGGAAACAGTATTGCAGCAGGGCCTCAAATCCCAATGCTTTGTCTTGCACCAATTGCACCAGATTTCATAAAGATTGTGTAATGCCTACTGGCACGACTCAAGAGGGTGAACAAAATCTCGGTAAAGATGGAAGCACGGGTATACAAAGTGATCCAAAAGACCCTGATGGTACTTTCAATGATGTGAATGGCTCCAGTGTCAATGAGCAAGACCAATCAGAGGAAACTCAGGAGAACAATAACAAGCGAAGGCAAATTACAAAGTCTGCAATCAATAGTGGCTCCTCGGTAAAAAAGCCGTTATCGAAAAAAAAAACAGAGACAATTGACTTGATATATGACTCAATCAAAAACTTGAGTGAAAAATTATTGAACAATAACAACAACAACAACAACAACAACAGTAGAACGAAGAATGACAAGCCAGCAGTTCAGCTGAGTACAAATGGAGGCTCGCACAGTTCTGTGCAGCTCGATTTCTATTGTGACATTTCTCCTTCAAGTGTTATACATGGGGCAAACGCGTTAGTTCCATACAAAGCAAACACTTATGAATGCAATGTCCAGAGGCATTTTGAGGAGTTCTACACCAGATTTAACGAGAAGAAAACTTTGTATCTTGATTTTGCTTCGAGATTTTTGGCCAAATGTAGTCCATGGATTATTCCTGGCGGAATCAAAAAAATTTATCCAGACTATGTTTATAAGAACACTTTTATTTCAATGGTGTTTATGCTTATAGGTCTGACAATTGAGATGTCGACAGCACAGAAAATAGAGCTTGCCAGTGACCAGAATTATCTATTCCATGCTACTGTTCCATTAGCAGGGCAAATGCTACTCTTGGACAAGCTTCTGAGCCACGAAATTGAAGCATTGATGTATTTGCTGATTTTCAACGTGAGAAACACCAATAAAAATAGCAATGAGTCCTTTTCACAGTACGATTTGAACAGCTTACAGATGTTGAACGCAGCGTTCGATCGCTCTTTGATACTGTTCAAATTTGAAACCATGTATAACAATATTGAGTGTGAAAAAGAGCCAAACGATGACTACATCTTCCACATAAGAATCTTCACAAGTTTGTTAATTTATATGTATCAAGCTCACATTGAACTTGGTAGGGAAAAACAAATTGCAAAAGATTTCTTAGACTTCACTAAACTTATTTTGAAGATTCCAAAAGTTCAACTAAGAGACAGAGTAAACGTTTCTAAACTTGCACATTTGAGATCATTCATGGAGATTTTGAGAAAAGACATTTATGTTGAGAATATTTTGCAAACAATTGTAGATAAAAATGGGCAATACATTGATGAAGCCTTAGAGATCATAAGAATTCCAGAATTTGAGGCTTGGAAAGAGAGCAATAAACCAATTATCAAAACAGACGCAAGCAGAGCCTCGTTGAACAATTACTACTATCACTATATTATACTCATGGAGCGGATTGAAATGAACATTAAGGTAAAGGAAGTTCTGGGCAATGACTCAATTCGGAATATCATAGGCGTTAAAAAGGGATATTTTTACTCAAAATCACTCTCCAGATATCGTTACAGAACCATCATATTTTACTGTTTCAGGCTTTTGACTAATTTTGCCAAAGTCATACACACCCATTTAGAATGCGCACCAAGCAATCACTATAACAATATCATTTATGCTTGTGTTCTTTTGGGAAACTTGCTACCCAGTATGGAGGAAACAAATGTTCAAACGGCTCAATTGGTATTGAAACACAATTATGCTACACTCTGTGAAAACTTGAAAAAAATGGAGTTTCAAGACCAAGCGATCCATAATTTGAAAAACACATTCAAAAAATTGCTAAATCTCATTGAGAAGAGAGATTTATGGGATATGGTGGGGGCAAACAAGAAATTAAATGAAGGACCAATTGAGTATGATCCAAATGAGGATAAGGGATATGAGTACGATTTTGCCATTGGGACAAATTCTAACCATAACGTTAGAAACTATGGCTCGAACAACCACTATAATAATGGTTTGTTCTCTATGATGAGCTACTACAACGGAATGGGTATGCCACAGGTTGCACTAAATAATAGTAATAGTGTTGGAAGTGGCGATTATCATGAGAATGGTGCTGCTAACGTTGCTGCTATCACTGCTGTCATGAACTCGCACAGACAATCAGTGTTTGATCAAACGACTCTGTCACAGGATCCATTTCAAATGCAAGAGTTTTCTGATATCAACGCTATACAGGCTTTTTTCCATCACCGCCGAAGTTTTTCTTCCGCGAACGATCATGGTTTTGCTTTAAACTCTTCAAACACCAGGATTCCGCCAGCCTCTGCTGCTGGTGAACAACAACAGGGTCCACAGCAACATATACAACTTCCGCAACTGTCGTTTCCTCTGCAATTACAACAGCAGCATCAGACACAAGTCCAAGATGACGATGTGCGACAAAACGCGTATGAAGACTTTAACTATGTGGTACCGACCCCAGCCTTTCTTGCAAGATCTCAAAGTGATGCTCTTGAGAGACCCAGAAACCTCATGAACTACTGGCAAAGTTACGAAGAAGTCCTTGAGGATGATGACGAGTATGACGGCAAACAAAACGAAGTCAACAACAATAATGGTACAAATTTCAACTAGCATAGGCATATATATATATTAAGGTGTGATTAGTGCATCATGTAGTGCACCAACTGGGCCAAAAGTAAACTAGTCATTATTGCCAAGTTTTGCTTCCAACTAGCAAACACCAAGGCCCCTAAGCCAAAAGTAGTGATCATCATGATGGCCGTTTCGCCATGCATAAGGTTCCATTGCAAGATATGGCCCAAAATGAGGAACTCTGCCAAAATGACAAAGTAAATAGCATATTTATTGTAAAAGTTTTCAAAAGCTTTTGTTTCCAGAGTCTTTCCCGCAATGTTCGGTTCCCGAATTCTTTCAATCATGACATTCAACCTTGCCAATATTTGCTGTGTATCAGGTCTAAAATTTGCTTCTTTGGCAAGTAAGTCGCTTAATAGTTCAAGCATATCATGTGAGAGATCATTCCTTTTGTACTTTTTGCTGAACTCTTCGCTGCTTAAAAACTCCTTTATGTTAAAATTCTTTATTTTGCTCCTCAACCCAGCATAGTCAGTATCGACAGCCTCACTTTCGTAAGGCAACTTACCAAAACACATGAAAAACAATATCATGCCAATTCCAAAAACATCTGTTGATCTGTTAAAGTTGTTCAACTTGTTCTCAATTGAACCGTGCTCCAAAAGTTCAGGAGCCACAAACTCTAATGTACCAGTAGCTCCCGTAGAGTTTCTGTAAATGCCTTCAAACTGGCTTTCACCAAAATCAGTGATCTTTATATGCGGCAACCCGGAAGTTTTATCGTATCTGGTGGTTAACAAACAGTTGCTAGGTTTCAAATCTCTGTGGATTATCTTATTTTCGTGCAAAGATTGAACTCCGGAAACTATATCAATCAAGTACTTTAAAATCTCAAATTCAGTGAGATTTCTTGCTTTATTTGACCCGGTTTTTTTCTTAAGGCGTTTGTTTTCAATTTGCTGCTTGATATCAACATTTGGTGACTTAAGTCTTACTACCAAGTCTTCTAAGTTCCCGGCATCACAGTATTCAGTTAAGATGAATGCACATGGTACCACAGGAGAGAAATTACTCAATCTGCTCATTTCTATCCAAACATGATAATACTTGATTAAATGCTCACTTGAATTGCTTAGTAAACTCAACAATTCAACCTCATTCAAGATTTTTGAGAGACCTTTAATGTCCTGTCCGATGGGAATCATTTTGACCGCATAAAATCCAAGTGAAGTATCATTGATAAAATGCTCAACCTTAAACACTTTGGCATTGCTTCCAGTTCCCAAAAGCTTGTCAATCTTGAAAAACTTCTCAAAATAGTTGGGTGTGAACAAGTTGTCTGGAATAGTTTGATATATATCGGAAACATTTGTGCCTCCCCCATTGGACAAAGCCTTTTTCTGATCTTCAAAATAGTTACTCGATCTCGCTAAAAGCCGGAAATAGTTTCTATTGATGTAAGCGTCGCTTCTTGACGAGTTTCTCCTATTTTTGTGTATCATAGTCTCAATTTGTTTGTATTCGTCATTTTTGCCTGTGGTATTGTGGAGACTTGATCCACAATGTGGGCATGTCTCAGACAGAAACTGGTCTGAAAACAGATCCAAAAACGACTTTTGAAATCCATCAGAGTTTCTGCGGTGGTTTGGAAACTGCTCTGAGTTTGTCCGAATCAACTGGAACTGATTGGCATTGGGGTCATGAAAAACCAATGCGTTTCTCGATGGATCGTGACTATGGTGTTAGTAGAATAATCAGAAAAAAAAATGCCAAAAAACACAAAACTCTCAAGCTTTGGAAAAGCAAAGTAGCCCAATATAAACCAGTTGTACTAGAATCTTGCAGCAAACCTCCCCTTTCCTACCAGGTACTTACAGAACCACACTGAGATCCAGTTCAGGCTCCTGATCGTAAACTATTAATGACATGGGTGATTGTATAGGTGTATGGATGCGATGGAGATGTCAAAAAAAATTCCGCCTCTCAAGGAAACAAAAAATACTGGTTTTAAGATTTTTGTACAGATCTTTTACTTTAGCGCGCTTGCACTAGAATCTGCTTGAGCGAGGAAAAAAATAGAAATAAAAAAAACAAAACGCATCCGTACATTGATGTATGCATGTGCTGGAGCAATAAACCCGAATTCGGAAAATTGTAAACAAACTAGTAATGTTTTTCTTTTGTTCTTTTTTTTATAAAATAATGGTTTGATTCTGTTTAATCCTGAAAATTGATTTGTTTTCTAAATTAAAATAACAAAAGAAAAAGAAGCTATTCCCACAGTCATTCAGACACTATAATACAGGAACAAAAAGTTCAAAGACACAAAAACAAGATATCAAACAACCATTTCACCACGGCACCACGGTGAAATTCCAAATTAGTTTTGAACCCACGCTTACTGTATGAACTTCTTCAGAAACCCCAAAGATCCCGTTGAGGACGTCACTTCTGGCCTTCAGACCATTCAGGTAGATTACCAGGACAACAAGCTCAACCAGTTTATTCCAAATATCAGTCCGCTCAAGAACGGGTTCCCCGAAAGAAACAACAAAGAAAACTACTCACCGCAAGCATCACCAACAAAGTCTATTCAGTATGGGACTCCTGTGAGCAGTAGCACTGGTAAAGCAGTCACCAAAAATCTTGGCAAGGATTTCCACCAAAAGGCAAACTCGCAAAAAACCAAGAGACTTGTCAATGTTTGTCAGATGTACTTTTTAGACTACTACTGTGATAAGTTTGACTATGTCATAAGTAGAAGACAAAGATTGAACCAGATAAATGAGACTTTGGCAACTCTTAGGCCAGAGGACAGAAGGGAACAGTACGAAAACTACTTGGCCAAGGAAAAGGCTCTCTTAAGACAACGCAGAGTCAAGCCTAAGCACAAGGATTTTGAAATGATCACACAAGTGGGTCAAGGTGGATATGGACAAGTGTATCTTGCCCGCAAGAAGGATACCAAAGAGATTGTTGCCCTCAAAGTTTTGAGCAAAGGTTTATTGATGAAATTGAATGAGACAAGACATGTTTTAACAGAAAGAGACATCTTGACTAATACAAGATCTGAATGGTTGGTGAAGCTATTTTATGCATTCCAAGATTCTACAAATGTTTTCTTGGCCATGGAGTTTGTTCCTGGCGGTGATTACAGAACTCTATTGAATAACACGGGTGTCTTGATTCCTCCTCATGCCAGATTCTACATCAGTGAGATGTTTGTTGCTGTCAATGCATTGCACGAATTGGGTTACACTCACAGAGATTTGAAACCAGAAAATTTCCTTATTGATGCTAAAGGACACATTAAGTTGACTGATTTCGGTTTGGCTGCTGGTTCCATAAGTGCTGACAGAATTGAAAGCATGAGAACTAAGTTGGCTAATGTCAAAGACTTGGACTACAGTGTACCAACCGGTTCCGTGAAAGAAAGACAGCAGATGTATCGATCATTGAGAAGCAAAGATATCCACTTAGCCAACTCCATAGTCGGTTCCCCTGACTACATGGCTTTGGAAGTTCTTGAAGGGAAGTCGTACGATTACACAATCGACTACTGGTCCATGGGATGTATGTTGTTCGAGACGTTGGTGGGTTATCCACCCTTTGCTGGATCTTCACCAGAGGATACATATACAAACTTGAGACGTTGGAAAGAAGCATTAAGAAGACCAAGATACGAGGATGGAAGATATGTTTTCAGTGACAGAACTTGGCACTTAATCACGAGTTTGATTGCAGCTCCAAATAACAGAATAAGAACTTTTAAGCAAGTGATGAGCGCACCATACTTTGCTGAGGTGGATTGGAACAACTTGAGATCGAGGGTACCACCATTCACTCCACAGTTAGACGATGACGAGGATGCAGGGTATTTCGACGATTTCAACAATGATGAAGACATGGCCAAGTACAAAGAAGTTATGGCAAAAAGAGCTGCTATTGAGAAAATGGGGGAGAAAAATATCGATAATAGATACTTTATTGGATTTACATTCAAGCACTCAGGATCTAAATTTGTGGCAAGCAAAAGCGATATGGCTGATAATGATGGGGATCCTTTCACCACGTGGTATTAAGTAGTTGGAAAGAAGAAATTAATGAAACTGGATCTATAAATGTACTATTATCCTATTTCTGTTGCATACCGTTATGATTTTTCGTTTGTTATTTTGTTTGTTTTGACTTTTCGTAATTTCTTTTTTTCCTGCTCTGTAATTTGGGTGAATCGCGACGCGCTCTCTTATTTATTTTTTATAAAATTTCAAAGTTTTTTTTTTTTCAAAAAATATATTCTGATCGCGTTTCTTAACTATGCATATCAAGAGAATCACCATTCAAGGATTCAAAACATACAAGGAAACAACAGCCATTGACTTCTTGTCACCAAAGACAAATGTCGTTGTTGGTAGAAATGGATCTGGAAAATCCAATTTCTTTGCCGCTATCCGATTTGTATTATCAGATGCCTACACACAAATGAGTAGAGAAGAAAGACAAGGACTCATTCACGAAGGTTCGGGGACTGTTATGTCTGCCTATGCAGAAATTGTGTTCAGTAATGATGATTCACGATTCCCAATTGACTCTGACGAAGTTGTGATACGACGCACGATTGGGTTGAAAAAAGACGATTACTCTGTGAATCTGAAATCAGCACAGAGAAGTGAAGTAATGAACTTGTTAGAGAGTGCCGGATTTCTGAGATCCAATCCGTACTATATTGTGCCGCAGGGCAGAATCACCGCACTCACAAACGCCAAAGATCTGGAGAGGCTAAGTTTATTGAAAGAGGTAGCTGGGGCCAAGGTTTTTGAGCAGAAGTTGAAACAGTCGCGAAAAGAAATGGCGCAAGCACAGAATCAACGAGAGAAAATCGACGAGATGTTGGAATTCATAGCTGAGCGGTTAGACGACTTGAGCCTGGAAAAAGATGACTTAGTGAAGTACCAGGAGCTTGAGAAAGAGAAAAAGTTTATCGAATATTCGTTATACGATAGGGAACAGCAAGATCTTACCCAGCAAATTGCCAATATGGAAGAACAGCACGCACAAGAACTCGATGGCAGTAGCAATTATGTGAGCGAATTGAATAAGAGATCCAGTGCCGAGAACCAAATAGAAGAGGTCTTGGTAGAATTAGTACTGAAAAGAAATGTATTAAAGACCGACTGTGCCCAGATTAGTGAAGATTTGGTGGCATTACAGCAAGATTTGGCAACTCAGAATGTTATTACTCTGGAATTGAAAGAACAGCTGCAGTCGGCTATGGAACAGCTCAAGATTGCCCAGGAAAAGCAAGAACTAAATGAAACCAAGAAAAATGAAGCGTTACAGAAGTTGCAAACTATTGAAGAGGAGTTGGAAAACTGCTTTGAAAAAGAGTCTGATTTGAAAAATGAGCTTTCTGAGCTCAAAACTAAACAGAAGGATATTTATATGAAGTTAGAAAGAGACACCAAATACAAGACCCGGGAGGAAAGAAATGAACATATCCAAAACCAGTTGGAGCACCTTCAGCAAAAATTGCTTTCCAAAAGATCAGAGTTCGACGATCAAGAAGCAAGGAAACAACAGTTGCAGCAGCAGTTGTCCTCTGTTGAAAAAGATATTCATTCTATCGAAGAAAAACTTAATGGAGAAGAATCCAAAGCTGCGGTCTCTGAACAGTTCTCTGCTGTGCAAGCAGCAAAACTGAAACTCAGTGAGCTTGTGGATTCTCGTAAACAGTGCTGGAGGGACGAAGCTAGACAGAAAGTGTTGTTAGAGACGGCGCTGGAAGAGAGAAATCGTGCTTCCAGGCAGGTTGGAGAACTCATGGACAGATCTTTGGGTCAAGGTATCTCAAGTGTAATCCGTATTGCCAACATGTTGGGACTTAGGGGCGTTTACGGCACATTGGGGGAACTAGTTGAGGTGAACCCAAAGTACAAAACGGCAGCCGAAAGTGTTGCAGGGAATGCACTTTTCCATATAGTAGTCGATAACGACTCCACAGCAGCCACTTTGATGGAAGAGCTTGTTCGTGAAAAAAGTGGAAGAGTCACATTCATGCCTTTGAACAGAATCCAGGCGTCAAACGTCAAACTTCCAGAAAGAAAAGATTGTGTCCCTTTAATCAAAAAATTAGCATTTGACGATAGTGTGGCCTTGGCTGTTAAACAGGTTTGGGGCCATACAGTAGTTGCTGCCAATTTGCAGGTTGCTTCAGAAGTTTCTAGAGAGTATCATTTGACTTCTGTGACACTTGATGGTGATAAAGCAGAAAGTCGAGGAGTGCTCAGCGGTGGATCTAGAGACTTTCAAAGATCCAGATTTGACGTTTTAGCTGTGCAGAGACGCCGTAGAGAAGAGTTGGCAGAAATTGAGAAAGAATTGCATGAATTGAAAAGAAAAAATGAGAGACTTGATTTGCAGGTAACTGAAGCCAGTAATCAAGTGACTATTGAGCAGGACAAATATGATTCTCTTTTGAACAAAAGGGAATCCCTCAAAACACATTTATACACTTTGACTAATGAGCGGACCAGTATTGAGCTGATGTTGCACGATTTGACGACAATCAACGAGAGTGCCACGAGAGCTATACGCGATTATGAACAGCAAATCCACAATTGTGAAGAAGAACTTGCTACTGATTTTGAAAGTGGCGCGCATGTCACGGAGACAAAAGAGTTGCAAACTTTAGTTCACAAAATTGGAGAATTAGAAACCGAGTTGACACTGTGCATCAAAAGAAAGAACTCACTCGAATTGGAATTGTTGCAAGTCAAACAAGAGTCTGAGCAGATTTCCATTGAAGCCGTTGAGCCTGAATTAGAGTTCTCTACACAGGAATTAGAAATTGCGGAGAAGAAGTTGAGCTATCTCAACGAACAAGTTGTAGCAATGGCTGAGAAGAAAGCTTCATTGGAGAAGGAATTGGAAAGTGTGAAGCAAGAGATTGCTGACAAAGAAAGGGTGATGGCAAAATTGGCGGATTCTAAAAACAATTTGGATAAAAAGTTAACTACATACCAAAAGAACTGGCAAAAATCGGTTTCCAAAAAGCAGTTGATTGTGTTGCGTCGTGATGAAGTTCAAAAAAAGATACGAGACCTTGGTGTTTTACCAGAAGAGGCATTCAGTAAATTTCTGGATTTGCTGTCTGAAGATTTGCTCAAGAAATTGAACAGCGTGACGAAGAAGTTGAAAAAGTTCAATCATGTTAACAAAAAGGCCATGGAACAGTTTGCTAACTTTCTGAAACAAAGAGATGTCTTGTTTGAAAGACGCAAAGAACTGGATAATTCGAAAGAGTCCATTGAGCAATTGATCACGGTGCTTGAACAACGGAAGTACGAGGCTATCCTGAGAACGTTTGACCAACTTGCGCTGAGTTTTGAGTACATATTTGAGCAGTTGGTACCACAAGGAACTGGTAAGTTGCTCATAGAAAGAAGAGAAAGTCAAGAGGAGGTATTGAACATGACACAGCAACCAGAGAACGGTTCAGATTCTGCAGAAGACTACATTGGAGTTTCAATGAGTGTGTCGTTTAACTCAAAAAATGATGAACAACAAAGAATTGAGCAGTTGTCTGGGGGCCAGAAATCACTCTGCGCAATTGCATTGATTTTAGCTATACAAAAGTGCGATCCAGCGCCATTTTACCTTTTCGACGAGATAGATGCCAACTTGGATACACAGTACCGTGCTGCGGTTGCTCAGTTGATTCTGCGATTGAGTGGAAAGGCGCAGTTCATTTGCACCACATTCAGGCCCGAACTCTTGGATGTGGCCTCGAAATTCTATGGAATATCATACAGCAACAAAATTTCGAGTGTGGCCGAGATACCGAAAGAAAGGGCATTGGAATTCGTAGAGGGCCAAAAGGTCTAAATGTTTTCTACTTGAGTGTTTTTATTGGTACAAGTTCTTTTTATGAAAATTATTATGGGATACTATGACAATTGTAGCAATTTTTCACCATCTCTTTGGCCTTTTACCACGCGCGTTACCCACCGGTTTTTTGATTGGTTTCACCTTTGGTGTCTCGTCTATCAACATTGTGTCCAAATTCAACGCGTCAGGTAAAAGTATCATCCTTATATTGTTGCCTCTGACGTTGATGAAGTCTAAAGACTGTGGGTCTCTGTCCTTGAGTGTCATCTTCACATTTTTCATCAGCACGTTCATCGATGGTGAAACATTTAGAACTGTACCACTTATCACCGTGCCGTTCTTCAATTCTATCTGCACAGTTTCAAACGAGAGCTTCTGTAGGAATTTTGTGAGCTTCATTTTGTTCTGTTGTGTACTGTGATGAGGGTGATAACTTTTTTTATTTATTTTTTTTTTTTATTAATTTTCTTAATTTCTCTTATTTTTTTTTTTTTTTTTTTTTTTTTTAATTTCCCGTTCAAAATGAGAAAGAGCTGCAATATATAGTGAATTGTACCACTGAACTTTTCACGAGTAGAGGTTCTTGCTTAATCCTTATTTGCATATTTGGCAGCTGCCTGGTTTTCACCCTAAAAGCTCAAAATTCTCAGTAGAGTTGGCTTGCTGCTCACACCCAGATTTGACTGCCCAACTTTAAACCTACGCACAAATAACTACAAGCTCCTATTCTTTATTTACAGAAAAATGTATGCAAACACTTACTTAGTTCTCAGCATAACGGTGTTGGTCAAGAACTCAAGAGCAGATCTGCTCTCGCTCTCCGGCAACGTTCTCAAGTGCTCTAATGCACTATCGCGGTACTGTCTAGCTAAATCTCTGGTCTTCTCCAAACCATTGTACTTTTTGACCTGCTCAACAGCAATTTCCACGTCTCCCGGTTCGGAAAACTTTCTGGCAATCATTGGGCCCAATTTAGGCTCTTGTCTCCAGGCGTACAAAACAGGACCTGTAGCAAGACCCAACTTGAGATCAGCACCAGCTGGCTTGCCCAACTCTTCCAGGGTTCTTGTATAGTCCAAGATATCATCCACCAACTGGAAACAAATACCCAAACTACGTCCAAACTGGTAGCAGTGCTCCACAACAGGTTCTCTGGCACCACTAAGGACTGCGGCAGATCTGCACGACTTCAGAATCAACGCAGCGGTCTTCAAGTATGTTTTGTGGAGATAGTACTGGAAAGCAGCGTCCACATGTTGTAAATGTTTCTCAAAAGGATCATTGGCACCAGCAGGGGCCACTGGGGCAACAGAGTACTCATGTGGCTCAGTCAGCAACGCGCCGGTTGGTTTTGGTAGCACTTTGCCATTGTCCAAAACGTCATTGGAAGGACTTGTGACGGTGTTTTTCAACTGCATAAACTCACCTTCTACCAAGTTTGCAATTGCAGTGGAGATAAGCTCAACGACTTCTGGGTTACGAAGTCTTGCTACGGCCACTGAAGCACGTCCAAGAAGAAAATCACCGGCCAAGACTGCCATTTTGTTTGTGAACGCAATGTTGCCACTAGAACGGCCACGGCGAGTGTCCGAGTGGTCAATGACATCATCGTGAAGCAAAGAAGCCGTGTGGATCAACTCAACAATCTCGGCCAAACGTCTTTGTTTAGGCAAAATTCCAGAAATCTCTGGTGAGTCCATTTCAGGCAAACTGCTCATTTGCAGCAGTAAGGGTGCCAAAACCAAATTTGGATTGATGCCATAAAGGATGTTCAATGGTGACAATGGTGAATTTGGAGACCCGCTAGAGAGAAAACTCGAGTGGATTCCATTGTACTGAGGTTGTTCTATTGTATCAAAGTGGTCTGGTTGCAAACGGTCTTTCTCGGCCGCAGGGATCTTCGACAACGCCTTCAGCAACAACAAAACTATCAATGGTCTCACTTTCTTGCTATCGCTTTCAAAATAATATGCGGCAGCTCTATTGAGTGTCGGATGTCCAGAGCCGATAAGACTGGCAATGTTTTTGGCCAACGTACTCATTTCGTGACTCACGATTGAAACTGGATCGTTAAGAGCTTTCTTTGGAGCAACCAATTTTTCTGCTGCAGAAACAGCAGCCGCAAACAGAGAATTGTGCCGGATAAACTGTCTCAACATTTCTGCGTCAAGTACAATTTTTCAGAGCACAAAAATCTTTTATATGGACTAGATCACGTGGGAGCAATAAATAGCAAACGGGAACATGGGAGCATTTTGAGTGTCCGGTCAAGTCAGTTACACCCCATAGTGAGAGCAAAAAAAAAAAAGCACAACCTGAAGAAGAAGTTTTTCAGTTAAGAAGTATTTCAGTTAAGAAGCATTTCAGTTGTTTGGTGAGCGGTTCCCTATATACCCTTTGGTATTTCTTTTGCAGAGGTTTTTCTTTTTCTGTTTCTTTTTTTTTTATATGTGTGGAAATTTTCTTTTCTTAGCACAGATGTGGCAACAGAGTGGGCCCGTTCGAGTTAGCTCGTTTGATCTTGAACACCAATCCCTCCTTTCAACTACAACTCCTTGATCTTGTGCTTTCTTTTTTAATTTCTTTTATCATTATTACCAGATTCGGAGTGTGCTTTTTACATCCGTGCACCTATCTAATCGAAAAATTTTCTACTAAATTGGAGGAAAAATCAAAAAAAAAAAAACTTTTTTCTCTCGTCAAATAACAAGAAACGTTGCAAAATGAGCTCTACACTTTTCGTTAACCAATCGCCAAGAAGTATAATTTGTCAACAAATTGCTACTTACTTCAAACTCGATGTCAAATTTTCTGAAGCCAATGAAGAATTCACCAAAAACTTCCCAGTTGGTAAATTCCCAGCTTTCATTGGACCAAAGGGTTTCAAACTTCACGAATGTATTGCTATCATCATCTACTTGATCGAATCAACTGGTGACAAAGAAAACTTGTTGGGTAAAGGTGCTGACAAGTACCAAGTTTTAAAATACCTTTCATTCACTAACAGTCAAATCATTAACAGTTTATTCACACCAATTCTTCCAATTTTCAACTTGGCTCCATTCAACAAGAAGGCCAACGATGAAGCTGCAAAAGACCTTGAAAAATACGTCAAAATGATTGAAGGTAGATTGACTCACTTCACTTACTTGGTCGGTGAAAGACCAACCATTGCTGACTTTTTCTTGGCTACGATGTTGGCTAGCGGTTTGAAAGTCACCCTTGGTAAGGCTTGGAGAGCAGACCACCCAGTCTTGATGAGATGGTTCAACACTATCACTGCTCATCCATTCTTTGACAACGAGTTCGGTAAATTCCAGCTCATTGACACTCCATTGGAATACAAAGCTCCAAAGAAAGAAAAGAAAGAAAAGAAAGAACAAAAACCAAAAGAAAAAGCTGCTAAAGCTCCAGCTGCCGCTGCCGCTGCTCAAGAGGAGGAACCTAAACCAGAAAAGAAGGCTGCTCACCCATTGGCCGCTTTGGGTAAACCAGCTATTGCTCTTGATGAGTGGAAGAGATGTTACTCTAACGAAGATACCAGAGAAAAAGCATTGCCATACTTCTGGAACACTTTTTACAATGACCAAGACTGGTCTTTGTGGAGAGTTGACTACAAATACAATGATGAGTTGACTTTGACTTTCATGTCCAACAACTTGATTGGTGGTTTCTTCAACAGATTGTCTGGTTCAATCAAATACATTTTCGGATGTTTGGTTGTTTACGGTGAAAACAACAACAACGGTATTACTGGTGCTTTCTTGGTCAGAGGTCAAGATTACGTCCCAGCTTTCGATGTTGCTCCAGATTGGGAGAGTTACAAATTCACCAAATTGGACCCAAAGAACCCTGAAGACAAGGCTTTCCTCGATAACGCTTGGGCTTGGGATGAACCAATCATTGCCAACGGTGAAAAGAAAGAGATCGCTGATGGTAAGGTCTGTAAATGATTTGTTCAATAGTTTTCTAGCTGTGTATTGAGAAATAGAAACTTTAACAAAGCTTTCATCTTATGACTCGTTGTAGAGGAAGGACCTTCATGCCTCAAGTCTTTTAAAAGACTTAAGGCTTACGAAATTAACTAATCTAATTTGGAACAAAGGCAGTTAGCAGAGAACTATTAATCGGTATATATCCAAATGAGCATTCTGATCTCATTTGATTAATAGACTTTTTGAAAGGCTTTTTTTATTTAATTAAATTGTAGTCATCATTTGTTCGAAATGCTATTGTTATTTCAAAGTGCCAGGCACAAAGTAATCAAACAGTTCGAGCACCTTATAAGATGATCTCACTACTGGGTACAGATTGCACATTTCAAAGGAACTAATTTGGATCTTTCAAGACAAGGTTTTTCAAAGAAAGCTTAGTAAATGTTGAGAGTACATAGAATAAAAACTCACTAACTTGTTGAGGCATTATAATACTACCATGATACATTGCAATTAACCTTTAAGAAGCGATCTTCAGCAAACAAATTAGAAGGTGGACAATATCAAAAATGCACTCATAAAAATACCTTCACTTCAGTCTCGTTGCCATCTTTTTAATTTGCAGAGGGCATACTTCATAAACTGAGACTTCAAAAATTTGAGAAGGGTATTTTGATTGTTTTATGTTTAGACTTTTCGAACAAGTTTTAGGTTGAAACTTTTGAGCAAAACTAGTTTGGCACAATACATACATAATTTTGGCAAAATTGTGCTAGCAATTACTTTGATTACATAAATAAAACTGACTAAAACATCAATCTCCTGCCAATGTTCACCACATCATTCACCATCACAGTCAACAAACTACTTAGTCCACTCTATAGATAGTCAAACGTGGAGAAACTGGGTCCTTAGCCAAAACAAACTCAACTGTATCAACATTTTCAACCAAAGAAGCCTCGTGATTGACAATGTCAACAATACTTTTGAAAATACCCCAACCGTTTCCGATTTTCAAGTTGATCTGCGAGGCCAAGTCCTCAGGTTTATAGTTAAACACTCCCAAAAGAGTGTGTTTATCGTTAGAGTTGAATGCCTCTCTAGACACAAAACCTAATTTGATGTCACTGATGTCACCCAAAAGCGAGCTGATAATCCACTTGGAGAACAAGTTGTTGTTCTTTCTAAACTCAGTAGAAAGAATGGCACCACTGTTGGACAACAACTTTGTGTTCCAGTCAAGTCCACTCAGTCTGTATTGATTCAATGCATGAACGGCAACAACATCATAAGCATCACCGTTGGCCTCTTGAAGCAAGTCACCAGTAGTACGAACAAAAATGTTGATGAATTTCTCTTCTTCTTCTCCGTCCAATGGTTTTGCCAACAGAAGTTTTTTATTTCCTCTTTTCTTCTCCTCTTCATGTGTCACTTCTGGCACTTTGAACATTTTGTAACTGTGAATCTTACTGTTAGTCGATGTGGCCAAATTCTCAATAACATGACCATCTCTCAATTTGATCTGCTTTTTGCTCAATGGTGCTGACATATATTTCACAAAATTAAGGTTGACAGTTTCCAATTCACTTGATAACTTAGAATAACCGTTGATGTTGCTGTCATCCAAACGGAAACTCTGAGTAAATAAGTCAGACTCATTTTCATCGACAATGTTCCGCAACTTCTTCTCAGATTGTTTGAAATAAAGTTTGTTTGTCTTCAAGTCTTTCACAATCTTCATACTCCAAGGGAATGTGGATTTGTGTGCAGACATGATAGTAGCCAAAAGCTCCTCTGTAAGAATAACATCGGCGTTATGTTCAGCAGCAAGATCCATCAATACCTTATCTTCGAACGTGTCGGTGTAAACCGAATTTGTAGCCTCATTATGGTACATTCTGAGCAGACTTGGTTTACGAGTCAAACTCGACATCGAGAACAACTTGTCAAATTGTTTGTTGTAACTCTTCAATGAGTTCAAATTGGCACGAACAGCCAAAGTTTCTCCTTTACCATTGGCTCCTAATTCCAAGTTAAGTTTGTTCAATTTGTTAAACTCAATCTTAGTGATCTCAAAGAAGTTACTCTCAATATTAAGAGCCAACTGCTTTCTTTTGGTATTGTCATCGATTTGGTTTTGATTTTGTGTATTCCAGTAATTTCTCAGGGCTGCTTGGCTGTTGCCTTGATTACCTTGTTGGTTCCCTTGTTGATGACCACCTTGTTGGTTCCCCTGTTGGTTACCTGGGCCTTTCGGTTTCATATTACCACCACGGTTGTTTCCATCGTTTCTCTTTTGCCCTGCATGTCCTAATGAGCGGTTGTTGTTACCACGACCTCTCAAGATTGTACGGTGTTGTTGTTGGTTTTGATTATTGACCGCAGTCTTGTTGTTGTCAACAACTTCAAAATCATTAGCATAACTTTCGTTACCCTTTTCTGCTGCATATCTGGAAGCAACGTTGGCACCATACGCGTGGAATGGGTCTCTGAAATTCTTGTTACCTTTGCCTTGTTGTTGATTTGACATGGTTGACTCCTGGTTGAACCAGTCTGAAGCTTTGCCCAATTTATTGGATTTAGAAAAAGGCGCAAATGGGATGTCGTAAAAGCTTAAAGACTTTGGAACCTCCTTAGGTGGTCCCCAAGTGTCGCTCTTATTAACTAGATCCAAACTGAAAGGTGCAGACATTTTTGTATCCTTATTAAGTATCCTGTTCAATGATTTTTTTCTTTGATTTTTCAGCCAATTTTTTTTTTCAATAAAATTTTTAGAGATCATTGTGGTCCGGGTGACCTCTCGACGGGACTTTATGCTGGTGGCGATAATACAACAAAAAAACACCAACTAATTTCCAAGTAATTTCTTTGAAAATATTAAGCAAAACTACACACTTATAAATAATGAATGGGATCTCCGTGGATATCAATCACTTGAAAAAAGGAGAAGTGAATCTCGGGACATCGATTATGGCCGTCACTTTCAAAGATGGTGTGATTTTGGGTGCTGATAGTAGAACGACTACTGGTGCTTATATTGCCAACAGAGTGACTGACAAATTGACACAAGTTGCTGGGAAAATTTGGTGTTGTAGATCTGGGTCTGCAGCAGATACACAAGCGATAACTGATATTGTACGCTACTACTTAGATTTGCAGTCCTCCGACAATGATTACCAAAGCCCACCAAACGTCAAATTGGCAGCCTCTATGTTCCAAGAGCTCTGCTACACTAACAAGGACAACTTGACTGCAGGTATCATTTGTGCTGGTTACGATGAAGAAAAAGAAAGAGGTGAAGTTTATTCGATCCCTATTGGAGGCTCACTTCACAAAGCCGAGTTTGCTATTGCTGGGTCAGGTTCCACTTACATCTATGGTTATTGTAATGAGAATTTCAAAAAGGACATGACAAAAGACGAAGTGATTGGATTTGTCAAACTGTCCCTTGGGCAAGCAATAAAATGGGATGGAAGTTCTGGTGGTGTGATCAGAATGGTCATATTAACCAAATCTGGAATTGAGAGATTAATATTTTACCCAGAGGAGACTTATTTGGTTCCAAAAAGTTTCGAGAAATGAATTCAATTGACGAGGTAGCAGGCGAACGATTTAAATTAGGTAATGAAACACAGTTTTTTTTTTTTTATTAAATAACAAATCTCTTCATTAGTTATCGCATCACCAGCATCAGCATGATCAGCTGCAAAGAAAGCTTTAGAGCCGCTATGAATCGCGCTAATTAAAAAAACAACCGTGCACCACCCGTGCACCGCATTGTGTACTTTTAAATGCAATTTCACTTTAAGTAGGATTAAAATCACATCATGGATAGTCATAACACATCGCTAATATCCGAGGACACTATAACACCGCCACAGGATGTGAGTATAGATGGTTCTATGTGAATATTTATCACGTGTAACGTCAACTAACAACAGGATTACGACTACCTCTCAAAGATAATAGTGATTGGACCTTCGGGTGTTGGTAAATCGTGTATTCTACATAGATTTGTTAAAGGGGACTGGAATATTTTGACCTCACAAACCATAGGGGTTGAGTTTAGCTCCAAAATAATACCGGTTGGGCGGTACAGAATGAAGCTTCAATTATGGGACACCGCAGGCCAAGAAAGATTCCGCAGTTTGACTAGAAGTTACTACAGAGGGTCAGCAGGTGTTGTGTTAGTTTATGACGTTACCAACAAAGACAGTTTTAAACAGTTACACGAGTTCATGGCAGATATAAAAAGCTTGACCAACGACACGATATCTGTGATAGTCGTGGGCAATAAGAGTGACCTCACACAACAAAATAATGGGAGCACAGGGGACCTTCTTTTTGACTTGAACAGTGTCATGAAGATGAGTGGAAACGGTGACACCACCAAGGACTCTATAGACCCAACTAGTGTTGTGCTTGATGAGGATGTGTTGCAGTTTTGTTCTTACTACTCGAAAGAGCTTGGCTACGAGATTCCATTCATTAAAAGTAGCGCTCTTATGTCTGAGAACATAGATTATATTTTTGAGAAGATCAGCAGCACGATATTGTCTAAGATTGAACTAGGCATCATAGATCCCGAAGAAACTTCTTGCGGTGTTCAATACGGAGATTTGTCAAAATGGGACGCACAGAGCGCCAGCAGCGATTTGAAGTTTAAAAACTTGAAGATACTCAGAAAAAAGCCAACGACTTTGAGTTTGATCAATAGACGAGCCGATAGAATCAACCTGGGCTGGAGATGCTGCTGAGAAGCACAAACAAACTACCCAGCTTTTTAACCTTTAATATCCTTGTCTTCTTCTTTTCATTTTAGCTAATATTTTATTTTTGTTCATAATGTTTTTTTGTTTTTTCAATACTTTTTGTTCTACTCATCTAGTCAACCCATATAATATTCAACCCTTTTCAAACAGACATTTGGTTCCACTTCAAATATTTGAATTACTCATACTTGATATTGAACTGTTGTTCTATTACTGATGAAGCACAATAAATGCCATTTTATATTATAAAATGTTTTGTTAGCCATTAATCATCTTTGCTGATGCCATAAGTCCCCATTTCTCAAAGTCGTTAAACTTGCTGCAATTCGACGCCATCACCATCAATCAACCCATCAAAAAACGTGGTTCGCAACTCTCGCCATCTGGTGGTGTATGTACCCAAACTCACCAACAAAGCACTGCTCAATATCTGCAAAAGCCACCACCAAAAATTAGTGGGGAACTCTTTGCTGTATAGCCAAACGATCACTAGATTTATCATGTGTACTGTTATAGCAAAGTCCCAAGCGAGCTTTGATCTGCCCACTATGAATGTCATGAATACCACACATAATAGCGAGTCCAATAACCATAGCACAAACAACACCAAACCCAAGCTGTTTGACATATCCACTAATTTCCATGAAAATACCCAGTTGAACGTGAACTCATAGCCGAACAAGGATGCCATAAATGAAAATATCAACGTCGCAATGATATAATAGGTACATTGCAATAAAACTATCTGCGCAAAAATTCTAGAAGGTGAGAGTGTGTCTTTGAATATTTCGGCATTGATGACGTTTCTTGGTAATTTTAAATAACCCCCGGCCATTTTATCTGGCGATTTGGATTGATATGAACTCTATACAATGTACTAGCACTCAAACCAGATCAAATTGGTGTGGCGATGTGAACTGGAGAAAGAGAAAAAAATACATGTTTGGTGTTTGGGTGTATGTTTTAGCTCAGTGCGCGTTTGGTGTTCGTGCTCGTGCTGGTGTTTGGGTGTCCTGTTGGCAAACGCCTAGATGTGAATTTTGTATTTTTTAACTGTTGCTGATTCAGAAAGATTGTAGAAAAAAAAATACTGGTCAATTTATGATTCTGAGTGGCCTACTAAGCTAGGACACACATTTCGACAAACCTCTCTTACTGGGTAACTTTTGAAACAAACGGGCTAGCTGATTGCAGAATAATCGTCGGCTAAAGGGACGGCGCCAAATTTCAAAATCCGCGAAAATCGTGGTCGGCTAGTGTTACTTTGGGCCAGAGTCATGAGAGTTAGTGCCATTTTTGCTTTAATTTTGGTTACAATCGTCTCTTTTGGAAGCACTCGTAATTTTTGAAAGCATTTGGCTAGATCCAAAACTTTGTTTGGCTCACTAGCCAGAGCATTTGCCCAGTTCGACTCCATTTTGTGCTCAATTTAGTCGTAGTTGGCAACATAGTTCGTACACGGTTGAAATTGTGCAAGGGCAAAAACGTTTGGGGCCACCCGAATTTTAAAGCGGAACGACGGATTGTATCGGTGCACAAAAAAACCCTGACTAAACTTCAGGTAAAATCACTCAGGGAGACACACAAAGTATCGGACATGTGAGAATAGCGAATCCACCCTGTCGCGAGCTTGAACGTATTTGAATTGGGTATGAGTGTAAGCACAGTTTTCTAAATTCGATGCGAGATTACGTTTTAGCAGTGGTTTTACTTTTTTTTGCACACTCCAAAAGCAAAAATTTGCTTTTACATTTTCGATGTGCTAACCCTATTTTGATGGTCTAGCGCTCATTTTAGATATTCCGCTATTGTTCAAAATAGCATTACTGAGTCGAAAACAATGCTATGGTTTATAGATTCTGGTGTTTCAATTAACGTTGTGGAAGCTCCGCAGTATCCACGACTAGCTAAATGATTGGCAAAGCTCTCACACTTTGTCCTGTGTACAGCAAAAGCGTGCGAAAGTAAGGATAAAAAAAATCTTAATAATAATCTAACTAAGTCCTAGCTCAGCTGACTCGCAGTTCCTGGGTAATGTGACAGCTGTTCCAAAACTAACGAACCAACACGCCGTTCCCATTGTGCCTGTGTATTGTTGTTATTCCGAATAATTTCACGGTTCTGAACGTAAGCTGTTGGTTTGTCTGCAATCAAGACGAGGATGATCGTTGTAAATAAGGAATTCTAAATCCGAATAGATCCATACGATTTAATTAAAGTGAGGCAGTCGAGCCAAAAACGAAAGTTAAAAATCGGTTATGCGCAGCACTTTTTTTTTCCATTCAGCACTCAGCATGGGTGTATTTGGTGTATTTCTGTTTAATTTACACTCGCTAACCTGGAGGTATCCCCCTCCAAGAGGAGTTTCTGAATATGGTTTGCGTTTATGAATTGATTTTAATGCTCTTTATCGTTTGCTTTAATCTGCTTTTAACTGCTTGTTCGGTTCTTTTTTTTCACTAAATTTCCCGTATACCACGGTCCTATTGTCTGTTTTTACAATTTAAACTTTTGAACAATTGTTCGCACAAACTTTCCAAATTGTCCCCATTTTAATCGAGATTTTTTCTCAGGCTCTTATCCGTTCCGTCTTTTTTTACCTCCTTTTGACTTAAATAGTAGGCTCGGCTGGCCATGGTGTAACGCCCTTTGCTGAATTGGTGAGAACTGTGCGGTGCTATGAATTACTGTTGTGTTTCACTTCATTTCTTTCTGTGTCGTTTGAGCCACGTTCACGAATTGCAAAAATGCACACACTACATAAAAAACAAGAAAAAAAGAATTGGCCTAGGCCTGGGCCACCGACAAATTGGCTCACAAATTTAATTTACGTCGTGGCTCGTTGCCTTACTGAATGACATTTTGTATTGAACCCGTCAATGTATATTATCTACATGCTTACTTAGCGTTAAAGCTAATTTCAAATTTCAAGCAAGTTTCTCACTTTTAGCTTTTTTTAGCAGGTCGATACAGTAGATTTCGGAAAATCAGTGTCCTTTATGTCGTTCTTGGAAAACTGTTGTTTCTTAATCTGATACACTTCAAGCTAATAGTTGAACAACTTGTTTTGCTAAAAAAGAAAAAACCACTTGTGAGCATCGGTTTCTCTTTTGGATTTGCGAAATTGATGATTTCCATGTATACAGCTAGCTGTTCCACTGGGCGTAGCATCATAACTGTGCTCCATAAAACATATACACCGACCTACCAAACAGAACCTCGCTTTTGTAGATTAACTTTACAAAACTAATGGTATTCCCCAGTACGTCTTCTACTATTCAATGCCTTAGTTTCTTTCAGTGGGTAATTTTTATTTTTTTTTTCCTTTCTCACGTTTACTTTTTTACTTTTTGTTTTTTATTTTTTAATTCTGCTTTACTTTTTTTTTTGTTTTTTGGTTATTTTATTTATGTTGTTCTTAGGTCCCGATTCATTTGGCTTTTTGATCATTTTACTTTTTTTTTTTTTTCGTTTTTATTTTTTTCTTTCTCTACACATTTTTGCTAAAATGAGTGACGAAAATTCTCGAGAATTGAATATCAATAATAACATGAACAATCAAAAAAGAGGTCCATGGTCTCCAGAAGAGGACAGGAAGTTGTTGGAGTTAATATCCATGTATGGACCTTCAAATTGGGTTAGGATTTCAACTTTTTTGGGTACGAGAACTGCTAAACAATGTAGAGAAAGATACCACCAAAATTTAAAACCTTCATTGAACAGGTCACCGATAACACCCGAAGAAGGGGCATATATTGAGGAATTGGTTGAGAGATATGGCAAAAGGTGGGCAGAGATTGCTCGTCACTTGAATGGTCGCTCTGATAATGCCATCAAGAATTGGTGGAACGGTGGTGCAAACAGACGTAGACGAGCAAGCACACAGGCCACATTGCAACAAGAACAGTATTTGAGTAATCTTGCTCAAGAGAAACAACAAGGTCTGCAGCAGCAACAGCTACAACAACAACAGCAACAGCAGCAACAACCGCCCCAAACACAACAACATCAACATCAACAGCATCTGCAGCAGCAGCAGCAGCATCAACACCACCAACAACAACAACAACAACAGCCGCAGTCGCAATCAGTGCTGCTGCCTCTTGTCTCAAATGGACACCATCAATCTATACATCTCCAAAGCCAGCAGGTGCCTCAAGTGGCTCAAATCCCACCGCCACCATCACAAATATCACAGTCACCACTTCCACAACACGTGCCAATGCAACTGTCTATGAGCCTGATATCGCAGACTCAAACGCCACAGCCAGGTCAGACAATGGGGACTGACTATTATATGAATCCAAAGCGAAGATTGTTGGACAGCAGAAGACACAGTACTGCTACGATTGCGACTCAGAGTTACGTGTCACCAAGCCCAAATTCTATCACAAATTCAAGAAATAGCTCCTTTCTGTGCGATACACATTACAGCAGTAACGATAATGACTCTTTAAAAAGCGTTTCAAGAAGATCTTCTATCATAATGGATTCTTCAAACTTGGGCAAAAGAAATTCTGTGGATCTTCCTAGCTATTCAAAGATTGCACCAACAAATTTTTTCAATGGACACAACGAAACAACACAGCTACCGCCTATCAACACTTACATACAGGATCTGCTACTGCTGCTGCAAAATTCTACACCATATTATCACTCGCCTCAATCATCAATCAATTTTCGGAAAAATTCTTTGCCGCCATTATCTTTTGGACACTCGAGCACTGGAAGCGTGATAAATTTACCACCACTTAACACAGAGCCCTCGATTTTTAACCCAAATTTTTCCTTGTCCAATTCAAGTAGCAAAAATTCAACACCAATAGCACCGGTACCTCCGCATAACATGAGCAACAATAACAACGGCAATGGGATTTTTAAGCCAAACTTTTCGTTTAGTAAAGTCAACACCAAGCAGGACCATGAAAGTTCTTCCATAAAAGAAGAAAATGAGATTGAAGAAATGAAAAATGCAAAGGCCAAAAAACTGGATGAAAGAATTACAATTGCCAAGTTGGTGGATTGATAAACAGCCTTTTTTTTTCCATCAAGACTGTTTATAGTGTAATATTTTTAATAATCAAATGAACTTATTTGCTACACTTGGAAAGTAAATATTTGCTTGTCATTTTCATATATTCGTTTATTCAAAAACCATCAATTGCTTTCCTTTCTTGGCATTCTCCAAACTCTCTAAGTACAATTTGAGAAATTCGTCATCGCTCAAGTCACTCTTGACCAAATTTTGATGCATGTCTGGAGCAGAAAGATCACCAGTGCGGAACATGCTCAAAACTTCTTGCACAACGTGCTTCTTTTGCTCCAAATTTGCAAAGTTGTTGCGCGTAATCCAGTACCCTTTGGCGGTGATATTTTTGAAAATGAATAAAGACGTTGGAAACACTACTGGCTTCTTCGACATTCCTCCGTATGTAACAAAAAATCCACCTGGTGCTAACTTACGAGCAATTCCTGTTGATGAGCTTCCACCAATAGCGTTCAAGGCCAATTTGATACCATCAGAGTCTTTGGTCCACTCCTTAATAGATCCCGAGAAATCACGGCTGCTGTTCTCTTCTTCAGTTATAACTTTCGTAGCACCCAAATCATACAACTCTTTTTTCAAATCTTCAATGTTGTCACGATTTCTCACAACGTTTATCGAATTGTAACCCAACTTCTTACCAATCTGAATGGCCAATCTTCCAACCGATGAGTTTCCTCCGTTTTGAATAAACCAATCCCCTGGATTCAACTTGGTTATTGTAGTCAATAACTCGTACGCCGTACAGGCATTGACTGACATTGTGGCAATAGCCTCTTTTTGTAATTTGTTGTCTTGGTTTTCAATCTTTATGTAATCTGTAGATTTACCTTTGGCAAAGGTTCTCCATGTACCATAATTTGGAAAATTTGGGATGACCCAGTCGCCAACTTTGACATTGGTAACCAGTGACCCAATTTCCACCACTTGAAGTAAGCCTTCATTACCACAAACGGCAGATGGCTCTTGAGTGCCCAATTCTGTCGTTTTCTCGGGTTTCGAAGGGTAAACACCTTCAATTTGATTGATATCCGAAGGATTTATAGGATGAGCAACAGTTTTCAAAATCATTTCATCACTTTGAGGTTTGCCAATTTCGTATGAGTGGACCTTTATCGTGTCTTTTGGTTCGCCATGGTCAGTATAAATGATGGCTTTACTTTGAATAAATCTTCTCAGAGACATTGAAATTGAATGAGAAAGTGACAGTCTAAATTTGAGCATCATAGGACGTGGACAATTATTTGAGTTTCTTCGAATTAATAGTAGCACTTTCCTTATTTGCTTTTTTTTGCCTCGTTTATTTGATTTCTGCGTTCAGTTGCAATGTTATAGCGGGGATTTACTCCGAATTCCCGGTTCGGAGTCCAGGACGAATATTCACAATATCCAGTGAAAAGTTTAATTACTATGTCAATTTTTTTTATTAACAATTCAAACTGTGGGGCGTATATAATCATATATGAAAATATATGTGCTAACTACTGGTAACTCATGATGGTCGTCAATGTTTCCCACCCCGGAGACTCAAATAGTTCGTAGCATTCATTCACATCATGTTTTGTGGCTGTTTTAATCAATAATCTCTCTTCCTCAGGCAGAAGTACATCTAAACTAGTCAAGTACATCAACAAATGGAAATCTGATAGTATTTTCATCACTTTGATCATAGACTCGTCATTCAAGTGACCAAGGCTTAAATGTGATTGCAATTGTTTGTAGTCCTGGGAAACTCCAATAAACTGTCTATTTTCAATAGGAAACTTCTTTGGACTGATAAAAAGCGGTTTGGACTGTTGTGGGAATCCATGACTCAAAGTTACCAATAAGTAATCATCAGGAAATGCCGGTGTTGCATGCTCCTTAACCACTATTCCATATTGGTTTTTCTTTTGATAGTAGATATCGGGAACGTATCTTTTCTCGTTCTTGCTTTGGATGTAAACCATTGAAGGGTGCGTACTTCCACAAATTAAATCTGCCTTTACCAAGGCCTCCGCAGATTCACTCACTTGGTAGCAGTTGACTTCAATTTCATAATTCAAATTGCCTGTTACTACGCAAGTGACAAACTTTGATGAAAATATTCCTGTGCTCGAGTGTGATGTGTAGTTGGGGTGTTTTATTTGTTCCTTGGCGGCAAGCAATACCTCAACAGAACTTAAGAAATAAGAGTCTTTGTGTCTTTTGCATACGACTGAGCCATCGCTATTACCAGAATCAATCAAATCTGTGAATATCATCCCAACTGTTGTCAACCCACACAACAGGGCCACCCTATCAACTCGTTCTTTTTCTTTCCAGGGCAACGTCAACGAGATTCCATCATTTTCATCCATTTGTGGTGGCTCATATATCGCCTCAACGACCGCTTTGATCCCTAACGGAACTGCGTCATATTGCTCATATCTTCCATATAAATACCCAAATCTTTGCACGCCTGTTTGTCTCCAAGCCTCAATGAACTGTTCAACAATTCCACTGGTTGAAAACTCTACATGATCAACCATACGAAATTCTTGGGGTTTCAATGTGATGGCAGATGGTTGACATTTTGAGCAAATACCTTCAGGCCAAGGTTTGTGCCCACCAGAGCAGTTTTTTTTTACTTCAAAACTTTGCGGTTTTAATGGTGGGATATATGAACCCAGGGTCTCTTTATTTGTTTCAAAATTAAGCTCTTTCAAATGTGCATGGAAAGACTTGTGTTTTATGCCATTCTCTCCGAGATACTTTCCATCCCAAGGTGGCAATGGTGAACAATATTCACACATGCCTTGGTCTCCGTGTTTGCACAAGTTTGTTTTCTGCCTTTTGATGAATCCACTTTGCTTTTCCAAAATGTTGTCAACTTCTAACTGCTTCACGAAATTAGACTCAATTCCACTAATTTGTGATTCATCTTTGAGAATATTTATGTAATCGTAGTCGAGAAACAACATCTCACCATGTTTAAAACCCAAATCATCAATTGACCGTTCAGTTATATTTTTAACCAACTCTTTCTCTCCGTTTGGTCTATTTGAGATCTTTAAAGACTTAGGGTCAGGATTTTTGAGTTGTGGAATCAATTGGTCAACTACGTATTTGAATGTGTTCGAAGGTTCCGCATTGACTCGAAACATCCCATCTTTAGATCTAAAGCGAAGAATCTGTCTGTTAGTAAATTGTTTCAAAAACGAATGGCATAAGCCCCAAATCTGCATCCCATCAAAATGTCTTGCACATACCATTTCAGTAACTTGTAAGTCGTTGCCTTTCTAAAAATTGTAGATCGATGTGCTTTGATAGCGCTTGCTCTTTTGCCTCTGAAATTTATTTCCGCGTGTGATGAACACACCCGTACATAAGTCATAACTGCCAATATAATGTAAAAACTGGTAGTGAAAAGGTAAGTATCACATATATCAAGCGATGATGTCAGTTTTTAGAATCAGTAAACCTCTAGCATTCTAAATAGCATCATTATATAAGTACAATCCTGAGTTTTGCTTTATTTACTCCTATGCTTGACCGTAACGGACTAAAAGAAAAACACAAGCCGGGCTAGCCTAATTGGTTAGGGCGTCTGACTTCTAATCAGGAGATTCTGGGTTCGAGTCCCAGGTTCGGTGTTTTTTTTTATTATCATAAAAATTAAGACAATTGCAAAATAGTAAGCACTCTCTCGGGTTTACTACTGTAATATAATGCTTTTATCAAACTCACCATAAGGTATTGCAATGATAACCTTTATTACATTATTGTACACCTTTTGCCTCTCTCATCTTTAATCTTCTCAACCCTAAACCACGTCCGTTACTCTTGCCGCTGAGATCACCCGTAACACCTTTCAAATATTCGGGTACGGTCTTGCCTTCTCTTAAGTAACCCATTTTCCAGTTTCTAGCTTTGTCTTTTAGTTGAAGAGGGTTTCTATTTTTCAATGCCTCCGATATTGACCCGCCAGGACCAAATAAACTCAAAATTGCTTTCCACTTGGCACCTTTCATCATCAATCCGTGCACTAATGCACTTTCTTCTTCTTCTGTCCAGAAATTTCTGTTAAGAGGCTTTTCCTTTTTACGCCTTTTGATAAACAGAAGGTGCTCTTGGACCAAATCTGTATCTAAATCCTCCATTTGAATATCATCAGCTTCATTTCTATCAACATTGCCATCGGTCTGATCATGTTTCCTGCTGTCCTTCTTGTCGATCATAGTATCCCTTTTGTTGTTGAGGTTTAAATCACTGGAGATTTCCTGTTTTGAACTACTAATAATACCTTTGTTCAATGGTGGCAAGCTGAGCTTTTCTAGAGCACTCATATGATCATTTATAGTTTGACTCCAAAGTGTATTGGATGGCACGCTGGTACGTAGCGACTTGATATTGAACCGGTTACCATAAATGATCATTCCCAAGTTAGTATTCAAGTATTCCAAAAGTCTTTCTATGAATTCATCAAACACGTATTGTTCAGACAACTCTTCGGCACTCTCGCAAGCCTTGAGCATATTTTTACGATTGCTGCATCTTGTGACGAATTCTGTCTCAACTTCGGTCAATTTTGAATAAGAATGACGGGCAGTAAAAATTTCGGTCAAATTATCTGGAAATAAATCATCTAAATCCGCCTGCGCAAGTTCTTTTGTACCAAAATCTGCTAACGCAGCAATGTACGCTTGCGTTTTCAATTCCAAAAACAATCTTGCTTGACTGTATTGTAGTTTGCCCGAAGGCCCATAATTAGCCAACGGGTTTCCAATAGCTTTGTCACCGTTATTACTTATGTTTCTTTCTCTAAAAGCTGTGAAAATCAACTCTCCAGGACAAAAAACGTCCAAAAAATTCTCATTCAATGCAGAAAACCCGGTTTCTATAGAGTTTGTAACCCCACATAAAAATGTTGCCAAGTTGGCTTTCCGAAGAGTGTTCTCAAATATTTCTTCTCTCCCAGTAATGTAATCCAGAATCGGATCATTAGGTGTCCAAATTCCTGGAGCCACATCCTCTATGGATATAAAATCTTTCTGTTTTCTTGTGTAGATGTTTTTGGCAAAACTAAATATCTCAACCAAAGCTTTGAAATTTTCAGCATCTGGCAGTAGGTCATATTCGTCTTCGGGTACCTGGGTAAGTGCTAATACTTGCTCATAAGTCAGAGAAACAAAGATTCTCAAAATTTGTGTAGCTAAATTATCCAAAATCGGAAGAGAGTTGATACTTAACTGAATCTCAAGAGGCAAGTAATTAGGAGCAGTTAAAATCAAAGGCAACGCGGCTAATTGAGCTTGACTATTCAGAACAAATTTCAAACCCTTCGAATTCTGCTGCAAGCGTGGTTCTTCTCTTTCCTTAAGTATTCGTTCAATAGTCTCTCTCGTCAGTTGATTAAGTTCCCCTAATACAGAGGCTCGCGATTTCTCTTTTTCCGTGTCTTTATTATCTACCTCTTGTTCTTCGCCAACGCTCACAGGTTTTTCCGAAGAATCGTTGTCGTCGGAGTGAGCTTTGTCGGCATCTTCTTCGATGTGTTCTTCGTGTTGCGTTTCTTGTTCAGAAGTTTTGTCAAGTATATCACGCGTAGCCTGTTCAATCAATTGACTGTCAATATTCTGATTATCGTTATTATGAACATCATCGTGTGTATTTTCTTTATTCTCGTCACTAGCATGATCTACATCGTTTTGTTCTTGGTGTCTTTCTTCTGTGTCTGTAGAAAGAACATTCGCCGTTTCCAAGCCCCTTAAAGCTTCAAGCACAGCACTGCTAATAGCAGAGTCCACTTTATCCTTTGTGTCTATCATATATTCATCCTTGCTCTTATCCTCTTCCATTGTAACGTTTTTTATTTTTTGATTATGGCGTTTGAATATGTGATTGTTTTTTTATAATATTTTTTCTCCTATCATCGCGTGCGTTCACGGGGCTCATAATCTATATAGATTATAATTACATGCATATAAATGAAAGATATATTTAAAAATTTTTGATGTATCCCATTTTGATTCAAAGTGGCACAACGCTCAAATCCAAGCGCTCTTTACGTACTTTTTCTATTGCTTTGCCAAACTCATGCTGGGAGAACTGTTTCTTAGAGTCAATAAAAGATTCAACAGCGTCCAATTCAACGCTACTGAAACCTGCAATGATAGTCTCAAACACACTGTGGAACGTATTGAATAATTGCTCCAGATACTCAGATCCCTGACGCAAAGATCTGGAAGCCCACTGGTCAAAATGTAATTTGAACCAGTTCCAAATGAGTTTCTTGAAAGTATCGCCTGACTCAAAATAATTGTATCCGACAAGCGCAAGTTCAATCCCAAGAAGATCGATATTGGTTGTGACATGATTGAGCGTTTTTTTGAAAAGATCCGGTGAGCGAACAAATCCCAATGATGTCAAAGCTGCTGTGTGTAATTCTCTGCTGGTATACGCGGTTTGCAGTTTCAAATGGAAAGAATTGTCAACGTTTAGCAAAACTGCTTCACCACTTCTCGTCGTGAGTTGCAAAACCTTTTTATAAGTCCCGCTGTCTTTACAGTTGTACATCACGTTAATCAAAATTCCAGGAATAACCTCTTTTGGAACTGAGTGTTTTGGTCCGTGGAGAAGCTGCTGAAACAATTTTTGTGCCTTAGTAGATACTTCTTTGACTTTCACGCCTGATAAAAACACTTGATTTAAGGTCTTTAACTCCTGACTGCACGCTGGCAAATAGGATTTGGATCCCAAGTTGGAGCTTTGAACGATTTTTGATAACAAAGGATCAATCACTGAGTTTTGCAATTTAGCAGCAGTCTCTGGGTTTTCAATCTCTAGCTGCGATCTCATGTACAAAAGCACTCTCACAACGATTTCTAAACCTTCAAAGCATATCTCACTCAGATTAGCATTGAATATTTTGCACATGGCAATGAAACCACTTCTAACAATGTCCAGAGAAGCAATAAAGCTTTCACAGTCTTGCAAAAATCCCACTAATGTTGCTTTTGTTATTTTGTTGATGTTGTAGGCTATATTCTCGTAAAATTTGATGTCCTCGTACAAGACTTTATAGTATCCAGCTCTTTCAGCATTGATCATAATGAACTTATTGATTTTTGTTTGCAAAACCATCAGGGAAGCCGACAAAATTTGGTATTCGACTCCTGAATCAGTAACAATATTTAAAGGCACATGGTAAGTATATTGTTCCTGGGATTCATTTCTCTTTTGCGAAACTGTTACGTCAGTACCATCAAGACTGACATTAACTATTGGAAACCCGGGAACACGCAAATGTGATACTAGCATATTCAAACGGCTCTTGTTGTCACAAATGTGTGACCAGAAATCAATGGCATGGACATTTTGGAACTTGTTTTGCAAAACAAAGTCACTTACTCTTGCTAAAAGCGAATTCTTTTCATCTTTCGAATTGTCGATATCAAGCTTGAGCATTCTGAAAATCCAAATAGCTTTTTCGTATGTAAACTTATCAAAAACTTCAGATATACTCAGTAATTTGTTCAAGTCAACAGACTCAGTAATTTCTGCAATAGACCGATTTTGGCTTTCATCCGCGGCAAAAACCGTGTCTAAATGGATGCATTGCTCAATCCAAATTTTGTTGAAGTCAGGATTCAAGTCAAGCCCATGAAACTTAAACTGATAATCATTCAAAATTTCATAAGTGAGGAAAGTAACCAAAGCTTCGACCAACCAGTACTGATGCCACGAATCAAAAGCCATTAGATTTCCAATCCACTGATGAACCAACTCATGTACAATTATTTGATTTAATTGCAGTATCAGTGCAGAATCCTCCAAATTAGAGATTGAAATAATGTTATCCAAAATGGTAATCAAACCCCAATTTTCAACAGCCCCATTCGTTAAAAATGGTAATCCAACAACGTCAATTTTTTCTACTGGAAAACCGGATTTGAAGACATCATTGCACAAGACAGGCAACCAATTTAGTATACTGTTCATGCACACCACAGTGGACTTAGATTTTCCAATGAGAGTATAAACCGATACTTGTATTTGCTTGTCATAGAGTTCCAAACTTTGGGTAGTTGCTTCAAAATCACCACATACAAACCCAAAAAGCAGAATAACCATTGGCAATGTCTCTTGAAAGTGCACTATCTTGAAATCATCTTTCAATTGTTCACTCTCAACGGCAGTATTACTTCTGACAGTAAACTTTGAGTGTGTTTTGATGCTCAACTTGATCGTACTGCGAGTCAAAGAATCAGAATCCAAACATGGGAAGATTCTTCTGCAATCGTTAGGCTGACATTGGGTAGCTATGATATGGTTGTCAGCTCTGCCTGATTTTTCATCCAAATAATTGGTAATAAAAACGCCTCTTGTGGAGTCTCCGAATGTGTTGATTTTGTTCAATTGTCCAACGTAGGTAATTTGTAACTCGAACTTACCATTAGTCACAGAAAGAGACTGTTCAAATGTAAATTTTGCCTTTTCTTCCTTAGGAACATAACTTACGGAGCCTTTCAACTCCGAATCATCGGTCTTAAGAACTGATTTCAAAATTACACAATTGCAACTGTCTAAATACAATTCAGCAGGTGTTTTGAAACTTTTATCACTTTTGTTCTCGAAGGTAATTGTGACATTTCCTTGAAAGTTCTTCTTGTGGGCGTCCAAGTTCAAGAAAACCTCGTAATGACTAGCATGATTCATTTTGAATGATAAAAAACGCTTGAGAACTTGAAAAAAAATTGAAAAATTTGAAGAGTTAAAAATAAAATCTAAGGTCGGAGAGTAGTTAAAAGTACGAGAGAAAAAAAACTGTTAATACATTTGATTTTTGATCAGATTGAATGCTACTTATCAGAACCTTCTTCGCTTTTTCTTTTTTGAACGTTCCAATTGTATAATCTAGCCGTATTCACTTGCATGGTCGTTATATTCTCTCTCAAAAATTCTAAATCCTCTTGAGTGATTTTCAAATTCTCCTTCACTGATTTCAACTTGCTCTCTAACAATTCTAACGCTTCATCAACAGGATATTCCATCATTATATCGGCACCTAACCAAATGCACACTTTGTCTGTTGGTTCGATTATTGCTTGTGAGTATAAAGTGTCATTCAACTCGTAATTTGTGTGGATTGTCTCACCTTTTTTATTCTTGGTCACAATGAGTTTAACCATATCCAATGATTTCTCAATATCTGGAATCTTTAATTTATAGGAATTGTATGCACTCTGTTTCGAGTTCTCCATAAACTTGTACTGCTGCAACCGCTCTTGAAACTTTTTCATTAATGGTTCAAAATCAGCAACATTTTTAATTATATCGTCAATTTTTTCTATAAATGGCGCTTGTGGAATGCCACGAGGATTCTTAAATGTAGGCCTGCGACAGTTAGTATTCATGTTCTTGAAGTGATCCCACTCAAAAAAAGTAGGCAGCATAACAATTTTGGGAATCCAAAACTTACTTATCTAGTATATCCATAGCTGACGTTAACTGCTACTTGATCAAACAAATTTATGGGAAAAAAAATTGGTCGTGAAAGGAAAAAAATAGAAAATTGAAAATTACAGAATGAACGCACATTACATTGACATAATTTCGAGAAAAAGTATAACATTTTGTTTAACTCTGTTATTGAAACAAAAGTAACCAGCTCAATTGTCACAATTAAGACAGAGACTAACCCACCATATTGGCAGAGGCAGTTGTGGAGTGTTGTGCAATATTCGTTCTACATAATACGTTACTATATAAACTATAAGCTCTCACACTGCCTGCAGTTTGTGGGCACGGATGTATCATCTCATCTCGAATAAAAAAAAAAAAATTAGTCCCATAGACATAAATAATCATGGGAAAAAACAAACATGCGCCAAGTGAGTTCCTGAGCAAAGAACCGGTGTCTAAGGTGAGAGATATTGAAGGCCTTGATACAAGTAAATATAGAAAGTCGAAGTTTGGAGACATCAGATTTGATCCTGCTTTTGGAAAAGCAAACGAGACAGAGGTGCGCAAAAACTACAAGTTTCTTGATGAATACAGAAACGAGGAGATCAAGAGAATAAAAGAGGTTTTGAAAGATCCAAAACTGCAAAAGATACTAAGTCAAAGTGAACAAGAACAACTTCAGCTGCAAATGAAGCAGCTAACTTCAAAAATGGACTCTCTTAAAAACAAAGATTTTATGAATAGCATCAGACGCAAAGTCAAACTGCAGTATTGGAATGACGTTAAAGATGGAAAGAAAGGATTTTATATGAAGAGAAGCGATCAAAAGAAGTTGGTGCAAGTTGAAAAGTTCAAAACTATGAAGAAGTCACAGGTTGACAAGGTCATCGAGAGAAAGCGTAAAAAGAAGTTATCCAAGGAATACAAAAACATCGAGTTTTTGAAGTGATTACAAGTGCTTATATATGGACGAATACAATCGCTGGCAGGGGTGATTCTTTGGTAACTTGTAACTAATTTGACGAACTGTTTTTGCTTTAGAACTAACACCAAGTTTCGAGTGCCTGTTGTCCAACCAAGTGTTGTGAAACATTTCTAAGCGAGGAATCTATACCGCGATGGCACAGCTGACCAAACAAGATAATCAGTTCTTTACTTTACTAAATTGGGTCCGTCGTTCCAAAGTAAACCAGTAACATGCAACGCATTCCTAGTTTTATAGAAATTATCCGAAACTCAGATTTTCAATCACGAAAATTTTACGAACAAAATATCAATAAAGCAATAAAAACAATAAAATAACTATATGTAACAACACTTGGTGGTAAGATAGTTGTATTTCAGTGGAAAAGAAGCCTGAATAATGAGTTATGCTGGAGTAAAGTAAAATTTTGCAAAAAAAAATGGCTCCGATACGGGGAATTGAACCCCGATCTGCGCCGTGAGAGGGCGCCGTGCTAACCATTACACTATATCGGACTAATTTGAGTACCTAAAAGGATCTTAGACCTAAATGAGACCCCAAATTGGGGTCTCAAATTGGAACGGATTATCCTCACGTAATGAGGCTCGAGTGGTCGGAAATAGAGAAACACCGGTGATAGAGATGGAGTTGGGAAAAGAAGATAAGTTTATGGGGATTTGTTATAGTGCACGTATGTAGGCGTGAATGTTTTCAAAGCGTGAATATGCACGATGGAATTTCATGTGAAGCACAGCTTGGGCCTATCGTTGCATCAATGGTGCGGAAAGGGACGGACTTCACATTTGACACGCCAAAGACTAGAGCACGACAGTGGTTGATCTAACTTGACATGGTCAAACCTGCTTTCATGACAGGAAGACAATTTGGCATACTATTTTTTAATTGTAATGGAAAGAACAATCTATAGTATCCTTAAATAGAAGCATTATTAAAATGAACATCCTCCAAACATTTTGGGCTTGAATTTATACAGTGTGTCGAAAAACGCAAATCTTAGGGACATCCATATCTTTTACCACACTACTTGAGTCAACAATTTTCAATGTATCGTGATGGGTCGTTTTATATGCATGCTGAGGCCCAAACGTTCACATGATCCCAGTTTTTTTTGAAATTTATATTAGCATACTCGCAGCTTTTTCTTTACAGTCACAAAATTTACCTATATAGCAGACCAAAGTGATTGTAGCTTCAACAGGTCTACACAGTTATCAGCGATTATGCAGACGTTTACTGTCCGACACCTATACCATGATCCATCATGCTCTTTACGCTGTTGGTTGCAGTTTGTCGGTTTTACAGTCTTGGTAGTACACTTTTCATACAAAAATGGTATGTTTATTGTTCGTTCGTTCGTTCGTTCGTTCGTTCGTTCGTTCGTTCGTTGATCACTAACGTGTTACCTTGCTAAATACCTTTGATCAAAGAAGACAAATTGTCGACTTTGTTGGCATCATCTAATTTGGCTTTAACAAAACCGGCCACACTGTCAATCTCAACTAACTCACCATCTTCACTTTCGCCTTGGTTTAAAACCTTGACACGAACTTTACCTTCCGCAAACTCATCTTTTCCTATTATGACAGCTAATTTAGCCCCAGACTTCTCAGCTGCGTTGAACTGTGGTCTTGCACCAGCCTTGACTTTATACAAATACTCACATTCAATTCCCTTTTGCCACAATTGCTTGGCAATTCTCATCTTTTCCTTGATAAAGTCACCACCAAAAGCCATAATATAAACTTGTGTACTATTAGATCTGACATTGTCCATCAAGTTTTGACGAGCTTTGATGATAGAGAAAAGTCTTTCAACACCAAATGAGATTCCCACACATGGAACTGGTGGTTTCTTCTTCTTATTAACAGCGTCTGCAAACATGTTAACCAAGTTGTCGTATCTACCACCAGCAGCAATAGAACCAACACCAACAAAGTCAGAAGCATCTTCAATTTCGTCACCCTCGGACTTTTTAGCCTTCTTTTTCAATTCAGTAGCATTTTCAGGAGGCTTAGAGGCGGAAGTCACAGCTTCGTAAATCAATCCAGTGTAGTAGTCCAATCCACGTGCCAACGATAAATCGAAAGACAAAAAATCTTGGATTCCAAAAGCTTCAACGTAGTCGCTCAAAATTTTCATTTCTTCAATACCTTGTTTGGCACCTTCATCAGCTGTCAATGTCTCGTTGGCACCCAATTTCTCACACATCTCTGCTAATGAACCATTCAAATTGACGAATTCACCAATTTTGTCGGCAACCTCTTCAGTTTGATTCTTCTCAACAGTCATCTCTTTCTTGACCTCTGACCATGGTGATTTATCAAGTTTATCAACAGCAGAGCTGATTTTCCGAACGTCTTCTTCTTTGACACCACAAACTCTGAAGATACCATCTAAAATCTTTCTGTGGTTGATTTTTACTTTAAAGTCGTTTATACCCAACTCAGTCAAACCTTCGACTAAGATAGCAAGAATTTCAGCGTCAGCTACCATGACATCGTACTCTCCAGCAACATCGAAATCACATTGATAAAATTCTCTCATTCTACCTTTTGTCATAGCCGGTTGATCTCTTCTATATACTTTGGCAATATGATATCTTTTGATATTGGTGATGTTGTTCATTGCCACAAATCTGGCAAACGGAACAGTCAAGTCGTATCTTAATGATGTCAATTCACCACCTTGGTTCTCCAAGTTATAAATCAATTTAGAGTCTTCACCATACTTACCAGTCAAAATTTCTGTCAACTCGAAAACTGGTGTATCTATGGTGACACCTCCATGACGTTTGAAAAGTTTTGATAAGGTATTGAAAATAGATTCCCTAAGAATCATGTCTTTTCCAGACCAATCCTTGGTACCTTTAGGGGTCTTTAATTGAAATGATTGCTTTTTGGCCATTTGAGTCGTGATAGTTCTACTTTGTTTAAAGAGAAAGCTCATGAATTTTTCCAATTTTTTTTTTTTTTTAAAAGGTGTGTGGGTGGTGGATTGGTGACTGAATTTTTAATTTTTACTGTATCGCGAGTCATACTGATTTGCATTTCAATTTTATAACGCCACGATTGAACACTAACCAGTGACTGATGTGGATTCTGATGTTTCAGCAATGCATAACCTTGCCCACCAATTGAGAATGACATATACATGCTTACTTTCAACTTAAATGACTTCTACATTTCCCGTTACATTGTCACAAATATCAATTTGATGGCCTTGATTAATCTATTTTCGAAACTGAAAGGCAATTTAAGACCTTGCAAGGTCCCCTAGTGCTCATCTTTCTACAACGTTCAACGAGGGAGAAGAGTGAGCGCATTGAGAATTTGGAAACTTTCAATAAAGTGCTACCTTAAAGACTTGCATTTAGTTTTTTTCTAATTCGCTAATTGTAGTTTTTTTTTATTCCGAAGTAAATTCGATGCACCTATCCAATTCTCACGCATTTTTTTTTGATTTGGTGAGAGATTCAAACTATTGGAACACTGTTCAAAAAATGAAACCTTTGATAGATACATTGAAAGCAATAAAATGTTCAATTCTCTTGCCGAACGATCCTTTGATACCCAAAATCAATTTAACCATCGTTAGCATAAAGAAGTTATTGCAAAATGAAAGTTATTCAGTAAGAGTTGGTATCAAAAAGCTTTCTAAAGATAATCCCAAGTTTTTGGACTCGCTACTAGCAGACCCTCTTCGAGGTGACCAGCGCTGGTACACAGAGTTTCAGAAAAGAGATCGAAGACTAAATCACTTGGTGATTCACGCGAAAGATCAGGAGTTTAAATTGTTGAACAATTATGAAAATGCATCGAATAGAAACTTGAATCTTTGGCAAATCCCAAGCACAATCCTTTCAAAAAGTTCAAGAAGCGCAAATTTTGAAAATCTCAACAAAGTTTATCATGGAGTGCCTCGGAAGTTGAACGACCTTCAGTTTTTGGAGATAAACGATGAACAAAACATAGGAAATTGCAACGTAAACAAATACATCAACTTGGAAATGGACATGTTACACGAGTTTTATGAGAATGATGAGGACATTGAGTCTCTTAATTTAGAGGATGGCTGCCATTTTTACATCTACCACACAAATGACGTTTTGAAATATCCTATTGCCGAAAACTTGCCCCATCTTCGCGTGGTGGATATAGAGAACCCCAAGGAAGTGGAGAAAAAGGAAACTTTAGACGAAAACACAGTGTTTATAAACTCTGACTTGGCACATAGAGCGAACGATGTTTTGATGGAGAACTATGGAAACACAAGCGAGTACATCAAATTATTGCAGGAGTCTAACTTGTTACGGTTGATTTATGAGATCAATGTCCGAACCAGTGGTCACTTGAATTTAATCAGAAACCTAAAAGTTATCAACTACGTGCTCACAGAGTCAAAATTGTACAATAATGGTATTAGGAAACGAGAATTAGAGGCTGCACAACAGACCATCAAGCAGAGCATTTTAGAGTGGTCCAGAGAAGCCAATGAATTTTTGCAAAAAGACTTTACAAAAAATTGCAAGAAATTTAGAAATAGCGAGCTTAATTGGTATAACTTGTTCAACAGAGGAGACGATTTGGACTACTACCTTGATATCATGGTCAAAAATCTGATAAAGGATGCACAATTTTTTGCAAAGTTTAGCTACTTGAAGGGCCAAATACTAGCTTTGAGCCAGGGTTGTATGAAAACCCAAACAGATTTAAGAGAGAACTTTGATATAAATGTCAATAAGGAAGTGACAGAGATGCAAGACAAAGTTTCGCAGTTGCTTGTGAATAACGTGATAGGAATTCAAATGCCCCTGCTTCTCGTGAGTGCCGGGCTTTTTTGGCTTTATGGAGTTGAGTTTTATACAATCAGTGGCGTTTTAGCATTATCAACCGCCGTTGTTTGCAACAACATCAGCAGACAGTGGGTATCTTTGATAGAAAAATTCGAAAGACGGGTACAGGAGTTAATGAGAGTTGGTGTATTGGAGAAAGAGCAGGAGTTAGAAAAAGAGCTTGAAGAAACATATAACGCAAGAATAGTGCATATACAGGATGGCGAAAAGCTAGTGAGCAAATTCGGCAATGAGATCAAAGAGTTTGAGAAGGGACATGAAAATTAATATAGAAAAGGCCTTACACACTTTTCAAATTTGTACTGGCTAGACTTTAAAAGACTATAAAGTTTTTTCAGTCAAGTAGATATCGTACTTTTCCTTCAAAGTTTTCAACAATGGGTAAACAATCTCTGGCAGATGAGGAGCCAACAAACCAGGTCCCTTGAGAGTTCCATCCAAAACTTGTTGAACAGCAACAGCACAAGGAACACCAACCGTTTTGGCCATAGAAGAGTAACCACCTGGAACACCGTAGTCGACCAAAGTGGAGGTTCTGGTTTCAGTAGTGCCGTCAGCCCATTCGATACCGAATTTATGTTGCAACACAACCAAGTCACGTTCTTTCTCACCGTATTGCATCAACTTCTCCAAAGTTGCACACAAAGTGTCCAATGGGTTACCACGTGGGGTAATCAAATCATCGGAAAACAAACCCAACCAAGCAAATCCGTTAAGAATTCTTTCTTTTTCAGCCTCGGATGGGAACACAGTCTTTTTCTCAACTGCAGCAATCAAATCTTTCTTCTCAGTAGATTCGATTCCCAAAACCTTGGCGAAAGCTTGTTTCCAAGGAATCTCAGTCTTCAACTCTGGAACTTCGTCTTCTTTCAAAAATCCGATATCAACAAGGACCTTAACGAATTCAGGGAACCCTTGGTAACGCAAAGTACCTCTGATAACGGTTTCAGCCTCTGGAATCTGATACAACTCCTTGTACTGGGTGGAATCACGGTTTGGGTAGGCAACGAAAGCGTATCCTGGGTAAATATAGTATGGCTTGGCCAGAGCCATCAAATCAGCGGAGGAGATTGTGCCAATCTCACCATCTTTCCAAAATTTAGCGCTATTTCTAAGTGCTAACAAGACACCACGCAGGGACCAAGAGAACTTGTATCCCAATGGATTGTCTGAGTCTTCTGGTGCTGGCAACCCACCACAGTAACTCAAAAATGACTTGATTTTACCACCAGCTTTGTGAACCTCGTCAATTGTCTTGACAGCGTACAAATGGTCGATACCTGGGTCCAAACCAATCTCGTTCATAACGGTAATTCCAGCGTTTTTGATTTCTGGCTCCAATTGCTTCAAGGCGTCTGAAATGTAACTTGTAGTGACAACATTGACCTTGTTACGGATAGCAGATTTGACAACAGCAGCGTGGTAAATGTATGGAATCAAAGAGATCACAACGTCTTTGCCACTGACCGCTTTGTCAAGAGCATCAGGGTCTGTGACGTCTAAGGAAATTGCTTTAGCTTTTCCATTTGCCAACTTCTCAGCATTGGCAAGTGTACGGCAAGCAACAGTGACTTCGACACCTTCAGTGGCAGCCAATATGTCGACAGTTGGTTGGGCTACAAAGCCAGATCCCAAAAGCAAAACTTGTTTAGACATGGTGTATTCAATTATTATGTTCTATTCAAAAGTTAATTAAAAGTAAAATGAAATTTTCGGGAGCCTATATATGACTAATTCGAGGACGGCGGAGTGAAAATTCGAGTGTACGGATGCGTTATCTGATATCAAAATTAGAGTCACAATGATGTAAAAAATCTTAAAATGATTGTCGTTTATTATGCTCACATCGAAGCAGTAATGTAATAAAAGCAGCTACATTTCTGTCAATGCCAATTCCTGTACTTCACCACCATCTTGCTTTCCCCATTTTGAGACATCCGTTATTTTGTTATGACTTTTTCTATTTTAGTTTTTGATTTGTGCTAGTTATCGCTTCTTGGTTTTACTTTTCTGTTTATGTTTTTTTTATTTTTTACTTTTTTTATTCACTTTTTTACTCGCATTATTTATCAATTTTCGATTGCGGACTGCGTCTCTATCGATTTACCATTGACCTACATTGAACTAAAAAATGTCCGATATTATTATTTTCATTATTTACAATATCATCCCTTAAATGCTAACTATTCACAAAATCCCATTTTTACCAAACATAGCCTTTGCTCCCTCAACTGAAAAAGTACTTACTTTGATTCACTTCCTGAACGTCAAACTCACCTCTTTTAGGAACGTCTAAAAATCTCAATGGCAAGTAGATTTTGGTTTTATTTCTTGCCGGCGAATCTTTTGTACCGCCATTCTTTCCTGTGTGCTTATACAATTCAAGAAGATCTTCTTCCAGTAATTGTGAAGTAATGGTCTCAATTTCTGCACCCTTGGCTCTTTGATGCTCGTCCAACAACTGTTGCTTGTGTGTGTATTTTAAACCTGTTTTCTTCTGATAGTCTTTCTTGAATTGATTGATCTTTTCCAATACTGCGCAGTTGTTCAGAACCTCCACCATGATAAAATGATGCTTATATCTCTCAGAAAACTCACTCTTGACTCTTTCGATCAAGTTGGCCTGGTGCAATTGCACAAACTTTTCTCTAATAACTGTGTTCATATCGTCAACGGCACTTGCGTGAGTCCAGTAAGAGTCATGGACCAGCGCAAAATCAATTCCCAATTTCCCGCATTCAATAGCAGTCATAAGCATATGTGTTGCATCCAAAGAATGAATGAAATTAGGAGCAAAAGCGGTGGTTTGACGTCCAGAGTACACTGAGCTCACTTCAAACGGATCAGAAATGAAAACCGTTTGTAAATTAGTGTAAACCTGCCGTTTCTGTGACTGTCTATAAGGTTGTACGACAGGCAAACCCAATGGTGTAGTCCAAATAACTGCACTCATAGCGCACACTTCCCCAGTTTTTTCAAGTCTTTTAACGTCCAAATCGAGTACATCAACACTTTTGGTGATACTTCTAGCACATGCACCAAGCCAGTCTTGAATCTCATGTGCGTTGGTGAACAACTTCCGCATGGCCTGGAACACTACCATTGCCAAATACTGCGAGAGCTTGTGTGATTGGACTTTGTCTTCAAAGAGGTCACCAATTTGCTTCTTGATCTGCTGAGCTGCACCAATATACGTAACTCCATAGACGTTGGTCATCACGGTTTGTTTCACAACCTTACGCGTGATAATTGGCAAAAGCAATTTGGCATCTTCGTCTCCAGTTTCAATACGCTCTTGCAATATATCTTTGGCCAAATTGGCTACAAAGTTGTAAACATCCAGCGGTTTTTCTCCAGGAACCAAATTAACTTGCGTTGCACCTTCCCTATCACCTCCAAGAGCTGCGTAATGCTGTAAACCATTACAGGTACCATCTTGGTGCACAGGCATATGCAGCACAAAGTTCTCTGGATCCCCTGACTTGATTGCGGCCAGTAACTCGAAGATAACCGCAAGTGCTTGCCACGGACTTTCAGCTTGTTTCCAGAATTCATTTTCGAGTGGTTTCTCGGCCAGAGAGTGGATTTTTTCAAGATTCTCGTCAACGAAATTTGCTCTTTGTGACAAACTCATTTTCGAATGACCAAACAAGTTAGCCAAATGCACTTTCAACCAAAACAATCCACGCGGTCCCAATTTGCGGCCGTCCCAGAACATTAATAAAGACCGCAGAACGTCATTTCCCAAATGATTCAAATGTGGCAGAATTGGGTACGTACGACCTCTGAAGTCCATGTTATGTGGAAAGTAAAATCTCTCCCCGACCAATGCTCTAGCAACTTCAAGCTTGTAATTTGTGTCACAACGCAAAGAACGGTTTGCATTGTACTCGTTGGCCAAAGTTTTGCAAATTCTTTGCCAGTCCCTTCTAGCCGTTGGCTCTGCATCTCTAGCTGGGGCTGGTGGCAAGTTTGGCTTTTCTTGTGCTACAGGAATGTCCAAAAATGCTTCTCCAGTGTTCCACACTTGAGTAACAACCCCCAACACACGACGATTTACTGTCCAAGCAGTTTTGCCCAAAACATTCAAGCCCGCAAACACGTTTTTGAGATTTCCAGCTTTTGAAGCTGCGTTGATATATGCAATCTGTTCCACAGAGTCTTTGGCTCTCACAATGCTGTTACGCAGGAAATAATACCCACCATCGTTCAGTTTCACCCACGGGCGTGGCTCATTTAACATAGGTAACGACTGTGGCATGATAGAGAACTGCAAATCCAGAACTCCCAACTGTTGAAAGAGAACCTTGTGAAGTTTCAAAACACCAGTTCTTGTTCCATTATGGTACTGATATGTGTGCGAAATAGCTGGCACTTGAGCAGTGACTCTTTTGCCTGTACGTGGGTCCACAGCTTCAACTGGCACTTTAGCAACTTTCAAAAGTACCGAAGCAAGAAGCAGACCAACTTTTGCCCTAGTATCCGCAGTCCATGCCAACACATCATCGTCTAAATCAGAGCTCCCGTTTTGTTCTGAGCCGATGCTTCTTTTCCCAAGTTTTCTCAATGCTTTACGCAAAACACCAGGGTTCAACTTTGTGCCCTGAAACATTTTTCTTTCTTTTTGAAGCAAGCTTTGAGAACGGTACTCCTGTTCTACTTCTCTTCCAACCAGAATAACAGCTCTGGCCAGCTTCATTCCTTCGTACACACCACCTGAAGAGTTCAATCTCAAAATTTCTAAAATCGTGATCACACACATTTTTTCAGGTGAAACAAGTGTCATGAAGGGCAGAACCTCCTTGAAGTCTTTCAATTCTTGTTTCGTGAACTTTCCAACCTTCCCATCCTCACCCCTGTTCAACTGAGTACAACTCTCCACAATCTCAGCAACCTTGGGAAGCATATCTTGGTACCACTGCCAAAGCTGTGCGTTGAAGCCCTGTTTACTACCACGAACAAGCAAACCTCCAGTCTGTTGTGCAGTCTCGGCCAGACGTTTCCAACTTTGTTCTGCACCTTCAATCAGTCTTGCTTCCAATTGTCTCTGTCTTTCTTCGTTAAATTCGCTCAAAAGTTCGTTGAACTGTGCCTTTGCCTGCTCATTTGGCAAACTGCAATACATTTCAAAAAAGTCAAAACTCTGAGATTTTACGTCAATGTACTGATCAAGGTCAGGAACTTGCTGTCTCAATCTGCTGAGAAAGTCATCACCCGACTTGAACTCAAGAGCCAATAAACTGTGTCTGATGACCTTGAGACCAAATGAGTCAACACTCATTAACTGATCGTATCCGGATTTGTTCACTGTACTTGGCATATCTTTCAGCTGAAAATCGGTAGTCTTATTTTGCGCCTCCAAGGCCTCTAACTGTGCCCGGACTTCTCCCACGACTATACCGTTTTTGATCCAAGAGTCACTAACAATGGATTTAAATTCCACAGGCACAAAATTCTCAATGTTTGGCACAATTTTTGCCAATTCACGTACCTTGACTACTGATAAAACATCCATGTGTCTCAAAACATCGCTGAGCTTCTTCTCATTTTTCAAAACCGGTTTTATCAATCTTTCAACGTTCAGTTCAGTTGTGGTGTCCAATGCCTTTCTCAAAAGAACAGCAAATGAACGACCGTCAGCCTGAAATGGTTCAAATCTTCTAGGAATTTTTTTGAAAAAACTTTCGACCTCTTTGAACTGAGTATTCTGGTCGTTTGACCAGCTCACCAAATACTGGTTGAGCGCTTCCATGAACACTGTTTTCAAATCTGAGCTTTGACTATCTTTGCAAATTTGGTGCAAAGAATCCAATAATTCTAACGCTCTTTCATAATCTTTGTGCTCTATACAAGCTTCCAATAAAGACCAAGCCTGGTTAGCATTTTTTTTCAATGTAGACTCCAGGGCTAGTTGTTTGGGTGTTGGATACTCTATTTTAGAAAATTTCAAAAAACTTTCGTGTGCCAGCAGCAGATTGTTGATTGAATTCAAGTTGGTACTAGGAAAAGTTGGACCCAAATCTTTCGCGTAAAGATCCGTCGTTTCAGCAGCTGATGTTATAGCTTTTCGTACAACAAACGACGGGTTTTTGGCTGGAAAGTTGGGAACTTTATGGGTCTTTTTTGTTATTTGTTTAAACATGTAAAGAATGAAAATTTTTGAGATGATATAAACCTGGGGTGAAATAAATTTTTTTTTTTACGGGGGGTGGTGCAGTGATGGCGAAAAAGAAGCAAAAAAGAAAGAGACTGATATATACAACAATACTCGCTATGAAGTAAAACCTTATGAGGGTCTCAACCAGGTGTATCAAAGCAATATTTTTTGACATGGGGACTGACAGAGTGATTTGATTGACGATACCAATCAAAATTGAGCTTCAGCTAGAGTTGCTGTGAGTATCGACTGCTTGTATTTAAAGAGAAGAGAAATTTCCGTACTTTCCAGTTTTTTCAATAGTTCCTTCCGGCATCGCAATTTGAGGCATAAACGTTTGTCTCATCTGCTTTCACTTTTACACTTTGTTAAATTTCACAAATATTTACAACTATTTGCAAATTGGCAAAATGACTAGATTTGCTTTTTTTTTTTTCTGATAATGCCCTGCTCTCCAGTACTATTTTTTTGGAGTTTGAAACTACTTGATACATTTAAATTGTAAAAATTATTCACGGCAATCACCGTGGGTTCCGGCAATGATGGCTCGGTAATAAAGCTCTCTTTGGTCTAAAATTTCTTGGAATTTTTCTACACAATTTTGTACATCTTATTTTATACTCGATTTTGAACGTTGACCTACGTGTGTACAACGCTGACTTTCTTTTTTAGCATATTGACCAATCTATCTATTTTCCTAATTGTTCATTGATTCGTTTATCTGTTAATTTTCCTACCCAGTTATTCGTTTTTATATCGGGTTAATATTAAACGAATTTTTCTGTTTATCTGAGCGCATGCACTTATCTGATATCCAATATGCGCAGCAATTGAGCAATATTTCTTTACACCACCAATTTGCCCTCACACAAGTGGCTGTTGATTACTCACTGAGCTTAAGCTAAACAATTTTACAACTTCCATGTTTACATATAATAAAAGTGTATTGTACGACCAACTTTCAAGCCCAAAATCTTGTGAAGTAAACTCAAGACCCACATTTTGCTAAGCGTCATTAGCCAGGCCAAAGATATAGGTCCGGGCACCAGCTCCTAAAAATAACAAATAAGCCAGGATCGGATTTATTTTTTCAGATACCGTTAATATTATTACAAACAAAAGCACTCCGCAGTCCGCCTTTTTCAATTTTTTGGTACACAAAAGCTGTCAAAGCAAAGCAAGGAAAAAAAAGAAAAAAAAGCCAACAGAATTGTATCTATTCACCCAACGTAGTATCGGATAGTATTAAAAAAGAAACTAAACTTTGAACGAACATATCTCGTTTTTGATTCTAAACGCTGTGCAGCCGTGTTGGTATTCGGATTCATAGAAAAGCAAAAAAATTGTGATTTCCGACTAAATCGGGATACACAGCAGCAGCGCGGAACACACTTGCCTTAGTAAGCTGATATGCACTTGCCCAACTTCCGCTAAACAACCGAGAATGTTTGGTCTAGGGCTTTCACTCTGACTGTGGTTTCTTTGCCCTATAAAGAGATATCATTGCTCTTTCTCAATTTAAATTAAAATCAATCACATTCAAAACCTTTGGGCATCACAAAAATGTTGGTAAATCAACGCTTTTTTTTTGCTTCGATTACCCTATTTGAGCAACCGTTTCAACATTAGCTTCTCTTTCTCGCTTTGACACAATGCAGGACATGCATTAAGACTGTTAAACAAATTGTCAAGCAAAAAAAAGAAAAACAAAAAAAAAAAAATCAAACCATGTTCTCAAAAATACTATCTATCTAGTGAGAAAAGTCATTCATCTTTATATTGAGACTTAAAATAACCAGATAAAATAAAAAAGACACACGGTTTGGCTTCAAGACAAGTTTTTTTATCTAAGTTTGAGTAATTAGCCATATAGATAGTTTTTGTACTTTTGTTTAACGGACTCAAAGAACTGAGTTCAAATATTTGCGTTGCAAGATGATCATTCTCAGTCAACTTTTGGAGAAATTCGAATATTACTTGGACAACGATTCTAAATTCAAATTGTTTGAGAGAAACTCAATAGATCCATGCACTTTCTTTGCTTTGATCATTGATGACATTGCTAGAATAGCCAATATTGATAATCAGCGCCGTCTCCTTGGATTACATAAGTTATTTTCACTTCTACCAAAATACGAAAACAAAAGGGATAAGAAACTTTTGCAGATCTTGACATTGATTTCAAGGATTGTCTCTCAGAAATATGAGTATAAGAATCTCAATCGCAATTACATTGTTTCGAATTATGGAACTCAAGGACATTATAGCTGTTTGAGAAACCTCAGCGAAGAAGGCACGAGTTACAGATTCATGGTGTGCAAAATCAACTCTGATTTGTCTTTGGACGAGGTGTTTTTTTTTGTCACAATTATCATGAATGTCTTGAGTAACGAGCATAGCTACTTTGAGTTTTTGACTTTGGACCAGAACGATTTATCTATGGACTATAGACCTCATCTCATCAACGATTTGATCGATGGTAATTGTTGTTTTTTATTATCTTTCTTATCTGCTTGTAACCCCAGGGGATTTTTCGAGTATGCTAAATTGAAAATGAGAAAAAGCATAACGAATGACATTACTTTCAATAACAAAACAAAAGAGCTTTTGGACAGCATGAGGCTATTAGAGTTCATTAACTTCAATGATCCTGATAATCCTAATCCTGCTTCCATATTACAAGGTTGCTTGCTGTTCTTGTTTGATTTCTTTCAAGTATGCCATGAACCTAAGCTCCAGCAAATGGCCATCGTAAATTTTTCAAGAGCTTTACAACATTTTGTGGCCGAACATGGTGACCAGTTTGTCGAAACTCAAATAAGCTTACCCAATGTTCTGCAAAGCCTCAAAATGATAATTCAGTTTGTGACTCAGCATCTACCTAAAAAAAGGGATGGTAAACTAGATTTCAGTCAAAACATAGTATTTGCTCGAGCTTTATCAACATTGGTGGCTTTGGATTTCAAAAACTTAGATGCAAAGCAGAAAGTTTTTGTGCTCAGTTTGATTGATGGATTTGAGCTTGGCGCTGATAATCAAGAATCTTTAGTATGCTGCGATAGTTATCTTTTGATGACTGCACTTGTGGTTATGTTACCAAACCAAAAAAAGTTGAAAGACTTTTGCAATGCGCAACAAAAAAAGTGGTATGATCTTTTACAGTTCGACAAAAACGGCAATGGATTTGATTATGACAATTTGATACCTGTTGATAAAGAGCCAGTGTTTCTTCGCGCAAACCTTGAAGTACTAGATCAGTTGAGAACATTCAATTTTTTCTTTCAAACTTCAATCAATGCTAACATTTTCTTGAAGAATTTCAACGAAGTTACTGACAGGTCTGCACAGGTGCCCTTGGAGACTTTATTGGTATTCTCACTGGGCCTCAGAATGTGTCTGAATACGACACCAAGGGATTCTAAAAAATTTGAAGAAATTGTCAAGTACTACTTGAATAGTGCTCGCCAATTAGCATTACTGTATATTTCGCCTTTAGCAAAACTTTTGACTCAAGAAAAAAAATACGATTTTGAAAGTCATGTTAAAACTGTGCCGAGATTTGTTGAATTAAAAAATGAAGAGATCTCAAAATTGCCTAACGTTCACGTTCTTGATAATGAAGCTTATCAGCTAAAGTTAATCACACCCAATTACATTGCAAAACAAATTTTGATACACATGTTGACCATAGTGGTTACTGCAGATGATATATTTGTTACTGGTCCTGAAGATGTGTTATTGATTTACATGGTAGAAGCACTTGTAGCCGGGATTGAGCAGAACGATGATGAACAGAATACTGATGATAGTTCGGAATTTTTGGTAATGTCTGGCGGATTCATTGATAGCAGTTTTTCATTGTTGTATACATCCAAAAGATGCCTTTCTGTTTTGGCTAAGTGGAACAGAAAACCAAGAAACTCATCTTTTGCAGACTGCATGTTTGGTACGTATAGAGATGCAACGCTTCCTGCCCAAGTTTTGTGTCAGATTGACCCTGCCAACGAAAATTTTTGCACAGTCATTGATAGTATATTCAATTACTTGAATATGTTGGCAACCGAAATTCGCAGAAAGTATCCATTTGATTGCAAAGTCACATTGTCCGAAGAAGAGAAGCGAATGTTGGAATTGCAAATGAGAAGATTTGACTTTTGCTTTCTTTATATGCTGTGTGCTTCCTCAACAGATGCCATCGAGTTGCTGTTAAATGTGTATGAGATTGTGCATTCACAGATAGACTATTGCTTCCAGTTGACGAAGCACAAGCCCAAAACCTCTTTAAATGGTGTCAGTGATTTGTTCACAAAAGGCGTGCCTATTCTGAGTGTTATTTTGTACAGACATAAGTTTTTTTCTTATTTGGCAACCGTGGAACCTGATGATGTTTTCAAAGAGATGTTCTTGCATTTGTACGACCGTATCAAATCTTTTGATTCGGTGTCTACTAATGGAATGTCCCAAATGATTGCAGTATTGTCCGGTGTTTTGTACAATGATGAAGATTTGAAGCCAAAGATCTCACACTTTATGACAAATTTGGCGAAAGAGTTGTGTTTGTTACCAATGGAAGGCCGTTTGTTGCGAGAGAATATTGCCTCTCAACTTCATGCCAACTGTTTGATTGAGTACCTGGAATGTATTTGGAGGTTCATACAAAGCACGGAGCCAAATAATCGAATGAAACATGCTGTCTGTTTTACAATAATGAATCTTTTCAACACAATTTATTGCAAGTCAAACGAGTATGATGTCTTTTTAATGTCTCCAGTGTTGGAGCACCTTTTTGAGTTAACAATATCTTATGTTTTGCATGATCATTCTGTCATGCAGTCAACAAAAGCTGGCCTGCTGCATTCTCTGTTGTCTCTGAACTCGCTGCTGTCTTTTTTTCCACTGTTTTTGAATCCTCAACAAACAAAGTTGATGCTCAACTTTGCATACCATTGCTCGCAAATATTTGAAAGCTCTCCCTTAAGAATGAGCTACTCATTAACACTAAAGAATAAGACTTTTTTTCTGTTGTTGCTGTGGATTGAAATGTGCACTGTTGAGTTGCAAGGATTTTACAATTTTCAGATTCGCAACTCTCAAGGATCTCAAGAGTCGCCTGAAGAAGATGATCCAAAAACCCCCAGCTCTCCCAGATCTCCAAAGGAGTTTGGATCGCCTATTCAGAGCACGTCATTTAATAACAACACAGCTTTTGGAGAACCTACGTTGAATTCTTCAAATTCTGCAAATTATGGGAGCAACAGCTTTAATGCCAACCTAAACAAACGAAGCTACTTGAAAATTTTGGAAGAGTTATTTAACACTTTGCGAGTCATTACCAAACAGCTTTACATTGTTTCACAGAACGAGCTGTACGCTCTGGAATTCAAAAAATATAAGATCGAGGTAGTCAATAGAATTTTGAGTATTGGTGATACCTTATGGGAGTCAGACAAATTTGAAGTATCCGAAAAAGTGGAAAACAGTTTTGTACACTCGATGGCTAATATCATGCTAGCGAATCATGATATAACTTGGAGATCTTTGATCAGATTCGGGTATTCATATAGCTTCAAAAAGCGAGTGGTGATGTTTAAAATCATGTATCATATATTGAAAAGCAGGCCTTTCAACGTTGATGAATTAAAAGCTAAGAAAGATAGAGCTTTGAACGAATTTGAGGAGTTGTTGAGAGACAATATGGACATTTCTATGGCTTTGGTGCAAAGTTGTACCCTGGCGAATGTTGATCTCTTGGCAATTGGCTTGGAAAAGTTATTTCATGAAAGCACCCGAGAGCATGAATTTCTACTGCGTATTTTGAAATATGAAGTGGAAACTGCGCAGAATGCTCAATCTACGTTGCGTCAGAATTCTTTTGGAAGCAAGTTGACTAATTTGTATGCGAGAAGAAAAGAATCCAAACGGTTTTTGAAAGCAGTTTTAGATCCGCTTAAAAAACCATTAGAGCTTACCGACCAGGTCAAAGAATTGAGGCTTTCTAACGATTCATCAGATGAATCTAGTCTAGAATGCCTGTCTTCAGATGCCTCAGTAAAAGCTCAGACACAACATTCGAATGCAGTGGCCGATTCAACAACGGTTTTGGACTTATTGACTAAGATAATCTCCAATCTTGAGGTTCATGTCCTGATTTTACCAGAGCAAATCATTTTCATATGTCAGAAGTTGTATGAGTTTAGTCTTGAGAGGTTTGGTCTGGAAGTTGAGGCCCAAATCGTGGTCAATTCATTTTTCATGTTACGTTTTATTTGTCCTGCAATTGTCAATGGGGAAGTAAACTCTAGTGGGTTTTCTGGTGGCAAGAGAGATTTATTGGTAGCAAGAGCACTTCTGCTGATAATCAATGGATTATCGGGATGGAAATGGCAGGAGTTTTCTAGCCACGAAGAAGAAGTTAAACTTTTAGGATTGAGAGTGCGCAACTTTTTTCAAAAAATTGTTACACCATCCGAGGCTACAAGACCACCTCTATTTTGGGATTATTTAAGCTCACAAGATGACAATACTATCAAGAAATTCTCATACTTTGATAACAATAGTCATATTTTTTTTCTTCATTCATATTTTTTCATAAATTTTTACTCTATCATCAACTCTTTTTTACATCCTAAAATTGAGTATGAGCCAAAAAGTATTGCTGAGAAGTATGATTTGTTTTTCAAGATTGACGAATGTTTGATAACATTTGGATCTCCAAGATACACTAAAGATCTCAAAATTCCACAAGTTTTACAGACTGAATTTGATCAGCATACCAAAACTTACGATTTCATGTCTAATTACATTATGCAACACGCCGATGAACAAGAACCTGATTGCATTGTAGTTTCAAGAACAAACGATAAAGAGGCTTTACCTTTGGTTATATTTCTGTATTATCATTTTCAAAAGCAGAAAACGCCTCCAGAATCGGTACTTTTCTTTACACTCAAAAAGCTTTTACAGGTCAGGGGAACTAAGTATCTTTTTGTTGTGGATGCCACTGGGTACCGTACAACGACACAGGCTTTCCCAATAGATTTTGTTCATAGTATTGTGACAGAACAAATAATTCAAGGTTTGAAAAAAATCGTTTATGTCAATCCTAATAGATGGTTATTTAAGGAAGCGTTGGCCAGACTGACCAAAGGTATTGAGGCGTTTCTCTTGGGTCATTTGAGAGAATTGGAATTCGTCTCAATTTTTGACAAACCAGATTTGCCATTTGTATGGGGATTATCAGATTTCACTAAAACGGTTGCGACTGAACTCACCCATGGTTATAGCTTTGATCAAATTTATATGCAAGGCGCACTGGACCAACTTTTTTATCAAGGACAATTGAAATTGACTGGTGAGTTTTTAATTTTTGCATCCTCGCAGAAAACATGGGTAAATGTTAGGGGTAAAACATACACAATCAAGTTTTTTGAAGTGATCAGATTGAATTATTCTAGTATTTATTTAACAAGCGGGTCTGGTTTCTTTGTCCAAGATCTAGTGTCTGGCAACAAAACGTTGTACAAACTGGCAAGAGAGAGGGAAGAAATAATGAGATTATTTTTCTGTAACAAAGGAAACTACAATAACAAGGAAGTTATGAACCTGTCTGTTAATCAAGGTACAACGAAGGAAATGGTTTACGATGATTTGGAAACGTATTTTGGTGATGTTGTGAATTTGTTGTTACTGGGACTGCTTCTGAAAGACGAAGCCATACGGGTCTGGAGCTTGAAAGTAATTGGTGCTTTGGGCAGAAATAAGTCTACTAGTTTCAACAATGCTAGCGGTGATACTGTTTTTAGCCCATTCATTTTTCCAAATTGTGGTGATTCTATAACAGACAAAGGTTCTGCTTTCTATGAACTGGGTAATCCTATTGGGGATTTTTCAACAGTTGCACCGAACAACATCAAACTTGCGTTACATTTGAGTACTCAAATTTCCATCACGAATCCTGGGCTATGTGCTACAATGTTAACAGGTTTTCTACACGTTTTCAATTCTCTTAAATCTGAAGCTTATCCAGGATTTGTGCTATATATCAAACCATGGGTTGAACTTCTTCACGGTCAAGTATACATGAATGACTCTTTACAAGGACCAGAATCTACTTCTTCAATAATTCAGGAGTTTGTCAGAGCACTGTGCGACAAACTTTGGGAAACAAGCAAAGCATTTCACTGGTTCATATGGCCAAGTCTTTTGAATCAAAAGGGTGTTACGCATTTGGTTATCGATGCCATGATACAAAAGTCAATGGAGTTGGAAGCTTTAAAAGATTCATGTGATGATTTGGTAGGTGTTTTAGCGGAGCACAGCAACAGTGAGTCTTGCAATTGTATCGTTCAACGTTCCCTTCAGTATGTCAAGGAAAACATGCAAGACTCAAATTTGTATTTTCAAAATACTGAACCTTACGTGTTGCTAAAATGCTGCTTATATGCATTTCAAGCAAAAAGATCGTTTTGCCTAAAGATGTTTCCAGAGCTTCTTATGATCCAGGTTCTACTATTGAGTCGGGGTGAATTACATATGAAAAAGACTTGTTACAATTTGGCTGTTCAGACATTTCAAACAATTGTCGCGCCTTTGGCTAAAGAGAATAACGGTTGGGGTCAGACTATTGTTGATTACATATCTTCTGATACGGTGAAACTATTATATGGGCTCTTCGGTAAAAATCAGTATAGTATCAAGGATATGATAGGATTTGTTATAAGATTTCAAAAGTACTCAGAGAAAATGATTGAGTTTGTGAATGATTTTCCTGACCCAGACATAAGTCAGAGATGGCGCAAACGAATTTACGAGTTAGTCACTGAATTTATATTTGTTTTAGAAACTGGACCACTCAAAACGAAGTGCTACATTTTATTAGGTGTGTTGTCTCTGAAAAACGGTCTTTCAAGAGATATACTAGCTAAAATTTTGCGCAGAAACTGGACGATATTTGCAAAAACTGTTGACTCAAATGAAATTGCGCCAAGAGGCCAATCAAAGCATGACGCATTTGAAAGACGCAGCTCTTCAGTATCCACAAACAAGACCAAATTGCTTTCGTCTTTCAACACTTTAAATGAAGATTTTGCTCTGTCGTTCCGGGATTTCTCTACTGGCAGTGTTATTCCAAATAACATTGCAGGAGAAGTGACATCTTTTGAACCAGCAGGTGATTTCAGAAAGGACAGTGTGGAGAGTTATGAAACTATTACGGTGAACCAAAGCTTGCCCAAATTTTCTGAGAATTCGCTGTTCATATTATACACTATAGGACTTTGTGCCAACGGTCGTGATCCTGATTTTCTGTTTTTGTACGCACTTCTTTGGTTAGTGTTTTGTTTCACTACAGTGGATGATGCATTGATGTACTATTTTGCTCTTCAAGCTGGCAAATCCATTTTAAAGGCGGTTGAACCCCAGCTGCTGTCAGATTCATCAGTAAATGTGTTTGAGGCCCGCAAAAAGTTAGGTTCAAAACTCACAACTTTTTTACATAACGCTGGACTTGATATTTCATATGAAAGTTACGACCTTTTTATTATTCTGACAATCATAAAAGGTCTCAAGCATTCTTTTCTCAAGAATGAGTGTATCAGCATTATGAAACTGTCACTCAAAGTACGCAAAATCCTCAAAAAAGATGAAGCTCCATCAAACTTAGCTTCATACATTTTGTTCTTGTTCATTTTCACTGGAAATGATCTTATTGATATTTTAAGAACTGAAATCGGATTTGAAGAGCACGAATTGGATTTTGTGGATGAATCGTCATATGACATTGGCATTCCATTATACTGTTTTGAGTATCTTTGCCAAGACAGCGATCATTTATTAGCATTTTTGATGTTGACCTCAAACTACGTCAAAACCTCCTCCACCACTGTGACCATCGAAGAGATGACTAGAACTTTGAAAATTTACAAGTTGATTTCCTCGTTCAATAAGATCATGTTTGTCAAATTTTATAAATGTTTTAAATCTGTTGCAGACTTGGTTTTTGAGAACCCACAAAATGATTTACAGAGCTACAAATTGGTGTTAGATACATACACTGATTGTAGTGGACTAAAAATGGACGAGGGTGTTGACTTTATCAAAGAGGCGTTGAAGCGAATGAAGATGGAAGGATTGGAACAAGATGGCCGAAAGGTCAATGATCAAAATGGTTATTTCAGAGTGCAAACAATTTTGTTACTGGAGATAGTTAAAGAGTTGATAACACAAACATAAACCAGAAATTTACCAGGTGTACATATGAATTAACAGATATTTTTTATTGTTTTACATATAGAAGAGGTCTGCTTCATTTAGCCGTGATAGTCAGAAACCGAACGTGTAGTCGTAGACGAAATCTTAAACTTCTCAATATCAGACTCCTTCATGGAGCGTAGTTTGCAGTATTTGAGAGTCTCTAAACAGTCTAAACTATCTGCCTCCAAGCTTTTTAAAGCCGTCACATCATCGGAAATTATTGATTTGATGGCAGCGCAGCTTGAAATCTTAATCTCTTTGAACCCCTGTAATGAAAGCAGCTCAAGTGAACTGCATTGTGATATTTCTATAGCCATATTAGCCTCAGAATCAGCAACAAATTGGATGTCAAGTTTTCTGAGACTAGGAAATGTAATTTCGATATTTCTCATCAACACGGTTTCTGCCTTTACTACAGGACTCATCAGATCGTCGCTGTCTTCTGACTCTTCAGAAAATTCGAGGTTGTTATCAGCATGATACCAGCTTATTGTAAACTTCTCCAATGTGGCAAACACTTTTTTACCGTTTAAAAGCCAGTCTATTGTATTTTGCAAAGGAAATTGGTTTAGCGTCAAGTTTTTCAATGTTTTAATGGTCTCAAAATTTACCGCATCTGCTAAAATTTTATCAATGGTCAAAAAACTCTCAACGTATAACTCAAAGGTCAAATCCTCTAAGTCTGCATAACATTCCTGTAGTGACGAGAAGGTCGTCAAAGAGCGAAAACCCTCATCTTCCTCTTCCGAATAGCATTCCGTTAAACTCTTTAGCTTCTTAGCCGATTTGTTTAAAATTATATCGCACGTATCTCCGATAGAGTATTTGCTAACATCAAGACGCTCAACATTCGGCAATTGAATAGACAGCAAAAGCAGTATATCATCATTGTTATAACAAACTGTCAGCAAAACCTTCACATTTTGTGACAATCCCACCAAATCACTGAAAAATGCTGGGCAGTTAACATTCCACTCTGGCACCCTTTCAAATGGTTTATACATACTTTCGAGCGATTTAAACTCTGGTTTGTCTATACCAGTGAGGTTGGCGTAGTGTAACACAGACTTTAAGGTGCTCGGAGCCATCCCAACAGACAAATGAACCTTTTTGGGAGCAGAATTCAATCTCAAATCCTCCAAAGAGGGGGTATCAACGTTGAAGAATCCTATGTCATCCCAATCAATTTCATCGCTTTGTTGACGAATCTGCCACTTACACAGCAATAGAGTTAAGCTTGGGAAAATGCAACTGCTCATTTTCTGCATATTCGTAATGGAGAGTGACTGAAGATTAGAAACGTCAATACTCATCAAGTCCACAATTTCCCATTTTGAAAAAGTCAATTGGAGGTGTTTGAGGTTCTTCGTTGAAATGGTGGCCATGCCAGTTGGCCAGAAATCTGTTTTGTACTCCACTATGCTCAAATTTACAAGTTGAGGTAAATCAAAGGTCAAGTAAGCATCATTTAAGGGCTTTGAGACGTTGCTGATAAACAACTCATTTGCGGTTTCGCTTGATATAGTGGTGATTTGGTCAATGGCTTGTTTCTGCAAATATATTTTCTCCTCGAGCAAAACGAGGTTGAGTCCATTGTGTATTGTAGAGAAGTTTCTGCCAGAATTGAGCAAAACCAAGTAACCATTTTTCAAAATTTTTAAAAAACCGTCTTCATAATCATTTGCCAAAATCTTGGTTCGTAGCTTTTGAATATTGATGATATTTTGAAGTATCACAAGATAAATTTTATTTGATGCTAGCCGGCCAGTGGTTTTAGCAAATGTTCGTTTTTCAAGAAATCCGAATGTTTCAAATATTTCGGCTGCTTTGCCTCTATTTGTATCACAGTCAGTCAATATTTCACAATTTTTGTACAAAAGGTCGTGAAACTGTCTGATCTTTGCAATGTTTTTGAAAGTTCTAAAGTCGTTAACGTAACTGAGTATTCTAGACTGTAGCTCACTCGGCAATGTTTGAATAAAGCTCATTCTGTGGCAAGCTTTTTTGTAGATCCAACTGTGGGTGAAAGCCACGCAGAACTCTTTGCGTATGGTTTATAGTGAGTGTGAGAAGATACCCTGATAGTTAATATCTCCAGGACCAAGCATAAGTACCCCATGTGTGAGGGCACATAACACTTGCATTGGGGGTTTCCGTTTTTTTCATAATCTACGATTTTCTAAGTAATAGAAATCCACTGATACTAAAAATTACACGTATATATATTGAATTTGATCTCGATGACTATTTACTCTTTCTGGATTTTTGACAGACACTGTAATTGTGTTTTCAGTCGCGAGTGGACGGCAAAGAGCTCCAGCGGAGGATCAAAACTTTTTGGGTTTGCCGGAGGCAACACATCATCAAATACGAGTACAAATAATGCCACAGCTGGTGACAACCCACAGCAGCCGAACCAAACAATAAACGGGACAATCAATGAAAATAATTACAACGACAACGCAAAGCTTTTATTTGGTGCTATATTTTCATTGAGAAACGTTGCGGCAAAGTTATACTCAGTAAAACCTCTGGATCTGACATCCGACGAGGTTGCACCAAACGCAATTGGGAATTACTTGAAGACTTTTTCCACAAATAACTACAGAGTGCACTATTTTGAGACTGCAACCAACTGGAAGTTTGCCTTAATAACGGATCCAAGTATTGAAGATCTTCTGGAGGTTTTGAAAACCGTTTACACCAATTATTTCAATGAGTTTGTGATCAAGAATGCTTTGAGTGCCGTGGATTTCCAGGAAGGAGAGTTCATCAGTAACACATCGTTTGTGTCAAGCATAGACAAGTACTTGATGTCGCTACCAGCATTTAGCTGAGGGGTTCAATGCTACGTCAGTTGATTTTTTTTTTGGAAGTTCCAAAGTATTGACTACTTCGTGTGAAGTAGACTTAAATTTTGGTTTAAGTTTATTACTTCTTACCAGTAAGTATTACGCGCCTCGCTGTTTTTATCAAATACAAAGATTCCACGTTTTATGCCAATTTGATCCTACTTTATTTTGCAATCACAGCAATTTTGCCAACTTTGAGTGTTTGATCTCATTCTTCAAATGGTACGCGAATGTACCCAATGCGGCGATCAAGATAAACAACACATATATGAACGTTTTAATTCGGTTGAATAACTTTTCTGTAGACTTTTGTTCAATTTTGGCTTTCTCCATTGCCTCTTTGCGGAAACTTTCCTTTTCACGTCTCTTATTTTCCTCGGTCAAAACCAACATTTGGATCTTGCGATCAGAGTCTTTCATGTACTTTTCCAATAAATCTAAATGTGCACTCATGTCTCTTAATTTATTGCGCAAGTTCACGTTCTCTTCTCTCTGCTTATCCAACACTTCAACAATTTTTTTGGTGAATTTGTTGTCAATTTCATTCAACTTGCTCAACACAGGATCCAATGAGACCACAGACGATGATCCGGACGGTGTACCAGCTTCTATAGACTTTTCTTTTTTGACCTCATCTGGTTTCTTTTGCTCGGTATTCACAACGACTTTTCTGCTTTTCTCGGATCCGTCTGGATTCTTGGTAATGACCACAGGTTGGGCAGCCAACTCAATATCGTTGTATTTCTGCTCACTTGGCAAAATTGATTCATGAACGTTGATCTTGAATATCTCAAAACTCTCAGACTTACCCTTGGTACCACTTTGAGCACTAACACCAATGATAAAATTGTTTTCTGCCTCTGGGACTCTGATATTTGTGCTTTCAAAACATAATTTGTTATCAATAGATACTCTAAACTGGTGTTTAAACTCGTCATAACTCACTCTAATGGTCGATGGAACTTGGGAATTTTGATATCCAATAATGCACTTTCCGAAATCCTGCTTGAAGAAGTCTTCGCTTTCAGAGTCGAATCTTTTGGAGTTATCGTTCAAATAACCTCTCAATGTACTACCTAATGGTCCATTGCTGTCCATAACAATAGCAAAACCATCAAACCTCGAAGGTCCTCCATAAAGAGAGGTGTCAGAACGCACCAATTTCTCAACATTGCCCTGTGAATCGTTCAACAACCATATTGCCAAACCATTGGACGTCTTTCCAGTATCGCCCATAGCGCGCACTGTGTAATCCACCGAAAACGAGCTTCTGCTCAATTTGTGGTTCTTATTCCAGATCGAACCTTCGTTTCTCCCATTTTTCTCCGGCGTAAGCAACAATCTTCCCTTATTGAGATCAGCACTTCCTCTGAACTCCCAATCCATCAATTGCTTCGCGGCGTTCAAGTCCACTAGCTTTGGCAATGATAACTTTGCGTCAACTGCCACCAGCTCTTCTGGCTCGTGTGAATACACAAACTGAAGCAAAAACAAGAGTTTCGCTAATATTTCTATCTTCATGGTTATTTTCAAATGTGTTTACCTTGTTATATAATATTCAGTGTCCTTGCGCAGTTTCTGGCTTTGCCTGGTTTTGGTTGCTTTGCTTGATCTGGTAATAAACAATAATCCAAATGTAAAAAGAATTTCGGGTGATCTGTTCAATTCATCGATTTTTGGTGTCGGGGTAAACGAAAAATAAAAACCCTGAGTAAAAAAAAAAAAAAAAAAACGTTCCGTAGTAAAACAGATCAAGCACCGAAAGACTATCCGTGCTGTTTTTGAACCACAAGATAAGCTGGTCTACGTCACGTCTATAAAGATGTTGTGATCTGTGTGAGTTTAATTTATTCATATGTTTATTTAACCAGTCCATTGGTCCCGCGCGCGCAGCGTGAATAATTCTATTGCAAATCACGTATCCTTCAGTTTCAGCATGGCCTTCTTTGCAATAAAACAACTACTCTATCCCTGTCGTATTTTAGGCGAAAGCATCGACAATCTGTTTTTGGACAAGGTGATCTTTCTTTTCAACAGAACGACTTTGGAGTTCTGCTTTGAGTCTGACGGTATAAATCCCAAACCACTAGACTCAAATGTAGACCCATTTTTGAACTTTGGACTAAGGAACTTTTGCTTATCATATACCGCCTTGGCATTGTACTCATATTCGTCGGGATCCTCTTTGATCGTAGACCCCATGAAAGTGTTCTCGCTTCTTGGCGACTTGATGGTAGCGATGTTCAGCTTGAGATTGATTTTCAAAATCTTCTCAGTGAAGGAGTCATCGACCTCGTCGTCCGAATCGTCATCTGAGCCAAAGCTGTTGGTGCCAGATTCATTGTCGTTGAAATTCTTGTCCTCATACTTCACCAAATATTCACTGTATGGCAATTTTTTGGTTTTAGAGAGTCTGAATATCGACTTCACTGGCTTGAGATATATCAGTGCTAGAGTACCTATGTTCAACTCTAGCTCTTGCAACACCATTGGGTCTAGCTTGTCGTTGTTGATTGTTATTTCTGGCAAGTCCTGCAAAAGCAAATTTTTGGCCTTTTCTTTATCAGTTTCCAGCAATATACGCCAGTAAAATAAACATCTATCCCTCAAATCTGGGTTTTGAACGTCGTCCATGCATTTTTGGAACAACAGAATCAATTTCTGCTCAAACTGCTTTGGACTGCTCAAGTAGATTTTCACTATAGCGGTCAATAACCCCAACTGTATATCAAGATCCTCGTCAATAAAGCTTCCCATCAATGCCTCCAACACTTTGTTCAATTTTTCCTCTGGAAACAAACCCGAATAGTTTCCTATCAACCAAATGAACGAGGACTTTGAGTCTGTGTCATCTAAATAGTCGAATGAATCCACAAATGTGAGCACTATTTCACTTTTGACTCGAGCGCTTATTAACTGTGGGTACTTCCGGAATATGTTCTTCATAACTATTATGGTTTCTTGAATGACATATGGGATACCTGTGGTTGCCAAATTCATCAAAATTTCAATACAACTGAGAACGTACTTGTTTCTGCGTTTGGTATTTTTGCCCATTTCATTCAATTTGATTGCCAAATTACCAATGGCTCTGATCAGCTTTCGCAGCATCTGAACATCGATCTCTGTGGCATACTCCTCCAACTCCTTTAATATGATCTTGAAATTGTGTATGTTTGCCAATAAATAAATGATCTCCAACTTTGTGTCTTTAATATATATCGGATCATTGTATTTACAGAAAAATAAAGAGACATCGAGTGTTATCAATCCGGGTTTACTCAACAAGAGTAGAATGATGTTTCTTAAAACCAAAAATTGGATCTCACTGGGCTTTGAAATCAATGACATCAACGAGTTGCCCAACCTTTTGGACAAAAAGGGTACCAGATGTGCGAAATCTTGGATGAAATTCACCAAGTACACAATAAGTTTCAAGCTGTTTAACACAACCGCAGTACTATCATGTTGTAAAAATGGTAACACCTTCTCCACCAACCAAGCAGCATCATCAGTTGGAACGTAGTTTATCAAGAAATTCAAAATGTTACTTTGATCAAACTCGTTTAATAACTTCATTGCGTCAATTAAGTTTATCACCTGTCTCTTGCTCACCAAAACCACAAATCCCTTGCTGTCCTCTGTTATAGATTCTTGAATGTACGTGATTATGGTGACACTTGCTGCCACTATACTAGCATTCTCGCTCATGATTTTCTCGAATAACATATCTGCGAGCCCATTATCTAAGACTTGATGCTGGTCAGACTCAAACAACTTCCCAATCGTATAGATGCAGGTTAACTTGTAGTTGAGCTCGAGATCATCGGCCGCATGGTCGTTTCTGAGGGCGCTTTTGATTGCTGCGACAAGTTTTTGGTTTATCTGTTTGTTGTTAAAGTATGCTAGTGTCTTTAGACATATTGATCGATATTGATAGTTTCTGCTGTGCAAATCTGTGCACAACTGGTCCATGTTCCTCAGTACCACTTCTTCTTCAATGAAAGAGTAGCTTTGGAAAAAGTAGCAACACAATTTTTTCATTTCCAAATCTTCCAGTTGCACATAAAGCTGCAAAACTTCTGGGTACAAGCTGATCATTTCGTTATTACCCATTGTAACATTAGCCACGATTCTTTTTAGCAAAATCTTTTTCAGTTTTGCACTTTGCTTGTTTTTCTTACCGAGAAGCAGAAGCTCCTCTTTGATAGCAGAGCTTCTGCTTCTAATAAAGAACTTGTTATCACTCATTTGCTACGTTGCGGAATAAAATTAATTTGAAAACTCATTTAAAAATAAATTGGTCCGAGTATGCCACACTGGTCGGAGCGGAAAAAGCCAAACGGAACCTTCCATATTATTTTCAAGCTATATATATATCCATATATACAATAAAAATAGTACCTCAAATCGATTACAAACGTTAAAAAAATCATTCATTTTGTTTTGTTGATACTCGAGACATCAAATAGTTAGCTTACAAGCCCAAAACTTTCTTTGCAGCTCTAACAATAGTTGGTGGGTCTGGGAAAGCAAAGTCTTCCAATTCCTTGGCGTATGGAGTTGGAACTTCACAACCGGTAACTCTCTCAACTGGAGCATCCAAGTAGTCAAAACCTTCACTCTCCATGATTTGAGCACAGATTTCGGAACCAACACCGAAAGCTGGGAAACCAGCCTCAACAGTGATGATGTGGTTGGTCTTCTTCAATGATTCGACAACAGTGTCAATGTCCAATGGCTTGATGGTTCTCAAGTTAATAACTTCAGCAGAAACACCGTATTGTTCTTGCAAGACTTTAGCGGCTTCCAAAGAGAATCCGACGTTTCTTGAGTGAGAAACAATAGTAATGTCCTTACCTTCTTTCTCAATCTTAGCCTTACCAAATGGCAAAACAAAGTCTGTAGAGTTGAATTCTTCGCTGACTTCAAAGCTTTCACCGTACAACAATTCGTTCTCAAGGAAAACAACAGGGTTTGGGTCTCTGATAGCGGCTTTCATCAAACCTTTGTAGTCCTCAGCGGAGTATGGTGACACAACTTTCAAACCTGGAATTGAACCGTACCAAGCAGAATAATCTTGAGAATGTTGAGCAGCAACACCAGCAGCGGCACCGTTTGGACCTCTGAAAGTGATGTTACATGGTTGGATACCACCAGACATGTAGTAAGTCTTAGCAGCGGAGTTGATGATATGATCTATAGATTGCATAGCAAAGTTAAAAGTCATGAACTCACAAATTGGCTTCAATCCAGCAAGGGCAGCACCAACTGCCAAACCAGTGAAACCCATTTCGGTAATTGGAGTATCAATAATTCTCTTTTCACCAAATCTGTCCAACAAGCCTCTAGAGATCTTGTAAGCACCGTTATAAACAGCGACTTCTTCACCGAGTAAAAATACATCTGGGTCTGATTCCAATTCCTCAGCCATGGCTTGGTTCAAAGCATCTCTCACGGTAACGGTGTTGGCACCTGCAGCTCCACTGTTTTGTCTGACTTGAAATTGCATTCTGATGTTTTGGTTCGCAGAAGCTGCTTTCAAAGCAGCGTCTTTGTTGAAAACATTCTTAGCAATTTGAGCACTTCTAGCTATGGAGGTCAATTTAGTCATACTGAAATATGATCAGGTTATGTGAAAGAAAATGGCAAAAGTTTTTTTTTTTCTGTTTCTCTTACTGTAAAGGAAGTTGGGTGTAACAAAAAAATCGGAGTTACAAATAATCGCATCTGGTGATTAAAAAAAATGTCGGGTGATAGTTTCGTGGGGGGTGGCTACGTGTGGGGGATGAATTTCTGGCAATTTTTCAATAGCTTGCCGAAGTGTTTGACCTCTAAAATGCAAGCAAAAAAAATATTAAATGTGATGTCTAGAGAATCGAACTGACCACAGTAATGTGAGTCCCAATGCGCGACTTTTGCATCCAATGCACTGCAATATTAGCGGACCTATGTCGTAAGCCGTGAGAACCTCTGTTTAGCAGGGTCGATATTGATTGGCCCACAAATGGTGAGAACAAAACAACACAACTATTGCTTTTACTTCACACCCCCTTTTTGGTAAATTGAAAAAAAAAAAAATACTTGGAGAAGCTCCTGATGCCAAACGCACCCGCTTATGGGAGGTGAAAAATTAGTAAACTGAAAATCGCTGCTCGGGTGAACATGTGAGCTCCGTAGACGTCGAAAAATGTCGATTTGAGAGAACAGTAAAGCCATTCAGGCCAAGACGGTGTCACTGAGAATCAAAGAGCTGAGTGTTGTTTTGGTTCTCAGCTCGTTTGTGTTGCTGTTGTTTTCCAAAGTGCAACCAGACACTCTGGACATCCATTATGGGATTAGCATGGCCATGTTGGAATAGACCTTGTTTATCGCCGCCACCGTGAGCTGTCTGTGCTAGTTCCAAAGACTGCTTGCCGTGGGCGGTAACCCTGTGACACCATGCCGTTAATATTTTAAGCACACATGTTGATTGCAGCATAGCTCCAGGTTCTAGAGTAGCTCCAGTCTGCAGTAAACGTCCATCTCACGAAACTGTTTCGTGCTGTAGCCCGCCCGCTTACCATACAACCGCAGCACTGGTACATGCTATTCAACCACTGGCTTTTTTGTCAACTGGTTCTGTAGCATATCCGGTGGGTATTTGTGTGGCCTTATTGATACTCTGACAACCAGTGACTGATCAGTGACTTGTGTCCAGGTCGTACTACAAAGCGCCCAGGAAACGGACCAGGGATCTAATCATCTAGCAAGCTTTGTCTTACACTTTGACAAGTGAAAGAAACATACAAATATCCAGCATACGCCTGTGAATGAGTATTCAACACTGCTGTGGCACAGTTTGTGCACGCTAAGATACTTTGAGACATTCAGTTAAGTCAATTCCGTCAAATTGATCTACGCTTTAAAAATAGACCCAAAGTTTGAAAACCGTTCTGTTTGGGATACTCAATTGGAGCACAAAGCAAGTAGATTTTTTTTTTTATATTGGCAACCTTAATTGTCGTTGCCGCGCTTTTTGTCGTATATTCTATACGACATCTGTGTAGGTCCAGCAGCTCTTTGTGAACCGACCGCGAGCTCTCTGGCCACATCGACCACGAGCTGTCTGCAGTCAGTACGGCAACAGCGCAACAAAATGGCCCCCTGTGTCACCAGAGTTCAGCACAACTCCACTTCACGTTTTGTTCCCGTGCAATATATCTCGTTCTTCATTTTTTTACTTTTCCGAAAAAACCAATATTACCTTGCTAAGATTGTCGTATGTAAGGATGTGATGCATGTCAATTAGCAGAACTGTATACGAAAGAAAGAAAAAGATATTCCATTCATAAGTTAATTTAAATTTCAGCTGGCACCCTGAAAATTTTGCGAAAACTGAACAATAACACAAACATTTACAGTACACTCTTGATCAAAAAAGAGACGTTGCTTCATTTGTTTAGAATAGTGTCTGGGAATATAAAAGAACATATTGCTCTGATCACTAGTCGCTAGCTTAACTGGTTCTTGTTACTTGCAAACTAGAGTATTTGTAAAAGAAACACTGTTATACATTTTACAGGTCTGCTCACTTCAAGGCCACCAATCACCAATATAAAAGACCATGTCTTCACCAGAAGACACAAAGAAGAACTTATTAGAGGACGCGTCAACCCTCTTGATGTTCAGTTCGGCGGCAAAGGACATACCGAGTGCGCAACCACTGCCTGTTGAAGAAACAAATAAGCCTATACGGGCTCCATCAGCTTCGCCTCAGCCGAACAACATGTCTCGCACAAACAATCCGGGGCCTGCCGTTGCGGCCTTGTCAGAAGCCTCTGGTGCTAGTGAACACAAGGATGACCACTCTATGAAAGCCATTGTTGCCGCGGCAGCATTAGCTGCTGCTGCTTCCGCACCATTACCTTTACAACAACGGGTGCACAGTAAAGAAAAGAAAGAGCTCAAGACTGAGAATGAGAAACCTACTAAGAAAGAATCAATATCTACAAAAGATTCGACTTCGCACTCAACTGCCAAGGCCGTTCCACATTCTGAACATATCAAAACGGAGTTAGACGCAACAGTGAAAACAGCGCCACCGCTGATACCTGAAAAAGCGGCACAAGCAAAAGAAAAGGATCCAAATGGCGACGTACCTCCATATGCAGTTGATCCAGATGCTGGTACCATCGATTGTATTTGTGAGGTGAACGAAGATGACGGATTTACAATTCAATGCGACAGGTGCTTCAGATGGCAGCATGCTTCTTGCTTTGAGATTTTGCCACATGACGTCCCTGATATATATCATTGCGAACTTTGTGATCCTGAGCTGTTTAAGCAAAGAAATATCAATGTACAGGAAATGAGAGAGAAACAGCTTCATCTTTTTAACGACAATGACAATGCAAGTGTGACTAATGACACGGATTTTGCTCACAACAAGAGACATCATGAAGACTTGGAAGTTGAAGAAGATGATCGTAAGAAGCGAAGAATAGCAAGTGCAAATGATGCCAATAGGCAATCTGGTACGAGTGTGAAGTCAGAAGCATCTACTCGCAACGACAGAGACAACAGAAACGGGACCAATGGAAGAGACCGTAACAGCAGAGATTTTTCTAAAAATGATAGCATTAATGGGAATAGCAACGCAAATGATGATCCAAGTAGCAACAATAATACAAGCACTGAAGCACAAGAAGCTGACAGAAGAGAAAGAAATAAGAAAAAGAAAAAGGAGGATTTTGACGACAATACAAATGATGAATTAATTACACGCATTGAGTCTGCAAAAGATGAGTACTTCTATGCAGTTTTTTTCAATTTAAAGCAGTTAGAGTATAGCAATAAGGATTTACAGCATTATTTTCAAAATGTTCTTCCAAAGTTTTTACTAGCACAAAACTGGCAAGGCGTGCAACTTTCTCTGAAAGATTTGAGAATCTCAATCAAAGGCTCAGTTCAAGTGCGAAACATTTTACAAAATGAGTCCAATATGAATATTCCAGCATCGCAATTAAAATTTAGTGGACTTTCAAATTTGGGAGTGTTCACAACAGATAGCTCTTTCACTAAGGGCCAGTTTATAGAAGAGTTTTTGGGAGAAGTGGACACACAGCTCAATTTCTTTAAAAATCCTATCAATCAATTCAAGCATTGGGGATTACCGAAAAACTATTACTTTTTTGTGAATTTCAACCAATCCCAAGATATGGTCACTCAATTCGAGAAGTACTTGGAATTGCGCAAAGAAACACAGAACCAACAAAGCAAGTCAATGATGGTGCCAGTGTATTTGAATTGCAAAACATCAGGAAACATTTTAAGATTTGTGAGAAAGTCGTGTGATCCAAACTGTAGAATTACACCAGTTTTGGTTGATGAAAAAGAAGTAAAGTTTATACTTCAAGCAATCAAGCCTATTGAGAAAGATAGTGAGTTAACGGTACTGTGGGAATTTGAGTTCAATAATTTATACTCGAAACTTTACGGGGACTCATTGCCTGATAATGACAAAAGCAACGACGTGATTAAAACAAATTTTAATAGCAAGTTGACAAATAGCGAAAAAGTTCAATTAATCAATCAGGTTGAATTCATTCTAAACCAATACAAATGTGGCTGCTACACCATAAGCAGTAAAATCAATGCCAACAAATGCAAATTGTTAAGAATTAAGAAAATGGGAAGTTACTTTTACAGATCATCAAGAAAGGGTTCGAAGTTAAGTAAGAGTGATTCAAATTCAAAACAAATGGACGTCGACGAACATCAAAAATCTATTAAAGCTAGACTTGAGAACAGACATCAAATCATTTTGCGAACCATCAACAGTTTGAATAATGCAATCACTGTTGAGAAAAAGTCAAGAGACATGTTGAAGAGTGCTGAACCAAAGGCCACTTCACCTATCAAAGAAATAAAGAGCCTTGATTTGACGAGCAAGAGAAAATATCTGGTAACTCCTTTGGACCATGCTATTCTCAACAGCAGATTTCAGCTATCCAAAGCTGTTGCAGCAAACTGTTTGACCGTGCCGTTCAGCGTAAAGTCAGGTGTTTTGAAAATTTTCGAAGAGAAACTGTCCAAAAACGTGGTGAAATCTAAAAACGAACAAGCTGAGAAGAAGGTTAAGAAGATGAGTTTTGCTGACTTTTTAAAAAATAAGTCTGGGTAATGCTAAATTATATTATACAAAAGTTAATGAATAATCAGAGAAAAGAGTCATAAAAGTTTAATGAAAAGTGTAGTTTCACGTTGTCTTCCAAATGGCTTTTTCCCAACTTTCAATCTTTCGCTTTCCTTCACGTAATACTCCAATATATCGCAAATCATAAAGAAACTGTACAAAGAACACGAAAACAACAGCATCCCACTTGTCATTTAATGATCTTTCAAGTTCCTCTGCTTCGTCAGGCTGCAACTTTCCACTAAATTTCTTGAGTTTCAGCAAAAATTCGCAAAGATTACTCACAACCTCACTATCTTTGGTAATATGCTCCATTTTTGAATTAGCAGTCACTTGATAAAAGTATATCATGTACTTTTCTTTGTCCAATACTGACTTGAACAGCTCGTAGTAATCAAATATATTAATATCCACTGGTGCTTCTCTATATAATCTGAACATTTCTGAAATCAATGGTTCATTGAGTTTCTTCAAATCGTATAAGATTTTAGTCATTGCATTTGGTTGCATCTTTTTGAGCTCGTGCTGAATGCTTTGAAAGCTCTTTTTAAACTGCTCTCCAGGTGCGGCATGCTCTTGTTTGTCATTTGCAGAGTCATCATTATCGCTATCACCAAGTAATGAAAAGATACTTTCACTGCCACTACTAATGTCACTTTCAAGCTCAGTGTTGAGCCCGTGCCTTCTTTCACTGCTGAAGTAGTCCATTGGATTCAAAAGAGCATTTTCAATGGTTTTACGCATTGATGGATACAAAACAGATGAGATCAAACGTGATCTCACCAAGAAAAGCTCATTGAACAACAAATAGCGTATCTTGTGTAATTCCGGAAACAGGCAATTCATTAGATCCTCTAATACGTCCATATTGCTTGCTCCGTTCTCGCCAACTTGTTTCGACTGCTTCTGTTGCAACAATTCATCCACAAAAAACGACTCGTTTAAGCACCGAATAAACTTCTCCACAAGATTTTCAAACCTTATTTTTCCTTGAACCGGTATTTCCTTGAAACCATCGCCAGAGTAGTCTTCTCGATATATGTCAACATAGTATTGACCTCCTTTCTGGAACTGGCCGAATTCTGACAACAAGTCAGATGGAATAATGCCGGAAAACTCCTCCTCATTACTAATGTAATCGACCAATGATGTAACAAAGTATGGAGGCAAGTTTGAGATCTCTGACAAAAACGTTTTCTTTAAGTCTCTGAAGTTATCATCGTTAGCAAGCACCATTGAGTAGAGTTCTAACTTTGTGTATTTTTCAAGCTTGCTCTCGTTGAATATCAAGTTTTTAGATTTCAAGAAGTCTTGATTTGACCAGAGATTTCGCTGAATGTTCATGAGGAGATCTAAATACTTCAACAATCTCTGCAGCGTTTTGGCAAACTGATTTGCTGCAAATGGTAGGAGCTTTTCCATGAAAAATTTGCCATTTGAAGTACCATCGTGAATCGATATATCCAATGACACCTCTAAAAAACTTTTCAAAGTTGAATCAAAACTCTCTCTTGCTGATAAAATCTTCTCAATGAAAATACGAAATGATGGCAAATGAGAAAGAAATTTTGCATATTCCACCATGCCGTCAGTACTCGCACATCTATCCAAGCTGTCTCTAGCAAATAAATCAACCTTTTTGTGCAGTTTCTGAAATATAACCATAGGCATACTATAGTAGTGCGACATCATGCAATACTTCAAACTCGTCACAAATGCTTGCGTTGTGGAAGAGTTTTTGGCGTGGTACTGCAAAATGGATGTCAAAACGTTTGTGTCCAACAAGAGTGGCTGGTTTGCATAGAACACGGTTGCATCAGCTATTTTATCAAACAATGTAGATGAATCGTACAGAACTTGAATACTTTTGCAACTGATCAACCTTTTTATATCAATGTCTAAACTTGAGTCCAAAAAATCCGTTGAAAACGAGGCTACGTTCAAAATCAACTTGAACGGGATGACATTTACGTTTTGCTGCATATACTTGAGTATTGTGAGCAACAATCTTTGGTTGAACGAATTCAAGTTCTTGATAAGAAGCACAATTCTCAACTTTGTGCTTGAAATGTCTTTCCCTTCGGATTTGTAGTACTCCAAGCAATAGTTGCGGATCAAATCAAGTTCTATTGAAACAGTGCCGGCATATTCAAAGTCATACAAAGAGTACGAGATCTGTTTGAGCATCGATTTGTAGTCGTGGCAGTCTTTTGAATCCAATGCGATCAACTTGTAGCTGTGATGATGAGTTTTAAGTTTATGCAGAAATGTGTTAAAAAACGTTACATGATTTGCTATATTTGTACCAGATAGAAGCAATGTAGTGGGAATCTTTTTGTTGAAATCCGTGTTAAGTATAAAAGCAGACTTTGGTTTACTTTCTGGCTTGAAAATTGAGTCAATTTCAAACAAAATCTTACTCATTAAAGGCTGCTGGTACTCATCAATAACCTTGGATATTCTTTTCTCACTTGACCGCCAAAACTTTTCAAATTCATTGTATCTTTCCACCACGTTTTCCTTGGGCTCTTTGCCCCCCAACAATCGAGCAAAGGGAATTTTGCGGTCGTTAGCCAAAATGTCACTGAGTTGCTTATTAACAATTGTCTTTCTTTTCGTATTCTTGTGAACAGCTGCCTTCCTCGATTTTGGGTGTTTGATGTAAACAGTTTTTTGCGAATCTAAGACATTCTCTTCGTAGTCCTGTTCTAAGTGATTCACCTCGAACGACTTCATCCTATCTTGAAGACCAAAGCAAAGCACTGGGAGTCACAGAGACAATTTATCTGGAAATTTTTGACTACTTTGCAGTGAATTTTCAAATTCGAATGGGATGCTGAAAAATAAAAAATAACTTGTAAACACAGAAAAACGGATTGAATTTTAAATCACCACTCAAAATCTAGCATGAACGATTTGTTTAAACTGTTGCAAAATGTTCTTCCACGGCAGAGGTTCCAAGCATTGAATCTTCAAAGTTTTCCAAAAGAATCTGCTAGAATCTTTGCTGACCATGAGAATGAGACTTCTACTACGATTAAAACACAACATTTTTTTCTCCTATGTGAGGACAAAGTACCAATATTGGGAATTGAGATTTTCGTGTATGTGATTGTGAATTTGAACCTGAAAAACAAACTTAGAAGACTTATATATGTGTCGAAAGTGGACTCGACAGGCTTGGTCAAAAGCAGAGTACGGTTGACTGGAATAGTGACTGAATATTTAAAGTACTTGTTAAAGTTGCCAGTTTCGCACTACACGAATATCTATTTGACCAAAAGTAACAAGCCATCAAACATTCTGACGAAAAAAATGTTAAAGAAAATGATCAAGGGCGAAAGCATACAAAAAGGCTTAATTGAATTTGGTTCTTTTGCTCTGTGTCAAGAGCTCGACGGTACCAAGTGTACGACACAGATATCACTTTTTACTAGAGCTGAAAAACAGTACTTGTTCCCTCTTTCGTACGAAAACAAGGGCAAGCATATTTCGCTGGACAAGCAATTGCTTTCCTGGTGGATAGCATTGCTCAACCGGCTTGCTAGCGACAAGGGCGTGTTTGCGGAGTTCAAAGCTCAGATTGACATTCCTGGTGAGGAGAAAATGGTTGTCAAACGGTTCATTAAGAACTTAGAGAACTGGGACTTGTTCAAGTTTGAAGATCCTTCTGAAAAGGCAAAGTACTGTATACCCTTGTTCCCAGATGATCCAAAAGGCAGATTTTTGGAGAACTTGGTCATGGAGAATCGGATCAACAAGATTTCTGTGAGAAAGTTCTGGCAAGAATTGGCTGTACGACAGGAGTTCCGACTTACTAGTATAGTTGGTATCATTTGCATTAAAGGCTTTACGAGTGAAAATAGCGAGTTTAAGTGTGACAACAGTGTGAGCCCAAGAACGTTTCAATTGACTGTTGATCAGCTAAAAGAACGTGGCATAAAGTTAAACGACACTACTATGGACTGTATCTTGATGTCAAAGAGAAAATTGAAAAAGCTCAAAGGGTACATAGTGGGAGAAGAATATGACAACTTGGAAACGGCGCAATTGGTTTACGATAACGTGGAGGCACTATTACCACATGGATTTAAAGAAATTGAAGGAACTGTTGCGAAAAGAGAGGCGGAAGCCTCGAGCCACGAGGCGAAAAAGGCAAAAACAGACTAAGAACTTGGACTTTTTTGCAATCCTAAGACGCAGCAATGGGCAATGTTGTGGTTTTTGCTTGTTGTCGTTGTTGTGGTTGTTGTTGTTGTTGAATTTTTCTTCTTTTTTAGCGTGCGCGTGGGTGGTACGTGACAAACCTCTGGGCATTAGAAAATTCCGCGATTTTCAACTGCACTTTTTAGCAGGTCGTACAACACCCAAACATCACTATATTCTCAATGCGCCACTTTACTCTCAGTACAATTTAAATCAGCAAAAGGTTTGGGTTGCAGTAAAAATGGTAAGTGACAAGTTGGAATCTGATGGGCCGCAGCTATTAACATCAGCTTAAACTCAGAAAATTACAAGAGCAGAAAAAGAAAGAGCTCGAGGCTCTGGGAAAGCTGCCTGCCAATAATACAAACAGCAATGTGTCCCCAGCCATGCTGAGAGTTTTGAGAGATTTAGAAGACTTGAAAACGCCGAAAGGTGTGACGCTCACGTTTCCAAACAAAGAAGACAAAATGAATTTCACGGTCACCGTTGTGCCACAGGATGGCTATTACAAAGGTGGCAAAATTGACTTTTCTGTGAGTGTCAGTGAGAATTACCCAATGGAGGCCCCAAAGGTCAAGTGTATACCAAAGATTTTCCACCCAAACATAGATCTTGAAGGCAACGTGTGTCTCAATATCTTGAGAGAGGAATGGACGGCCGCAATGGATTTGTATCAGGTCATTGTGGGACTTTTGGTGCTATTTGCTGAGCCAAATCCGTTGGACCCATTGAACAAAAATGCTGCAAACTTGTTGGCTAAAGAACCAAAAAGATTTGCGTACTACGTTGTACATACCATGTCTGGGCTTTCTTTCAACGGAGAGAGTTATGATGAAATATTGCCTTCACGCTACAGATAGTCAAATATAATAAATTATACTATTATCATGCAAGGTTGTGTAATTCTTCAATAAAAGAATCCACTTGTTCGTAATTTCTATCATTTCGCGCAAATTCTATATGCTTTTGTGATCTGACGTGGCTGTAGTAGTCAGTAAACAAAACTTCACAACATTCGCATCTTCGCTTTGTGTTCGATGGCTGCTTCTCTACTTTTGCCTTTTTTGTGTTGATTATCGGATGCTCGTTGATGATTCTGCGTTTCAATGTTTTGTTATTTTGAAAGAATCTACTCATTCTTCTATCAGGATTTGAAGTCGTTTTGGCGTTTGACATTGTAGTCAATGTTGTCAACCCGGTAAGCGTTTGGGGAACGCCTGACGGAGTAATCTCAGTTGGTGGAATCGAGGAATCTTTGCTGAAATTGTCTGTTGCACCATTGTTATTGCTGCTAGTTATTTTTATTGGGCTGGAACTGTCATGGACATGGGGCGTTTCTTCCAAGTTGACATAAGCAAAAATGTTGTTGTCTAGCGTTAAATCGTTTGGGTTGATCTTGCACATGTCGCGGAGCTTCTGTCGTTCTTCTTTTGTTTCATCAAACTGCTTTTGTTGCTGTGCTTTTTGTAAGTTTCTGACGCGCAGATCACTACTATGTTCTATCGGTGAGAATGGTGACCTGCCTTTCCCATTGCCACTTAATATAGGCCACGTCAACTTTTTCTGCCACTCCTTCACTAATATTGGACTGTATTTGCCGGTGAGATCATATGCATAAATGTAGAAATGTTTGAAGTTCTCTAGGTTATTGTGACTAGCCCTCGAATTCACAATTCCATTCACCTTGGTGGCTTCTTTTTCATTTTGCAAAAGCGCGGACAACGAAGTGTTCGTGGTTCTTGAAAGGTCTTTCAAAGTGACGCCCGCATTTAACAACAAGTTGATTGCCTTTTCGTATGTCCAAACACGCAAAGTCAACCCATCAACTTTGCAGAAGATGTCGTTACTCGGATACTTGGTAGTTTTGTCGTATTTGCGTCGTGAGACAATAATGTCGACTTTCTCATTGAAGAAAGAGGACCTCGTGGTTCCCAAAACCGCAAACATACTCGCTAGTTTTCTCGCATTGCTTTCCGGTATAGTACTGTCAATGTAGATTGTGGCATTGGACATAAATTTCATAAAAAGATCCTCTTTGTAATTACTTGAGTGACTCTTCTTATCAACTTTTGAATCATTTTTGATCAGTTGCTTTCCCTCTTTATGAAGAACATTCACGTCCCTTACAGAGAGTGGAACTCTTTTGGTCTGATCGCGTAGACTCATATCCCATAGATTAAATGTAACAAGAAAACAAGATGAGAAAAATGCAACTAAAAAAAAAAAAAACAGAATCTAGCGCAGCGCATAAATTTCGTGCGCGCGTAAAGTGTGCCGATTTTTTGGAATGGAAAAAGCGAAATTCTGAGAACGGGCAAAACAGAGTCGGAAATTTGTTTATTCTAGAGAGAGCTAATGAGTGAAAAAAAAAGTACACAAACGAGGAGGATGGATTTCATGAAGCATACAGAGTAGCTGGGATACTGTTGAGCATTCATATTGAGATGTGAAATAGCTGAAAGTCTATTGCTATTGCTATTACTATTACTATTACTATTACTATTACTATTACTATTACTATTACTATTACTATTACTATTACTATTACTATT